>CM068828.1:76103641-76703641 GCA_028554795.2 Sinohyriopsis cumingii
TCGCTAGGGGGGTGCGGACCGCACCGGGTGACACCATCTCAGAGGGGTGACACCAAAATGAAAAATTGCAAATTTTACAGAGCACACACTGCTCGGTCTAGTCGGATTTCATAAGCGGATAACCGATCATAGTTAAATACATGACTAGCAGGCACACTGAGAAAATGGATATTTGCATGAAGATGCAGAAGGTTAGTTTCAAGTTTCATACACATTTTCGAAATATTCTTGTATGTATGTGTGTGTGTGTGCATGTATGTATATATGTATGTATGTATGTATAAATGTGTATATGTATATATGTGCATGCGTAAGTATGTATGTATATGTATATATATATATATGTGTGTGTGTGTGTGTGTATGTATATACGTATATATGTGTGTGTGTATGTATATACGTATGTATGTCTGTCTGTGTGTGTATGTGTATGTATGTGTATTAGTGTATATGTCAGGATCATGTGACTGGGTGGGACATCATCACATACAAACTATCACACTGCAGACATTGTAGCGATGTGACTGAAATTTTTTTTAAAGCTTTGTTAAAAATCCAAATCACAAACACAAACACACACTACCCAAATAACGGTCATGTTTAGCATGTTCCGATGTTGGTTAACATCGGAACAAGTAGCCAAAGTTACAGGAATATCTCACACACTTGGCAGCCCATATCAACACTCTTTCACAAATTGCTATGTAATGAATATACTTACTGTTCTGTGTTTATCCTGGTGGAATCAAAATATGACACTAACAATTGGACACTTTTTCATGTTCGATAGGCATACATTTGAATTTGCTGAAATGTGATGGTAGTCGAGGCATGCTGAAGTAGGTTAATGTGGGGGGGATATGTTTCTTGAAGGAAACAAAAAATTGCTTACAGTTCCAATAGACATATCATATTTTAATTCGTTTCATTAGAGAATAATATTTCAACTCAACCCGATTTTGGCATTCATGGTTTTCATCGCTTTCCTAATCAACTGAAATGTTGGCCAACAAAATTTGAAAACAGGTCCATTTCTTTTGTGAGAATTTGAATTTATTAGAGAAAAGACATCAGAGTAAGTAAAGTCTTTGACTTTCTTTACAATGTTAATTGATGTAAAAACACTATACACAGTGATGTTAGTTAGACAGTAAGACCCTGACGCCCATAACATAAATATCAGTGTCAAGGTCTTAAATGTAGGACTTGGAAAAAAGTCAGAATTGTAGAGAATTGGTTGGACTGCACATTACATACAAGGTTGGTTAAAATGCCTGTAAACTAGATTAGACCAGTTTGTCTTTGAAAAACATGTTCATATACAGAACCCCAGTCTGATCATGAGTAACAATTTAGTGTTAAAAAAAACA
This sequence comes from Sinohyriopsis cumingii, assembly GCA_028554795.2. Lineage (NCBI taxonomy): Eukaryota > Metazoa > Mollusca > Bivalvia > Unionida > Unionidae > Sinohyriopsis > Sinohyriopsis cumingii. The sequence continues at coordinate 76,105,012 of CM068828.1, forward strand.
CCTTTTCAAGTTTGAAAGCCACTTAGTCAGAATTATGTGCCTGTCCAGGGATCACATTGAAGGCTTTCAGGGATGTGAGCTTCCGCATCAAATACACATGAAATTCTCTGAGGATGCACATTTTCTCTGTGTAATGCATCCCCACGATGCCCCTCAGTTTCCACCGTATTACTCCCCTTTTAATATTCTTTGTTAGTTATGGCTGATATACAGAATAGCTAATGATTAGACTTAGGTGGTATGCATGTGCTTCAGGATTAGATAGAACACTTAGATTACACACACACACACACACACACACACACACACACACACACATACACACACACACTTGTTTCAAGGATGGATAATCTTTATTTCTAGATTTCTTTCCTCAGAGAGGAGGATGCATCAATTTATTGGATTTCTAGTATAAGTAAACACACATTATTGCAAAGTACATATGTTTATGCATTAGTTGTTCTTGTTTGATTATTGTTTATTTATTATTATTATTGTTTGATTATTTTCAAAACTCACAAATGGTATGTTGGCTCTTGAGGATTGAATGGAACATTTCTTCACTGACACACAGACGCACACTTGTTTCATAAACAGAGAAGCTTCCTGATTAGACTTAGGTAAATAGGCATGAAACCAGTTTGAATAATTAACAGCTAATCATTCTCTAATTTGATTTGTTCAAAGAAACTGATGTTCTATTGAATTTGTATTTTACATATAAGCACCTGCGATAGTTTGACACATAAAAGATGCCCCTTGATTAAATCGTGTTTAAATTGGTATTGATGCATACATAAATCATGAAAGTGATCAAGGCTTTCTCTGAGTTTTGAGTTGGACAGTACTGTCCAATCATTAATATGTGACAATAATAATAATAATAACTGAGTCAGTGATTAGACTAGGGCACTACAGTATCAGTAGGCACTTTTTAAAGAGTGTGGATATGTGCTTTGACTCATAAAAACGAGTCACCAAGACCTTTTTTCATGTTTCGGAAAATGAACTTACAATGAAAATGACACAAATGTTAATAAGAGGCATTAAATATACAAAGGTTAGCGCACAAGTTAAGACAACAAAGAGAACTCAACCGGAATACTGAATGCAGACCCTGTCTCAACTATAGTAAAAGATGCTGATGATACACTCTGATTGTGAAAAGGTGTCAAAAAGGGGCTTTGTAATTCTGAAAGTTGACATCCATATCATCTAAATAGAGGAATTAGATTCATTTGTTTCCCATAACCTAGTTGAAACTTGGATTGTTTATAAGGTAAAAAAGTTTAAAAAGAGAGAGGTCGTGCTCAATAAGTAATGCTTTGTAACACTAGTTTTACACGCTGCAATCTCTCCACAGTATTAGTACATATATCAACACCTTTTTTGCAATATGTACTGCATTCTTTGATATCATAACTGCCCGCAGTCTCTTTCATCTTTCGATCCTTTATTTCACACGATATACAGAGTCCACCATTTCCATCTTGAGGTCAATGTTAAGGTCTGGTGCAAACATGATAATGTGATCTTTATTATTTAAAGCAAGTTTTGACAATAGGAAATAAACATTGATATTTTAACTTGTCAGTTATATTTCAGTTTTGATATTTGCAAGTATACCGATTTTCCGACTTTAAAGTCCTAAGCTAGCCATGGGCAGTTTGTGAATTACAAGTGCCAAGATTACTGATTCTAACCACTCAGCTTGTCAAAGATTGTTTTGATGCCTGTCTACAATTTCAAACTGATGAGGTGATTATTGTTAATAACATATTTCACATCTGTGTTTGCAAATAAAAGGCACTCATCTCAAATGATTAGCCACTTGGAGTCCACAAGTAGTATTTCTAACCTATTGTTTATGTGATAATTATATGACACTGATGCATACTTGCAGTTTGGCAAATAATGAAATGGATAGAAACAAATCTTTGCAAAGTTGGCATGGCAAAGATTGTTTGGATGCATGTTGATTATTCTAGGTTAAAATTTGATGACCTGGAAGTGGATGGAGACATGTGAGTGGACACAACATTCGCCAGAAAGAAAAAAAAAAGAGTGAATTCATTAATATTGGACTATATAATGAGGGACTCAGTTTTAACTTATTTTCTTTCTGGATGGATACTTAAAGCTGAATCCATCCTGCAAGAAAACATCAACTGATCTTTAAATGAAAATGTAGATACAGAAAAATGAAATGATATATTGCAACGTGATTAAATTAGGTTCAAACGGTTTTGTTCTTGGGCGTTTAATTTTTAAGGTTTTATTTACCTAAACATCTCTCTTAAAAATCTAGCCATTTTAAAAACCATTATCTACCTGTCCATTTATCTGTCTATTTTTATATATGTGTATGTTTGTCTTTGCTCTTCTAACTATATCTGGATTCGCTTCATTTATTTCCTCATTTACATTTCTATCTACATGTACTATTTTTTGATAACTCTAATTATTGACATATGGTTTTAAGATGCAAGCAGTGACAAAATGTAAATAAAAGTTCTGTGTTTGTGGGGGAGGGGCATGCAATAGTCTGGGATTGTTTTTTTTTAGGAGGCTAAAAATGGGTCGTTGTCCCAATGAAAAATACTTATACATGCAGAACCCCCAGTTTTAACAATTTGTCCAATTTATCATTAGATAGATACCCTTAAAATATTCATCCTGGAAGAATTACAACAAAGCGTGGTTCACATACTGTTCTGCATGTATTGAATCCACAGGTTCCTTCTCCTGGAAACATATCATTACAATTTACAAACAATAGCAGCATAAAAAATAGTAATCTAAAGAACACTCAGTTCTTGTTATAATGTATTTTTTTTTATAAAAGTGTAATAAATAATTATATCTAGTTTTTAGTTTTAACTTTTAATAAAAGTGTAATAAATAATTATATCTAGTTTTAGTTTTAACTTTTTATTTTTGCTGGCTATGACATTTTTCCCCTTCTATTTTTTCAGCTTAGAGCCAGCCTCAAACAAACAAGAGGAAAAGAATATTTGTTCACCACAGGTACATAACTTTACTTTCTATCTTTAAGTGCTGTTGTATGGTGCTCTTCAAATATCATAAGGATGTGACGTTTGCTGTTTGGGATCCAAGTAAATATGCAACTTTATGAAGGCAGGGGATTTTGCTTTTAATATATTTTGTATTATTATTATGGCAAGAAATGCTGAAGTAAAAAGCCATGATCAGTTAATTAGAGAAGACTGGTATATCATACAATAAGGAATCTGTTACAACCCTTCAATTTCAGAGTTTATGTTCAAGTAAGTATCACTTTCTGTGAGTTTGATTGAGTAAAGTTTGTATTTCTCAGTTATCTAGTTGGCTGTCAAGCATGTAAAGTTTGCTTATTTTTGTCAGTTAGGTTTTGCATCGATAACAGAACCTAGATGATGACAATTATGTATACGTACAATTTTATGAGAAATTTATTTACCTTTGAATGAGTGATATGAGAGATTTTTCTCTAACCGGTACATTTTGATTGAGTTTAATAGAATGGACAGCAACTGCAACAATGCAAAGTGGGAGCTTAGTCACATCAACACATGTTTAAACTACTTTGATGTGAACGCATATGTGCAGCTGAAAAGAATAATGCCAGGTATTACTTAAATGCATGGGTAACTATTGGTTCAAGCCATTTTAGGTATTACATATTTGCTTAATTTTTATTTACACTTTTGTTGAAATCCAGTGCATTAGTTATAAGTTTGAATGCACCAAGACTGTCTTGCTTATGTTGGGCACTTATTCAGATGCTACATGTAAAGCAAATCATAATAGGTTATGTTGTATTTTTTGGAAATAGTTGCATTTGAATTAAATGACTGGAATTTTTAGAGCAAGTGACCTTTCCAGAATAAGCCAAATCATACCTGTTTTCACTGACATCCTATGCATAAGCCCACAATCTGAACTTAATAAACATTTTATTTTCTGTGTAGGCTTTAATGCTGCTTTCTGTTGAATACAAGTAACATTTTTCACTGGTTAGCAATCTTGAAGACAAATATTAATGATTTTCTTTTGGGATACAGTATGATGCAAACAAGTTTCTTTGGCTCAGTTACCAGTAGTGTAGTAATACCTTTATGATCCCTGATAGGAGATGCTAAACCATGACCCCAGGGTTTTCCCTGATGCATACATTCTTAGTACCGTACCTGACATATAATTCCTTGAAGGCCTCTACTCAGGATTTTTTAGAGTCAAACAAACTGTTTTTTTGTGTGCAAACATTCATGCTATTTCAGTGCCTGTAGGGATTGTTGTTTTTAGCTGTACTGGTCATAGAGTAAATCTTATGGGATAGCCTGTTCATCATCTGTCTGTATGTTGGCACAAGTTATCACTACTTCTCCTAAGCTACTTGGAAGATTACCATAAAACGTTACATACACATTCACCCCAAGGTCTAGTTGGTTCTAAATGAAAATGGTGCTGCTGGGATATCCCATATAGAACCACAGCAATTATCTTGAAAATATTATTAATGTTACCTCTAGATGAATGTCATAATCAGTAGGGGATTTCATTAAAAGGCTTTGTATAATGTCTAGTTGGTCTTAACTGAAAATGGTGCAAATCTGACAACCAGTAATGACCATCACATCACCATATTGTTATTACTGCTTCACCTGAACGGAAAGTCATATTGACTTGGGGTTTTCACCAGAAGACTTCTTATGGTCCAAAATGAAAATAGTGCAGATTTGACCTCAAATATGGCTGCCATCATGGACATCTTGAAATCTAATTATTGCTACTCTTGAATGGATGGCTATATCAACATGGGGTTTCATTATTAGGCTTCTTATGATATCTAACTGGTCCTAAATGACAATGGTGCTGATATTACTTCCAATATGGCCACTGTAGCAGCAAATGAGAAACTCTTGCTTTTGCTCAAGAGTAGTTAAAGGGAAAAAACAGCTTTGTCTTGGATTCCTGGTAATTCATTTTAGTCAGTAGAGTGTCAGTCTCTTTGTGGACTCTTGTTGAGTTTGGAACCACTTTTCACCCATTTTGAAACCTAGCTAATATGATCAAATAGTGATATAGCTAATATGACCAATCAAGTAGGTATATGTTTTAAGATTAAATACATTGTTTTGACTATATTTTCACTTTTAAACCTGCTGCTACTAAAGTTTGTGTGGGCGAATCTTGAGGTAAACATTAGTCACACTTCCAGAGCTATTTACTGCTATAATTTCACTGTAGTTGGGAAATATTTCACAAACATGTGAGCTTCAGTTCAGGGTATCTTTTTTATGGGCTGTCATTGTCCTTGAAGATGTAGTTTGCCTGCATTCCATTTAGTTATTACGTTCCACACCTCTATCACTGAAGTGCTTGAGAAAGCTCTTTGGCATAATATTCAGCATCTGTAGGATGAGTGTGGTCAAGTTATACCCCAGTTCTACTCAATTATTAGACGTTTTTGCAATATCACTGAAGTGCTTGAGAAGGTTGTATGGCACTAAATTTAAGCATCTGTATGGTGAGAAAGGTCAAGCTTGTGAGAGTGATGCTATGATTAACTGTTGACAAGTAAAATAAAATAATGCCTCAGTGATATATGATCACTCTGAATAACAGATGAGATGGTCCTAATAGAAATGATTTGGTTGACTTTGGTATTTTACAGCATGGAAACACAGGTTATTTACTACCAAAGCAATTGGAGTAAAGTGCCTAACCAAAAGACACCATGGTAGCTGAACCTGAACCTGTTTGGTTGCCAGTCGGGCACACCAACCTTGTACTAGTCACTGCAGCTTCTGCCTCGGTCAGTCACCTCTTATGACATACAGGAGGATGCATCAGGTATATTCTACATCTCTGAGGGCATAAAGGGGGAAGGGGCCTAATAGAAATGAAAATATGTCAGTTTGTGAAAAATATGGTTTGGCTGGGGATGGGTCAGCTGATTAGAGGATCAGCAAGGCTAAAAACAACCAAATACATACTTTGCAAACTTCTTCAAACTGTATGTTAGACATTCTAGTTGCCAGTGTCAGGATGACAAATAAGGGACAACTGACTAAATTGTTGGACAGGTCACTTTTGTACTGATTGACATCTGTCAGGGTAAATACGTTTGCACTCCATAACTGGTTCAATGTGACAGGCAACTTGGTGTCTTTGAAACTTGTTTTCAGACCATATAAGATATTATGAAACTAAAATAACTAGAAAACAGGACTATCTCTATCATGCACCCTGAGAAGAATAAGTCCTACATAGTAATATATTGATCAAGAGAGGCCTAAGTATACTTTACAAACTGTTTAGTCAAATATAATGTTGTCTTTGTTGACTCAAATCACGCTTCTGAACTTCTCAAATGCGTGCTTTCCAAGTTGACTATAACAGTACATGATGTTTTATTACACCTTGTTGAAAATTGGTCTGACTTAACGGATAAATATTGACTGCCTTAAAGTGAAATGGTTTTGTTTTAGACCGCAGATCTGCGGGTATAGAAGAAACAATTGCACCTCAACAGCCCTGGTTGGTGTCAATTTCATTTTGGCCATAGGGCAGTTTCTTTTGGTCAGCATCATTCAAATAAAATTCCATTGTGTGCCTGCAGAGGGAAAAAAATGTTATATGATACCCACATACATCATGTCTAACAGCATTGATTTTTCTTTTTCTTTTTCTTGTCAGATTTTCATTGTGTCCAATGTGAGCGCAGATTCAAAACGAAAGGGAATTCTCTAATCATGTAAAGTCTTATATTAAAGGTAATTTTTAACAAACCTAGAATTTTTTAAATAATTTTTAACTTTTTTTATCAAGGGTCAGTGTTGTTTTTTAGACGATAGGGAATATTTAATGGTGCCTTTCCTTTTGTTCATTTCATTCTTTCGACCGTCTGTCCCAGTTTCATTTCTGTGCATTAATTTCCTTAATTATGGCTGGATCATTAATTAATCTAGTAGCTACCAGTAGATTAAAATTTATGGCCAGGTTAGATTTTCAGGTTACACATCCAAATTGAAATTTTTTAAAGCCCCTCATTGTCTAAACCACCCACTTTCACAAGATCTTCTGTTATCATCATTGGGTTTCATTCAGATTAGGTAGGTATACAATTTGATATCGATGAGACTTGGATGAGGTTTGATAGTCAGCTCTCTGCATTATTATTTGGTGAAGTGATAGCCACTGAGTGTCTGATCTACCCACCTTTGTTTCTCAACAGTAACTCTTAATTTATATTTTTGGATCACAACCCAACTTGGTACTATACAGCTAGATACCAATCAGACTTGTAAAGAAATTTGATGTCACTGTTTTAACTCATCATTCATTATTTTAAGTAGTTATTGCCACTTGTTTTTGTGGTTGGCCCAATATTAGATTAAAGTCAGTTGTGATATTTAGCATTGTATCAAGAAGGTTTAAATAACCCGAGTACAGTGTGTGTTATTCATAATTTAGCTTTTTATAATCTAATTTGAAGCAAGCGATCCTTGATATAACGCTATGATGGCCTTTGAAAAAGTGTATGTGTTTGGAGAGTGGGGGGCATCATTTACTTGACTTTGATTGTTCCCACTGTTAGATGAGTACCTGTTCAATGTTACCTTATGTTAGTTTAGGGCATTCCCTGAGTACCGTTAGCCAAGGAATTTACCCACTTAAATATGTCAGAGTAACCAGTTACCCTGTACCCCTGTTGGGGGATGACCAAACCCCTCATGTTACTTTAAAATCTGTATCTGCTACTTCCAGTATTATGAATGCCTTGTATAGGTTTATGTACACCCTACCATATACATTGCACACCAGATAAGAACTTTGCTTACAGTGTGCTTACAGTGTGCAAAATTGTCATTAAGGAATGTAATCAAATGGCAGGGTCATATGTTCTCAATGGGTGAACCTGGACCAGAGTACAAACCCTTTCTGGCTACTGGTATTGGAATACATTTTTGTCAAATGTATCAGCTTCCAACCTGCAAGGCAGAAGATTTTTGTGAACTAAGATGAAGAAATTGTATGGTGATCTACCACAAGAGAAAATCAGAGATTGGGAGGAATGTGGTTTAAATAACAAATTTTGATCCTATAATGTAAGGATTTCATCTTTTTTTTCCTTTACTTTTTATTTTATATACCTTTTACAAAGCAGTAACACTACATTTTACCTTTTATCTTGTTTATATGTTTTTGGACAGAGTTGTCTAAATCATATTATTTTGTTTATTTTTTGAAACTTTGTTATTCCTTTAGAACCTACTTTTAAATTGGCACCATGTATCCAGTATTGTGCTGACAGGCCCTAAACCATATACATACATGCATACGTTCATGCATCCATCCATACATCCATCCATCCGTACATACATACATACAGACATACATACATACATGTACATACGTACATACATACAAACATACATACATACATACTGTACATACATACTGTACATACATACATACATACATACATACATACATACTGTACAACATGCCCAACATTACTTTCTAAAAAACATACAATTTTTGTATATATGCCCAAATTATCCAATATATAGTATTCTCTCTAATGCAGTTGATGGGAGCCATGGAATACCAACGTATAGTTAAACAACCTTAAATGAAATACATTTTTCATATAAAAATTAGATCAATGACTATACCCACAATATAGCAGTAAATGTGTAATAATAAATGGCTCAGTAGTGAGGGGGTGCTGTAGTTATTGAATTAATGTGTCCCCAAATCATTCAATATAGACTGTAAATTCACTTGTCATATGTCCCCTATCTAGTTAGTATCTCACACACGAATGTGGTTCACACGACCTTCAAAAATCTTTAAACCAGAGGAGTTACTTTATTTAAACACTACTTGAATTTTGTAGTTCCTTGAATTTATGTGAGGGAATACAAAGCGTTAATACTGCATAAAATATATCAGTGTCTTCAGTGTCTAAATGTAAGAATTTTGTTTACAAGCTTCCCAAAACTAATGAAATGGGATAAAATTCTGAGGATCAAATGAAGCAACAGTTGCTAGATGAAATAAAGTCACTTAGCATTGCTTACACTTATAAAAGGATAAATAATTTATTAGGAATGTGACCCAACCAGAAATGAATCTGTATTCAGTTCAAAATGGGCACATGACCCATTTTCTGTAAGATAAAGTAATCCGTGAAAACTTTCGGAAGTCCTGACATTTTAAAGTCCTCACAAAGTCCTTAGAGAAAAGCTCACCTGGGCTATCTAAACCATAACAGATAAGCATACAGACACAAAAAGATACATGCACATTTACACACACACACACACACACACACACACATACACACAGATTTCATGACCCTGAAGCATCCAGTATATTATATTGAATTAACATGTCCCCCAATCATCCAGTATATATATTGAATTGCCATGTATCACAATCATTTAGTGTATATATTCTGAATTGGCATATCCTTCAACCATCCAGTATATATACTGAATTGCCATGTCCCCCAACCATCCATTATATATATTCATTACAGTACTGTATTTGTACTTCTGTATACAGATATCTAACAAATTTGAGACTGATCGTGATGTTTGCCAATAAACTTAATCCAATACTTTTCTTTTTAGTGGCTTTATAAACAGACAGACAAATTGACACAAACACAGTGATAAAGACACAAATTGTTACCACCATAGATATATCATTCAGGAACATGAATAGAATTAACAAAATGTTTAGGCTTCTTTCACACATTTCAATTTTCATGATTGCTCAAATAAAAATTTCAAGAACAAGCAAACTTTTCTCAAGGTATTTGTCCAGGGGACCAGTGTCTATTTAAATGGCATTCCAGCTAGGTAACTCTTCTTTGTGAAATGAATGCTTGGTAAGATGTATAAAAACAGCCAGAAAAGAAAAAATTAAAAAAATTGATTGAATTTCTTATTCTTTTTGATTAACAATTTTTTGTGGGGAAAGACAATACAAAAGGTTTTGGGGCACGTCAGGCACTTTTCAAAAGGAAATTTGTAGATGGACAGGTACTTTTAGATTGGAAAATTGAAGCTTGTTTGAACAAGATTTAAATAGGTTTTGTTATGGAATTTTGTATTATTTTATTGCGTATTTTGCTTGCAGCAGGGAAAAGCTTTCTCTAGACTGTACTCCAGAAACACCAAAAGATACCAATAACATTTTAAACATTTATTAAAACTTATTTGTTATTGCTTAATATGCATTCGTTGTGCTTTTTTGGTTCATAGAAAGTCAAAATCACTTGTATACACCTGTCCTCAAGGCATTGATTATCCATCTGTTAATATTTGCTAGTCTGACCCATAACTTTGTAACTGTTGGAGACATTTTCATGAAACTTTGCTCATGTACATATCATGACCAGTCAGACTCTGTGTGTCATGTACCATAGTCAGGCCCAGCCTGTAGGTCAAGATCAAGGGAAAATGTAACTCTGTAACTTGTATATTTTTTCCAGAATTCAGCATTTGCACACCTGCCAACTCGTATGATTTTATCTTAAGGTTTACTGAAAATACTCCTAAATAATGGACTTATGGGACAATAGTTAAAACTTTGAAAATACTATTGTTACATTCAAATCTAAATATTGGATTGTCTAGGTTTGGTCCAGATCACACTGGAGTTGGTCAAGAAAATAGAATAGACTAACTCCACATGGTGTATCTTTAATCAACCAAATGCCCATAACCAGCAAACCTTTTGCATATAATTTATATATAGTTTTGTATGATATCCATAGAGAGAAAACATGTTGAAATTGAAGTGGACAATCAACCTCTTAACAAGTCCAAATACTTGGGGAAAAAGTATAGAAAACAATATTCAGATACTTTGTCAGGCATGTAAAAAAGGGCAGGAAATGCAGAAACTGATTATTGGATATCATGCTGTGTCAATATGAGCATTGCTCATGGAAGGAAAGGTGATTACTGCTACTACAAGAATGAAAAATAAAAACACACAAAGATTACATCAAGTTGACTCATCAAGAAGTCATTGACTGCCATGTGGTTTGTAGACGAGGTTTCTGAAACTGAACTGAATGTCATTTAGGATGAAGTGTTTAAAGCAATATTGCTTTCCCTCCAATGGACCACACTTCTCAGCTTTTCAAATGCATGTTTTCCACATTGACAATAGCTGTACATGAAACTTTGTTGCACCTTTCTAAAATTTGGTCTAACTTGCAGAAAATATTGGCTACCTTACGGAGATCTATTTAGTATTGGCACGTCTGCGTTTCTACCACTGAAGATATTTTAATGAAACTGTAGCCAACTATATATCATAACTAGATGGTGTGTCAGGTACCATAGCCATGCCCCCTGTCTCAAGGGCAAGTTCACAGCAATGGAAATGGAAATCTGTGAATGATAACCTATGTCTGGAATATAACTTTGTATCCACTGCAGATATTTTAATGAAACATTTGCCAGCTTTTTATCATGTACAGACGGTATGTCACATACCTTAGCCACGACCTCTACCTCAAGGTAAAGATCAAATGCAACTTGTATCCTTATCCAGACTATAATTTTTAACTACTTCATATATTGTGATAAAACCTTTAACCTGTTATACATTATGACTAGACAGTGTGTTACATATCATTGCCATGACCCCTGCCTGAAGGTTAAGGTTACTGCAAGGGAGAATATCAACCAATGACCTGTCTTCATTTATTGATGTGTAGGTAGAACAGTGAAGATATTTGAATGAAATTTTAGCCTGTTATATAAAAAGTGTCTTGACATTGTCTTGTGTATTCAGTCATATCACTCTTCCTTTCAAGGTCAAGGTCACAACAAAGAATAATGTAAGCCAGTTGCTAGTTTCCAGACTGTTACGTTTAACCTCTACATATATTTTGATGAAACTTTACCCAGATTCACACCCTATCATACCATAGTGAAATCCCTTTGCTAAAAGTTCAAAGTTAGGGGAGAAAAAATCTCAAGTTGTGCATGTCATGTGTCATTTGTAGAATCCTGGAATTTTATTTTTTATCTTGTACAATGTAAATTTTGATAACTGTAATATAAACTGCTCACATGCTTTGGTTCTAGTGCATCTCAATGACATTTTTTACCCTGGAAAACTTGAAATAAATGAATTTTTATCTGATAAATCTACCCCCAAACTACAGAGAGTTTTTAAAGTGATAATGCTATGATATCATAATAACATCAAGTCTTGGAACACACAAAAAACTGTGTATCCTAAAACTTATAAGTTATATGCAGGTAAAGTATATACAATATTTGGTGTCCCAAAACTGTAAACACAAAAAAATGTAAAGACAAAATTGTGAAGATTACCATACATCACAAAATCATGCCGATCAATCAGTAGACACAAGAAATGTTTTAGGTGTACCAAAACTTATAGTACATGAAACAATTGTTTGACCTTAATGTCCCAACTTTTGTAGGTCATAAAAAATTACTTGAACAATATTAACGGTTTCCCAAGACTTATAATGCCCCAAGACTTACTGTCATTATGGTAAGATATAATTTATGAAATATACTAAGGAACAGATAACTAAGTACATCTTGATTTATAGACAACAAACTATCTTATACACATAACACAGTTCCAAATAAAAACTATAAGGATTTTGATATGTTATAATTTACTGAACTTCCCCCAAAAGCTATTGTCCAGTAGAAACTAGAAAAGATCAAAAAGATGGTATCTATGCTTGGGTTGGTTCAGTTTGTCATATATATATGAATGAGTTTTGATCAAACTTTGCATGCAAGCTTTTATCAGCAAGAATATGACTGATACTCAGGGATTTGTTGGGGCAAGATGTTTTTAGTTTCTATTAGCTGAGCTTGTTACATTTCTAGAGGTTTTGTGAAGATTTTGGACTTTGTATTTGGGCTTACATTATATTAATGAGATCAAATGTTCATTTTCAGTTTCCACTGTTTACGGCAATCCAAAGAGGCCATACCAATTCTGTGGACAGCTCTATTCAAAACTGAAGAGACATATAATCCAGGTTCATAAAGATTGTAAGGAAGTGAAACCTATAATAGAAAATCCTGGTCAGCAAAGAGCAACTATGAGCACAATTAGAAAAGAGGGTATCTTTGAACAGAACAAGCTGCAGTGCACAAAGGAAAACCCATCATTTCAGTCTCAATAATATTGTGAGGAGAATATAGTTTGTTGACCAAATTACAAAGAAATTCTTCTTCATTCATAGAGATAAATGTCACTTGGACAGATGTACATTTCTAAAACCCATTCCAAAGGCAAAGCTCGCTACTGAAGGTGATGCAATGGATACCAGCTTTCAAGACCTGTTGAACTCTTTGAGGACAGATGAAGTAGGATCTGTATGTCAAGGAGGTTTTTCTATAAAGCTGATAGGAGCAAGTTAGTAAGAGAAAAAACAACAAAAAAAACAACAAAAAAAAAAACAATGGAAGTGAGAAAAAGTAATTGCTCGGACATCAGAACATTGGGAAGATTTTATGTAGAATTCAAATCTTTTGAGAAAGATAAATGCTAGAATCTGTAGAAATGTTCAACCATGACAAATTTAGTTCTCTTAAAAGAGTTATCTACAAAATAACAAAGATGATTCCAGCATCAAGTATGGCTTAAAGGAGAATATCTACTACTTAGTGATAACAAATGTAGAAATCCTGCAGGGTAAACGGGGAGAAGTAAAAGCAATGAAGTTAGACTACTTCAGTTTCAGTTTTAAAGTTGAACAAAGTTTTTGGTGATGCAAGATACATGATTACCCAAAGTAGGCATGAAAGGCTTCAATTACCAGATAGACTACCACAGGATGAACCAGTGGAAAAGCTTTGAAAATACACAATTGAGGCAAATTTGATTTCTTTGGAAAACATGACTTGGTAGAACTGCGTAATGCAGTTAATTCCAGACTCACTATTTTCAATGCTCGCTGAGATGGAGAACACAGTAGATTGAAGATTAATCACTAGTGCAAGAGAAATCAATGGATTACAGAGTCACAGATGAAGAATTTTTTATCTTTCACCAGTTGAGAGGAAAGTGTTTTGTGACATAAAGGTCACTTTCCGGCATGGAAAAGAGACACGCCTTATACAGTATCATTGTTTGATACCTGGGGATTGAAAAAAGGCATGGACATCCTCTGTGACAGAAATATTCATATGGGTGCAGGTATTTTATCAACAAATGAATTCTTCTTTCCAAATACGGAGTCTCCGTCACACCATGTTATTGGATGGGACTGCATAGCTAGATTACATGTGTAAAAAGGCTGGAATTGAAAATTAAGACATCAATGCCACAAACAACAGTGCTAGGTTAAGTACTATGTATGCAGCACTCAAAATCAAACCAGAAGATAGTTGACTAGTAAAATGCATTGGGATGCAGTGTTAGTCTCTGGTCTCTATCTTTCAGGTAGAACAGCAGTGGAACAATCGATACTAAAAAGCAAAATCAAAGCACCTTACAACAAAGTCAGAAAAAAACTAATGAACATGAAGAAGCTTCAAAAAAAAAAACAAGCAACAACTGCAGATAATATGTGTACCTTAAGTCTTGGAACAAACATGTCAATCCATCCATCCTTCCATCTGGCACACACTCATATTAATTGAACCAGTCCTGTTTTTCAATGAATTGCCATGAAAATTTGTAAATATTATAGGCATCACTCAATGATGATCATATAGACAAATTACTTTCCTCCACAATTTTTATAAGAGTTCAAATTTCTTACACGCAGCTGAATTCAGTGTATGACATCTTCTAAACACAGTTATCTTACATTTTTCAGTGGATTGCAATGAAACTTGGTAAATGTTGTAGTCATCAACTGAACATGTGCATATCAACAAATAATTTTGGTTTTCAATTATTGGCATTTTTATTAATTTAGCTAAATACATTGTATGTCATAATCTTGTAAATCCAATAGTCTGTTTCTAATGTAGTGAAACTTGATACATTTAATTGTCATCATCTTAAGATGCACATGTCAAAAAATTACTTTACTCCTGCAATAGTTGCTTGAATTATTTTCGTGTGGCTTGATGTAGTGCATTATTGAATCTTGTGAATGTAAGTACTGTCCATTTTTTCAGCTCATCTCCATGAACGGAAATTTGAAGATGCAAATTTCGACAAACTACTGACCTCATGCAATTTTTGTTGTTGAATTATTGCCATTTTTGCCTTTTAATTACAGTTTCTTGTGCATGCAACTAGTCCTGCAGTTTTCGATACATCACTGTGAATTTTTGGGTACATATAATGTAAATATGGTACAGATTTGAAAACAAGTCTGTCTATACTTTTGTGATGGAGTTGGAAAACCAGACATAGTTGACCTTGGGTTACAATGAAGGTTGTATTTTTGTACTTGCCCATAGAGCAGATCTCCATATATAATCTGGATCTGCACATTTTCTCCATATGCTTATGGGGTGGTAGGTCATCAGTCCATGCATTATCACAAGCTTGTTATCGCTACACCTAAACTACTTCAGGATTGCCATGAAACGTTACACCACACACCATCATTCCACATACTAGTTGGTCCTAAATGAAAATGTTGCCATTTGGACATCCACTATGACTACCACAGTGGCCATCTTAAGAATCTTATTGTTACTCCTACTGATTGTATGAACGGGTTTCACTATAAAACTTCTTATGAATTTTAGTTGGGCCTAAAAGAAAATGGTGCCGATCTGGAGTCCAATAATGACCACCACAGCAGCCATCTTGAAAATCTTGTTATTGCTACTCCTCCTGACCAAAAAGTAATATATTACTATGGTGTTTTCTCTAGAAGTCTTCTAGTTGGTCCTAAATTAAAATGGTGTCACTTGCACATCCAACATGGCCACTGCAATGGTCATCTTGAAATCTTATTGCAGATCTTCCTGAATGGATGGTCATATTAGCATATTTTTTTTTTATTAATGACTTCTTGTAATATCTAGTTGGTCCTAAATGAAAATGATGCTGCTCAAACATACCATATAGCTGCTGCAGTTGCCATCTTGTAAATCTTATTATCACTAATCCTGAATGAATGGTCATATTGGCATTGGGTTTTCACTGAATGACTTTATACCATGTCAAGTTGACTGATGTGACCTCCAATATGGCCATCATAATGGTTATATTCATATTATTGTTGTTATTTCTAGATGGCTAGTCATATCGATATTGTGTTCTCACCAAAAGACTTCTTCTGATGTCTAACTTGTCCTAAATATTGTTATTATTACTCCAAAAAGAACAGAAAGTCGTGTCAGCTTGAGGTTTCCACCAGGAGACTTCTTATCATGTCTTGTTGATCCTAAATGAAAATGGTGCGAATATGACAAACAGTATGTCCAACACAAAAGCTAATTTGAAAATCTTATTATTGCTGAAGAATATTACAGATGGTTTCAATACTCAGCAGTTAAAATTATTATGGACTGTTCTTATCTTGAATTCCAGGAAATTCTTTCTGGCTAGACTAGAATGCCAGTCCCTGAGGAAGTCTTGTTTTTTATATGGAACTATGCCATATGGAACACTAAACTTGGCAATTTTCTTATGTAGGAACATACGGAGTGTATGACTTTCCTATTTTTTCACACTGGCGAAAAAATGTGGCATGTGGACATGCAATTCTGAGGCTGAGTATGGGCAGAAATCTGAATTTACACTTGCAGGAGACTCCATTGTATACATTTTGTAAAATTGGAGCATTAAGACATAAAAGTACATATAGTACCCATAAATTTCCAGAGACAACATTTTTATTTTATTTAATCTTGTAATGTCAAGCTAATTACCATATTATGAAGTTTGAAAGCACAGGTCAACTAAATTCTGATTTTTGATAAAGTCTGGTGAGTTCCAAGTCTGATCCATAGGTTTCATTTGAGTACAGTGTATACAGATTATCATAAAAAATTGATGTTGAATCATAATAAAATTTCTTGAGTTTTGCTTTTACAGAGATAAGGAGGATACAAAATGTTTCTTATATGATGGGAGACGGAGAAAAGAAACTTGGTTGTGGGTGTTGAAGGTTCAGTATGCTACTTATGCTGTCCAGCTTCACTACAAAATACTAGTCCAGCCAAATAATTTTTTACTATATTTGCAATATATTGATCCTGTGTACATATGCGAATAAATTTTGAGCAGAGTTTGTCTTTAGTGATTCCAATAAAGTTGATAGAGGGCACTCGGACAAAGGTCAAGACTTGGAGGGGAGATTGATAGTAATGTGTGTAATTGACAGCGAAAGGGAGTATCTGTCTGATTCACTTATTTTATTAGAAGGATCTATATAGATCTCATTGACAATAGTGATTATGTACATGTACATTTGTTCCATAATTTTTGGAAGGCCTCTAAATTTTAGCTCTGCTGGTCATAAAACAGACGATCTTGTGGGATGGCCTGTTGTCTATCGTCCATCTGTGAGCACAAGTTTATTATCATTACTCCTCCTAAACTTCTTGGAGGATTGCCATGAAACTTGACGCAGAGACCATCTTGAAAACCTTCATTTTGCTTCTTCTCTCAAATGGATAGTAATATCAGCATGGAGTTTTTATAAGAAGATTTTGATGATGTTTAGTAAGTTCTAAATAAAAATGATGTCGATCTGACATCCAATATGGCCACCAACATGGCAATCGTAAAAATCATATCTCCACTCCTTCTGATTGGATGGCCATATCAGCATGGGGTTTTCACTAAAAGACTTCTTACACTATTTTATTATTCCTAAATGAAATTGGTGCCAACGAATCTTATATCCAATATGACTGCTATGATGTCCATCTTGGCAATCTTGTTATAGCTACTCCTAATGAATGGATGGTCATGTTGACATGGTGTTTTCACCAAAAGACTTTAGATGATGGTTAGTTGGTCCAAAATGAAAATGGTTCCAATTTTGAGTCCAATATGGCTGTCACAGCAACTAGTTTGAAAATCTTATTGCTCAAGAATATCAGCAATGGTTTCAATAATTTTTGGTTATAAAGAAAAAATGCTTTTGAATTATTTTCATCCAGTATAGCATCAGTTCATTCATGAGGCTCTTGTTTACTTTTTGAATTGTCATTTTGAGGTGTGTTGCAGTGGTACTGACCCTCTTATGCTTAATATCAACTGTGACAAAAGTACACACCTTTTAGACAGTGGGCTCCAATATTCAATATATCATTTATACCTCACAAAACTGTACTGAAACCTTGCTTTTTTTAGTTGTATCACTCCTTCCTAGAGTTACAGAATATGATTCAAAGTTATCATAGGTTAACCTTGACCCTAATTCTTTTGTCAGCCAGGTGAGTGATCTCAGACCCAAATGAGCCTCTTACCTCTGGCATGGTCATCCAAGGATCACCAAACTTGGCAAATGTTTTGTGGCTTATATACTGTATTTTGCTATGTAGAATCAGTCCTACTCACTTAAGTAACAAATTCACATTTGTCTTTCTCACACACATACATCATTTTGTTTTTATTTGCATGTTTTAACTCTATGTGCAGCTAAAGGCTTTTTGATTTACCTAGTTCACAAAATTAGGTATCCAAGAAAATTTAACTTTTCACTAAACCACAAAAGTAAATGTAATCACAGTATCTTATTACATCCTTAAAATTGAGCTGTTGGTGTTGTTCTGCATTTGTTGTGCATTGTCAGTCATCAGTTGTCTATTATGTACCTTGCGCAGAAATTTACATTTTCTGCCCACCTGGCCATAAGGTTCACATATATGGTTGTGGGTGAAATATTATGGTGGTTAAACAAATCTTAATTTCAATGAGTAATCATTTTTATTACCTTGTTGAAACATAGTATGTAATATCATGTACAGAAGACTCATATGAGTATAGACTTTAAAAAAAAAATTAATAAACAAACCCCAGGAAAACTTAATGCAAAATAACGTGTTTTTGTGTATCTACCTGTCTATTTGAACATCTACATACAATGTCAGTGATGTAACTCGCTCTATAAGGAAGTACTGTTTACTTTAAATCTGTCTCTTTTCTAATTTTCTTCATTTCTTCCCCTTTCTTTCTTCCTTATTTTTGCAATTTCATATACAATGCCATACACATTTTAAGTTTTTCCTTTTTTTATTCTCATCTTTTATCAACTCATTCACTGGTCATCTTTGTGCAGTATATACCATGCCTAAATGTGGATGTTTTAGCAAGGAGAATCTTCACTATGACCTCGACAATTTGAAATTGTTGTCATTATTACTCAATTTCATCTGCCTTATATTCATATATATTTATAATGTTTGTATCGTTAAAAGGAGATAAACATTATAAACCACTGGCATTCGTTCTAATCCTTCACACTTTATTACAGAACTTGTAAACTCAAACTACACAGTTATGAAATAAAATATGTTTTAACTAAAAGCCATATTTACAGTACAGTGTTATTCAACACTTAATACCAGTTGAGATCAACATCACATATGAAATCTTCATCCATCAAAGTCAGTTTTCAAAAAGTTTCCAATACTCTGGTATAGCTCTGTGGGAAAAGCTTTCAGAGGCTGTAAAAGCTGCAGAAAACTATAGTATTTGAGAAGAGATATTTTAGTTGAATTTATTCTACTCGAGACATGTTGAACTAAATAGCAAATACTATTACCATTTTGTATGAAGTATATTGTTATACTTTTTTAGCGAACCTCAAAGGACAATATTTACATCAAACGAGTCACCCTCTATAAATAAAGCATTAGTAATATTAGTAATAGTATTGTGTAAACAATTTGATTCAGGTCTGATGTGCTACCTATTGTCAAAATTGTTTGATTTAATTTAATTAGATCACAAATTAGCAGTGATGAATCCAAGATAACCAATTACAAGCAATAATGTAAGACCACTCATGTACTTTGATTGGTGGATAATGACGCCTAATGGAATGTACATCTAAGCTCATCTGCCATCATATGCCAAGTGATTGAACTTCATTTTAATTGGTACTTCAATTTATCTGGAAATTTATTAGACAAGTAAATCTTTTAATATTAACTAGACACAGAATTTTTTCATATTGAGGTTGATTGCATATGGGTACATATAATCTCTATTAATATGCAATGAGTTCATAAAGTTAGTTTATTCAAAGTTTACACTGATTATCACAAGTTGCAAAGTAAAAGATATTAGGTGTAGAACTTGAAATTGATGATTGTGAATAGATTAAGATGTGTAATTTGCAATACTATTACATACAAGTCAGTACAACATTATATTACTATGATAATTCGTGCATTTTTCAAAGTGAATATGGTGATTAAATTACATATTCATGACTATTTCATGGGCTACCCATTAGCCCCAGAGAAATGATATATCTCCCTTGAAAAAGTTGATAAATTCTTTCAAAGGTACAAACTGAACTGTACCAAAACTGTTATGTGCATATACATTGAAAAACAAGAAGATATTTGTTATTGACAATAGAAAGCTTTACATGTGGTTATGTATAAATGGAAAAGATACATAGAGTTGTCTTGTTTGAATAAGAACCATGATAAAACCCAACATTGAACTGAATACAAATATGAGACATAAGGAAACAAATGATTTTGAGAAAGATTTTCTAATGAGAAACATCATTGTATTTGGTCAACAGATGGAAAATCTCAGAAATAAAATATCATTTAAAATATGTAAAGATTTAAAAAATATTCTCAAATACCAGAAGGATTTACCATTTGCACAGAGGAACAATTATTAACACTGACTTGGTGTTCAGTTTCAAACCATGAAAATCAAATTATCCAAACCAATTTATGATGCATTTAAAGTGTAAGAGTTATCTAAATGGCTGATGTATACATTTTCTAAAACAGGTTTGAAAAAATAAATATACTGATTCATTTCGTATCTGTGTAGAGACAAAGACTTTTACAGTAACATCAAGCATACCCTAAAGGTTATGGCCTATGTTATAAATGGTACACAATTTTTAAACAAAAGCTGTAGCTTGATCCACAGAAATATCTAATATATTGAGTGGGGTAAATGATTGTTAACAAATCACTTCCAGATGGGCTTCATAGTCCAGTTGTAAGGCTTCAAGCAATTGTGCCGAAAAACAACACAATGTGTTGTTCGAAGACACATCCATAAACTGTCACTAAATAAGTACAACTGATTATTCATAGTTCTATTTTTCCTGTCTACTGTTGATAAAGCAACGGCATTCCAACAATTTCAAAGGGTAGTTGTGGCTTTGTTTCTTCTTATTGTGGATACTGTACTGTCTAATCAAGAGCTGAAAGTCTATCTTTCACATTTGAAGAGAATATGATAGGGTCTTCAGCAGGTAAGTTTAAGGCTTATCCTTTTTCTCCTGCGATACAATTCTCAGATTCTGATGCTATTAATATCATATTTCCCTTTTTCGTCTCCATGCAACCATAGTGTCCTTCTGCTCCTGATACAAGTTTAAGGTAATTTGAGAATGACGAATAATTTGTCATTAAAGTCAAATCCCAAATTCGAGGTGGGAGGGAGTGGTCTTATTTCAAATTATATTTTCACCTACACACATGCCCACCTTTATTCTGTCCTGTTGGCAAGGTTATAGTCACTAGAAAATTAAAATGGATTTGAATCAAAAAGGGTGACAGGACATAACATTTACTTGTGTGTGTGATTTGCATTTTTAACTTAGGTTTAACAATTTTTCAGTCATATCACTACGATGGCTGTAGTGCAACATTTTATAGAGATGTCTAGCACAGGGACACCATGCTTCAAAAAAAGGACTGCACATACATGTATCTCATACATATACTTTAGCAAGACAATAAAATAAAATGGAGACAAACAGTCATACATATAATTATATTGTTATAAAAAATATACAATATATCAATTTAAATTATACAATTTTATATAGTGCATTGGCATTAAGTCCATTAGGATACAAAGTATCTAACTTATGAATCCAATAAGGTTGTTTTGAGTCTATTCATGTCACCATGCACAATATCTATTGGCATGAAAGGAAATTCGACTAGAGAATGATTATTGGTGTTAAAGTGTGTTGAAATATTAGAGGAAAACTGAGGATCTCTATAAAAATTTTATATGAAAGCAGTGACTATTCATTCTCTTAGAAACTTGTTTAAGTGTTTGTCCAACATATTGCATGTTACATTTTTTACAGGTTATTAAATAAATCACATCAGTTGATATGCAGTTAATGTTATCATATAGAGAAAAATACCTCTTTTTCTATTAGCACTACTGAAAGACGTACTTTCACTTATGTTTGCACACTGAGAGTGTCTGTTACATTTAGATGATGAAAACTGTCTTTTTTTATTTTCTGTCTGTTTAGTTCTAAATAAAAAATCTTGCAAATTCTTGGGTCTTCTATAAGCGAGAATTGGTTTAATTTTGTAAAGTGATTTTATGCTGGTTTTATTGGATAAATTCAGGAGACTATAATATGTATTAATTATAAGACCTATATTAGGTAATGAAGGATTATATTGTATTGTGAAAGGAATTACATCTCTCTTTTACATTCTGCTATAAATAAGAGACATCATCCGTTACTTTCAAAACATTTCGTGCCTGAAGAAGCATAGATTAAATGAGAAAATAATTGTACATAATTTTCGGCATTTGTGTTTTTTTTAAATCCCAATACATATTCTTTACAAATACTTTACTGATTAACACTTATCCAAGTTTGAGTCATATTATGTTGATGCGTATTACATAATTATCATGAAAACTACATGCATCATGATAGGCTGGTATGTGTTTCAGTACTAATACTGTACAAAGTGTATGTAGAATGTGTTTAAGCTGATGTCCATTGTAACACAAGTATAACTGATACTACATATTGAACTCTTTTTAATCAGTTGATATGAACGTTACATAACTTATTTCATAATGAACTCATTTGAGATTATATATACCCACACATAACAATCGTAAGATATGCTGCCACATTCAGCTTTTTTTCCCTTTCATATATGTACACATGGGCATAAATTGAAATATGTATCAAATTTGCATACAACTATATGTATTCAGTTATCAGAACATGGCAATGACAGATCACAAAGAGAAACTAAGAAAGTCACATATGCAAGTGTTATATTTGATACATTTCCATTTAATTCAAAGTAACTCAGTTACTGCTGTCCATATTTAATCATACAAGGCTCAATGATTTCTTTTGTGTACATGTCAGTGTGTTTTATTTGTTTTTATATTTAAATCTAACAACACATTTTGTTAAATTGAGAAATCACTGTTAGGACACATATCTGGATGAATGATTGTGACAGTATAAGAAATGAAAATAATTTTCAATTTCATGTCATATGTTAGGAATGATGAAAAGTACAAAATAAATATGATACATTTGTCTCACCTTGTCTACAATGTTAGCCTTAATAATGCATCTTTCAACATTACATTGATACTGAAAAATTAAGTTTATACTAAGTTTTGGAATTTTATTAACTAAATATTGAAAAAGGCATTCATTATGGAAGCAAATCAAATTAGTGATGAGAACATTGAAACTTCTGTATAGTGCTTAAAATTAAATGTACTAACATTGTTTTTCAGTTATGATGATATAGTGAGTGAATTTTGAAGAATCTTACCAATATAAGCATGTGAATGAAACCTGAATGCAGTTCATAGGTTGTTTGGAAATCTTGCAACACAGCAGCACGTTAAATTTTTTTCATGTGGAGGCAATTAATGTGCCTTGCCTAATGAATAGAATATATTTACCATAATATATCAATATCAATGTAATTGGTGTAGCAAGAAATTTGGCTCTTACTCTCCCAAAGACTTATTGATAGGGCCCACTCCCAAAAAAGTATGATGGTATTTTAGGCTCCTACACCCCCACCCCAGGTTGTAGAGGATGCTATGCTACTTTCAAGAAATCAATTTGAAATGGAACTGACAGTAAGAAATGTAAAATGTTAGCCAAATTATCAGCCTAATAAAAAATGGTTGGTATTTTTGTCTTAATCTTTGGCAAAATGTGGGTTGTTGAACGATACATCAATATCAATGTAAATTTGATCAAACAATTGATTTAAAATGGAACATTGAGATGATGTTGTCTACACTATTCAGTTTTTGGCAACATTTGTCCCCCCCCCCCGGATTTGATATTAACCTTTAGCCAATTGAGGGTCTCATCTATCACCTTATACAAATTCTGACATAGTGATTATCAAGTAATCGATAGTAAATAGAATATGTCGTACATGACGCAGCTGAAATGTGCAATATTTCACAAAATGTTGTCACTTTCGCCCCTTCGTAGAAGAAGGTTGTTATATTGATCGTAATATTTGACTAAACTTGGGCCATCATGGAAAACGATATATACATATCCAGAGATCTCAGAAACACTTAATTACACGTATTTGGATGCCAGTTTTTGATCTGGGAACAGAAAATCGCCGAGACTGGAGTCCTCCATACGCATGTAATAGGGTGTGCGACAAAATTCAAAGACTTGCCAGTCCTGCTTCAGCCACCTGCTTTGTGTGAAAATGTGTTGATCAATTAGCTGTGCCGATATTTACGACAGAATTCAGTGACTGAAAGACCCCTTGATACATACATGTTGCCATTTTATAAGAGTACATAAAAAAAGAACATGATGCAATATCTGGGCGGCAAGTTCAAAGGCTTTGACTGGCGACCAAGTGGGAAAGTGTAGATATTTACAGTCATTGAATTCAGAGGCAGAAAGACCCAGAGATGTACATGTGGTCATTTATAAAAGTACATCAGATAAACAACTTTAGCTTTCGTTATTGTGTTCATTTCCGAATGTAGCGGAATAAGCACTGCACATGGCCTCAGAATCAAGACATGTTGAGACTTAGACAAAATGCCATTCGTAAGTGGGTGACAAGTCGCCTAAAAATGTAAACTTCGCCTTCTTCTGTTAGGAAAGCGAAAATGACTTCGCCCTGTGATTATTTAAGAGGTGCATTGACTAACCATACCATAGTTTTTTTAATGCCCCTCACCTTAGCCCGGTTATATCAGTAGCTAGGCCTAGTTTTTATATCAATTACGTTGACAAACAAACTCTTGCCCATTCACAAGCATTATGTTTTGATAGCTGATTGACCATTAACCCTTTTCCGAGTATGGTAGCAACTATCAATTTCCTGCATGCTATCCTTTGATGATAAAACATACAAACTTGTGTTTTAAGATCAGAATCGGTGATCTGGATATATATTAAGTGCATCTTATACACCATTTTGTCATAAACTTAGTTTGAAACTGTAAGTGAACCAGTAGGCCTAATGGGAAATAATGGCGGACTTCGCTAAGTCTGGGATGTACCAGTTTATTAGACTGTCAGTTTTCTTAAATCAACGGGCAAATATATTCAGAAAAAATATACAAATCATTGAAACCAAAGCCTAGGTATTATTTTATTAAAGATTTAACTTTAAAATGCATATTATGTAGGTCAGAAATGTACGGGACAATGCTATGTTATGGAATTCGCGAGATGCGCATTAAGGTCTAAGCTGTTTTCTGACTTGACACGTATTTGCGAAAATACAGGAAAAAAACAGCAAATCAGATATAATTTATTTGCATAAAATCACTACAAGTACGTATACAAATAAATCATAAATTTGCGATCCTGTCAATGGACTGTTGTAATGAAGCTATATTATAGTGAGTGATTACATTACGAAAACCTCTCCATCTAAAAATAGATGCACTCATGTCCGTGTTGATTCTGTAGGAAAGAAGGGACTGCAACTTTTGATGGTGGGACTTCTGTTTTTACCAAAATGGGAGTCCTGGACTCCTAGTTTTAAAATCCTAGCGAGACCTCTGCATATCTATATAAAACTGGTCAAGGAATTCATTACAACTAGAATATTTTAGATCACGCAGTGTGAAATGTGCAATATTTGCAAAACAATTGTTACCCTCACCCCTGGTAAAATGGGGAAGATATTTTCATCTTTATCTTTGGCAAACTTAAGGCTGCCGTATATAACCTCATATCAATTTTGACGTAAAATTTATCAAGGAATCGATTGGAAAAGGAATTTTTGAGATGACATTGTGGAAAACGTGCAATATTCACAAAATATTGTTGTGTGTATCCCTATGCAATGTCTTCGCCTAATTGTAGGAATATTTTTAAAAATACCTACATCGCCAATTTGCTGGTTAAGCTTGAACACAAGATAACGATGCCATAGTTTAAACAGTAAAGTTCACATTGTGTCACTAACAAACAATATTTAAAGCAATAAATGTGCCACGGTTAGATTAACGAGATCTCTCCACATGAGGCCATTTGTTCTGATCATGTGACAATATGGCGTCGGCGTTCGCCTGACTTAGTACAGCAAAGTGCAATGCATGGAGCATACTAAATAGGGAACAAGACTATACTGATTTAAGATGTAAACAATTTTTTAAAATTTTTTTCTTAGAGTAAAATGATTGATTTTCATCAGGGCCACACTGGGTTTACATGATCTTTAACACATAATTAATTTCGACGAGATTCTGGAACATGATCACGTGACCCCCTTTTTGCATTTTAGAATATGACATAACCTTTTTTTTGGAGAGATATTCTCAGTAGTTGGGCTCTTACAATGGAAGTTGTATGTTGTGCTGTTTGGAGTTATTTCTAATTACATGTACTTGGATTCAAAAGGATTAATTCTTTTTTCCCCTGTAAAATAAATGTGCTCATATGAAAATGTTGGATAAGGACAGCTTTTATAAACATTTATTCAGGTTAACAAAACGAGAGTGATACTTCTTGTTTCATCAAGGAACTGAAGACTTCGACACTACAGGTAACAGCATGCATCGTCTTCCATCTTGGATTCTTCGTCGGAACTTGAACTTGAAATCATTAGAACAGTTTGATTAATACTACTGAAATATTATTCGTGGATTATTTTTGGATTTGATTATTAAAACTGGTAAGTTCATATTTGTTTCAGTTTACATAATTTTTCCAGGGAAATAAATTATCATATTTTTCAAATCTTGTTTTTTCACTCTTGTGTTACTATTTATTTGAGCCTAAACACCTAACATTATATGTGACCCCTGACCCTCCCAAAAAAACTCTGAAAATTAGAAGAACAACAGGTTGCCATTGAGTTTAATTTTTACACTCTTTATAACACATACATATCCCTTGTTTTCCCATAAGAGTGAGACTGAAATTTGTCAATCCCAGTAAGGATTCATTCCAAACAGTATGCTAGGCATCACACACTTTCTTACCCTTTGCTACTGTCCCATCTGAACTATCAATTCTAGCAGGTTTAGCACTCTTCTGAATCTCATTACAATCTTCGTAAATTTGCCATTTAACCCCAAAATGCTTATCAGAATTTTTGAATGGCATTATCGCAACAAGTGTTGATTCTGAGGCTATGTGCACTGTTTATTCCGCTGCATTCAGAAAATGAACACAATAATGTAAGCTAACTTCCCAGCAGGACTGCAACCTTTGCTGGAAGGTCTCCAATTTTTCGGAAAATAGAAGTCCTGGACTCTTAATTTAAAAATACTAGCGAGACCTCTGTTATTTTGATAAAGTACTTGAACAGTTTCTCTCCAGTATGTACAGTGTATGGTCCAATGCTCCTGGAAATGTCCTTTCTAAACAGTTAATCACAAACCCCACATTTAAAGTGCTAAATCTAAATACTTTCTGTCAAAACTTCACTGTTGATTGCTTCCTCTCCAGCATGTATCCTCAGATGTATCTTCAGATCTCCGTTCCGAATAAATGTTTATTACAAACTTCACATTTGAATGGTTTCTCTCCAGTATGTATCCTCAGATGCTCCTTTAGATTTCCATTCCGACTAAACATTTTTTCACAAATTCCACATTTAAAGGGCTTTTCGCCAGTATGTGTCCTCATGTGATTTTTGAAATTGGAATTAAATCTAAATGCTCTCTCACATACGTCACATTTGAACAGTTTCTCTTCAGTATGCATCCGCATATGCTCCTGGAGATATTTATTCTGACTAAATATTTTATTACAAATTTCACATTTAAATGGGTTTTCTCCAGCATGACTCCTCATGTGACTCTTCAAACTGGAGCTAAATGTAAATGATTTCTCACAAACGTCACATTTTAACAGTTTCTCTCCAGTATGTATCCTCATATGCTCCTTTATATATCCACTCTGACTGAACATTTTACCACAAATGTCACATATGAATGGCTTTTCTCCAGTATGTGTCCTCATGTGGGTCCTCAGGCCGAAGCTACAACTAAATACTTTATCACAAACTTCACATTTGTTTAGTTTCTCCCCAGTGTGTATCCTCATATGCTGCTTCAGATATACATTCTGACTAAACATTTTGTAGCAAATTTCACATCTCAGTGGTTGCTCTCCACTGTGTAACCTCAAATGAAGCTTTAGACTTGCATTCTGAGTAAACATTTTATCACAAACGTTACACTTGAATGGTTTCTCTCCAGTATGTATCACCCTGTGCCTCTTTAAACTAGCACTAAATCGAAATACTTTATCACAAACTTCACATTTAAATGGGTTTTCTCCAGCATGACTCCTCATGTGACTCTTCAAACAAGAGCTAAATGTAAATGATTTCTCACATACATCACATTTTAACAGTTTCTCTCCAGTATGTATCCTCATATGCTCCTTTATGTGTCCACTTTGACTAAACATTTTATCACAAATGTCACATATGAATGGCTTTTCTCCAGTATGTGTCCTCATGTGGGTCCTCAGGCTGAAGCTACAACTAAATACTTTATCACAAACTTCACATTTGTTTAGTTTCTCCCCAGTGTGTATCCTCATATGCTGCTTCAGATATACATTCTGACTAAACATTTTGTTGCAAATTTCACATCTCAGTGGTTGCTCTCCACTGTGTAACCTCAAAAGAAGCTTTAGACTTGCATTCTGAGTAAACATTTTATCACAAACGTTACACTTGAATGGTTTCTCTCCAGTATGTATCATCATGTGCGGTCTCAAATATCTATATTGACTAAACACTTTATCACAAACATTACATTTGAATGGTTTCTCTTCAGAATGTGTCATCATATGTCTCTGTAAATCAGGGCTACGTCTAAATACTTTATCACAAATTGCACACTTGAATGGTTTCTTTCCAGTTTGTATGCTCTGATGATCATTTAGATTTTTAGTCTGATTAAACATTTTATCATGATCTTCACATTTGAATGGTTTCTCTCCAATATGTGTGTTCGTGTGTCTGTTCAAATCATCATTCACTGCAAGCATTTTCTCACCATCAATGAGAATTTGAGTCTCCAATATGTACTCGTATGCAGATATAGTATTAAACAAAATAAATGTCTTAAAACGTAACACACTGAACAATGGCGTCAAAAAGTTTTGCTTAAACATGAGCATGCGCATTGACAAGTTCCGACTAAACAGGCACTGGTTCAGGCTCACAACGGACCTCTACGTCAAAAGTCCAAAGAGAAAACAGACTAGGTCTTGAATAATAATAATAATAATAATAATAATGAGGACTTTGTTCAGCGCCTAATCTTTAGAAGCTGTAAGTGCTTTACAACATTAGACAACACCTATAAGATAAAAAAAAACAAAAGAAAACAAACATATAATGATATGATTACAAAAACAAACACCATGAAATTAGAAAACATGAAAAACATGCTGAAAATATTTATGGTAGGAAACATTATTAGGTCTTTAAGTTTGCTCTTGCATTCGAAATAAGTGAGTTTTAAGAGCACTCTTGAATGGGATCACTGTCTTTGTGTCTAAGTTCAGTAGACAATTCATTCCACGTGTTGTTTGAATGAGGTTGTCTTTTTCAAGGAACAATACTGGTGTTAATATCAACTTTTGTTGGCTGCTTTTAATGGTGTAGACCCCTGCTACTCAAACTGCAGACTGTGGCATACTGGCAGGACTGCCAAGCCATTTTTCTGAAGACTGTCGGCTGCATTATGCCCAGCTTACGCAGAAGTATTGGACAATTTCACCAATCACAAGAAGATAACAACCTTATGATATAAATGAAAAAAAGAAGAAAAAAAGAAAAAAAAACACGCTGAGAATATTTGAGGTAGGAAACATTATTAGGTCTTTAAGTTTGTTCTTGCAGTCAAAATAAGTAAGTTCTGAGAGCACTCTTGAATGGGATCACTGTGTCTTTGTGTCTAAGTTCAGTGGGCAATTTATTCCACGTTGCTGGGCCCTGGTATGCAAAAGAACGATGTTCATATGACTTTGTTTTCATAGTGGGAATAATGAATATACGATTGTCAGAAGAGTAGTGTAAGTATCTTGCTGGTGTGTACACATGGGTGAGATCAGATAGGTATGTTGGACTGGAGTCCGACAGTAAAACGTAGCACAGAGAACAAATTTTGTGTCTGATTCTGGATTGAATGGATAGCCAGTGTAGGGTACAGAGCAGCGGGGTGGTGTGCTCTGATTGTGGTACTCTAAGTATGATCCGAACAGCTGTGTTTTTAACTTTTTTGTAAGTTTCTGGGGCAGATATTGAGATTAACCAGACAGAAGTGAGTTACAATAGTCCAGTCTTGAAAGTACTAATCAGTGGCGTCACTAGGGTTTGTGTCACCCAGTGCGGTAACTCATGATGTCACTCCCATGAAACTCCTTCCTGCATAAAAATTCAAAATTTTTATAGACAGTCATGTACAGTAATTCATGGTGTCTCCCCCATGGAACACTTCCTGCACAAAAGTCGAAAATTTTATAGACAGTCATTTGGGTGTCACCCCCTCTGATGGTGTCACCCGGTGCGGTCTGCACCCCCCCCCCCCCCCAGTGACGCCACTGGTACTAATGAACACACAAGTGTTTTGGTGTTGCAACAGACCTCTCATTTGCCCGGTAATATCAAATCCTAACATTTTATTGCGAAATATCTATGAGTACTGAACAAGAAACCGAACACTGAACTAACAAAAGCGATTAGAAACGGACTTGATGGACAAAATGGTTGTTAAGCAGAAGAAAGAAACGTAAAAGTAAACAGGGAGAAGTAAAATCAATGAAGTTGGACTACTTCAGTTTCGGTTTTAAAGTTGAACAGACAAAGTTTTTGGTGATGCAAGATACATGATTACCCGAAGTAGGCATGAAAGGCTTCAATTACCAGATAGACTACCATAGGATGAACCAGTGGAAAAGCTTTGAAAATACACACTTGAAACAAATTTGATTTCTTTGGAAAACATGACTTGGTAGAACTGCGTAATGCAGTTAGTTCCAGACTCAATCTTTTAAATTCTCGCCGAGGTGGAGAACACAGTAGATCGAAGATTAATCACTGGTGCAAGAGAAATCAATGGATTACAGAGTCCCAGATGAAGAATTTGGATTATCTTTCACCAGTTGAGAGGAAAGTGTTTTGTGACATAAAGGTCACTTTCCAGCATGGAAAAGAGACATGTCTTGTACAGTATCATTGTTTGATACCTGGGGATTGAAAAAAGGCATGGACATCCTCTGTGACAGAAATATTCACATGGGTGCAGGTATTTTATCAACAAATGAATTCATCTTTCCAAATACTGAGTCTTCATTAAACCATGTTATTGGATGGGACTGCATAGATTGCATGTGTAAAAAGGCTGGAATCAATGCCACAAACAACCGAGCTAGCTTAAGTACTATTTATGCAGTACTCAAAATCAAATCAGAAGATAATTGTCTAGTGCAATGCATTGGGATGCAGTATTAGTCTCTGGTCTCTATCTTTCAGGTAAAACAGCAGTGGAACAATCGATACTAAAAAGCAAAATCAAAGCACATTACAACAAAGTCAGAAAAAAAAACTAATGAACATGAAGAGGCTTCAACAAGAAAAAACCAAGCAACAACTACAGATAATAGGTGTACCTTAAATCTTGGAATACTCGTGTCAATCGTTCCATCCATCCATCCATCTGGCACACACTCATATTAATTCAACTTCACGTAGTCTCTATTTTTCAATGAATTGCCATGAAAATTTGTAAATATTATAGGTATCACTCAATGATGATCATATAGACAAATTACTTTCTTCCACAATTTTTATAAGAGTTCTAATTTCTTATATGCAGCTGAATTCCGTGTATGACATCTTCTAAACACAGTTATCTTACATTTTTTCAGTCGCTTGCTATGTTGTAGTCATCAACTGAACATGTGCATATCAACAAATAAATTTGGTTTTCAATTATTGCCATTTTTATTAATTTAGCTAAATACATTGTATGTCATAATCTTGTAACTCCAATAGTCTGTTTCTAATGTATCACTGTGAAACTTGATACATATTATGGTCATCATCTGAAGATGCACATATCAAACAATTACTTTACTCCTGCAATAGCTGCTTGAATTATTGTCGTGTGGCTTGATGTAGTGCATTATTGAATCTTGTGAATGTAAGTACTGTCCAAGTTTTCAGTTCATCTCCATGAAGGGAAATTTGACGATGCACATTTCGACAAATTTCTGCCCTCTTGCTATTTTTGTCTTTTAATTACAGTTTCTTGTGCATGCGACTAGTCATGCAGTTTTTGATGCATCACTGTGAATTTTTGGGTACATATAATGTAAATATGGTGCAGATATGAAAACAATTGTCTATACTTTTGTGAAGGAGTTAGAAATCCCGACATAACTGACCTTGGGTTACAATGAAGGTTGTATTTTTGTACTTGCCCATAGCGCAGATCTCCATATATAATATGGATCTGCACATTTTCTCCATATGTTTATGGGATGGTATGTCGTCAGTCCATTAGCACAAGCTTGTTATCGCTACACCTAAACTACTTCAAGATTGCCATGAAACTTTACACACACCATCATTCCACATACTAGTTGGTCCTAAATGAAAATGTTGCCATTTGGACATCCACTATGACTACCACAGTGGCCATCTTAAAAAATCTTATTGTTACTCCTACTGAATAGATGAACAGGTTTCACTATAAAACGTCTTATGATGCCTAATTGGGCCTAAATGAAAATGGTGCCGATCTAGAGTCCAATAATGACCACCACAGCAGCCATCTTGAAAATCTTGTTATTGCTCCTCCTTCTGACCAAAAAGCATGTTTTTTTTTTTATTAATGACTTCTTGTAATATCTAGCTGGTCCTAAATGAAAATGATGCTGCTCAGACATCCCATATAGGTGCTGCAGTTGCCATCTTTTAATCTTATTATCACTACTCCTGAATGAATGGTCATATTGGCATTGGGTTTTTACTGAATGACTTCATACCATGTCAAGTTGACTGATGTGACTTCCAATATGGCCATCACAATGGTCATCTTCACAGTCTTGTTGCTATTTCTAGATGGCTAGTCATATCGATATTGTGTTCTCACCAAAAGACTTCTTCTGATGTCTAACTTGTCCTAAATATTGTTATTATTACTCCAACAAGAACAGAAAGTCGTGTCAGCTTGAGGTTTCCACCAGGAGACTTCATCATGTCTTGCTGATCCTAAATGAAAATGGTGCGAATATGACAAACAGTATGTCCAACACAAAAGCTAATTTGAAAATCTTGTTATTGCTGAAGAATATTAGAGATGGTTTCAATATTCAGCAGTTAAAATTATTATGGACTGTTCTTATCTTGAATTCCTGGAAATTCTTTTTGGCTAGACTAGAATGTCAGTCCCTGAGGAAGTCTTGTTTTTTATATGGAACTATGCCATATGCAACACTAAACTTGGCCATTTTCTTATGTAGGAAAATACGGAGTGTATGACTTTCCTATTTTTTCACACTGGAGTAAAAATGTGGCATGTGGACATGCAATTCTGAGGCTGAGTATGGGCAGAAATCTGAATTTACACTTGCAAGAGACTCCGTTGTACACATTTTGTAAAATTGGAGCATTAAGACATAAAAGTACATTTAGTACCCATAAATTTCCAGAGACAACATTTTTATTTTATTTAATCTTGTAATGGCAAGCTAATTACCATATTATGAAATTTGAAAGCACAGGTCAACTAAATTCTGATTCTTGATAAAGTCTGGTGAGTTCCAAGTCTGATCCATAGGTTTCATTTGAGTACGGTGTATACAGATTATCGTTAAAAATTTCTGTTGAATCATAACAAAATTCCTTGAGTTTTGCTTTTACAGAAATAAGGAGGATACAAAATTTCTCTTATATGATGGGAGACGGGGAAAAGAAACTTGGTTGTGGGTGTTGAAGGTTCAATATACTACTTATGCTGTCCAGCTTCACTACAAAATACTAGTCCAACCAAATAATTTTTACTATACCGGTATTTCAATATATTGATCCTATGTACATATACAAATGAATTTTGAGCAGAGTTAATTTTGTATTTAGTGTATTCCAATAAAGTTGATAGAGGGCACTCGGACAAAGGTCAAGATTTGGAGGGAAGGTTGATAGTAATGTGTGTAATTTACAGCGAAAGGGAGTATCTATCTGATTCACTTATTTTATTAGAAGGATCTACATAGATCTTATTCACAATAGTGATTATGTACATGTATATTTGTTCCATGATTTTTCGAAGGCCTCTGAATTTGAAAACCTTATTGCTTCTTCTCTTACATGGAGAGTATATATATCAGCTTGACGTTTTTAGTAGAAGATTTTGATGATGTCTAGTAAATTCTAAATAAAAATGATGTCGATCTGACATCCAATATGGCCACCAACATGGCAATCGTAAAAATCATATCTCCACTCCTTCTGATTGGATGGCCATATCAGCATGGGGTTTTCACTAAAAGACTTCTTACGATATTTTATTGGTCCTAAATGAAATTGGTGCCAACGAATCTACATCCAATATGGCTGCTATGATATCCATCTTGGCAATCTTGTTATATCTACTCCTACTGAAATGATGGTCATGTTGACATGAGGTTTTCACCAAAAGTCTTTAGATGATGGTTAGTTGGTCCAAAATGAAAATGGTTACAAGTTTGAGCCCAATAATGGCTGTCACAGCAACAAGTTCGAAAATCGTATTGCTCAGAATATCAGCAATGGTTTCAATACTTTTGGGTTATAAAGAAAAAATGCTCTTGAATTATTTTCAGCCAGTATATCATCAGTTCATTCATGAGGCTCTTGTTGACTTTTTGAATTGTCATTTTGATGTGTGTTGCAGTGGTACTGACCCTCTTATGCTTAATATTAACTGTGACAAAAGTACACACCTATTATACACTGGGCTCCAAGATTCAATTTATCATTTATGCCTCACAAAACTGTACTGAAACCTTGTTATTTTAATTGTATCACTCCCGGAGTTCCTAGAGTTACAGAATATGATTCAAAGTTATCATAAGTTAACCTTGACCCTTATTCTTTTGTTAGCTAGGTGAGTGATCTTAGACCCACATGAGCCCTGGATTCTGGATCACGATTACGCGACCCCTTTTTTTTTGCATTTTAGAATATGACATAACCTTTGTTTTGGAGAGATGTTCTTAGCAGTTGGGCTCGTACACTGGAAGTTGCATGTTGTGCTGTGTGGAGTTATTTCTAATTACATGTACTTGGATTCAAAAGGATTAATTCTTTTTTTCCTGTAAAATACATGTGCTCATATGAAAATGTTGAACAAGGGCAGCTTTTGTAAAAATTTATTCAGATTAACAAAACGAGAGTGATACTTCTTGTTTCTGCAAGGAACTGTAGACTTCAACACTACAGATTACAGCATGCACTGTCTTCCATTTTGGATTCTTCGTCGAAACTCGAACTTGAAATCATTAGAACAGTTTATTATTAGGACTACTGAAATTTTGTTTGTGGATTATTTGTGGATTATTCATATTTGTTTAATTTTACAGAATTTTTCCAGGGAAATAAATTATCATATCTTTCAAATCTTGTTTTTTCACTCTTTCTTGTGTTACTGTTTATTCGAGCCTAAACACGTAATATTAGATGTTGTAAAGTAATGCATATGTACATGTATTAGTCCAGTTCACAGTAAGGTTGTACGAGTTATTTCCCTTCTTATTGTTGTAAGTTCTTGTCAAGAAAGACGTTACATGGTGTCAGAAGTGGGATGGCAACTTCGCCTACATCATCAATACCTTTTCCGCCGAAACTGGAGCTTCGGGGAAATTTGTCTGCGAACTGGAAAAAATTCAAAAGAGTCTGGGTGAACTATGAAGTAGCTACGGGGCTGGCAGAAAAAAGCGCCAAAACTGAGAATAGCCACTCTCCTTACGTGTTTAGGGCCAGACGCCATAGAACTGTTTGATACCTTCACATTTGAGAATGATGGAGACAAAGACAAACCTGACAAAGTGCTTGACAGATTTGAAAAGTACTGTATAGGAGAAACAAACGAAACCTATGAACGGTACAATTTCAATTGTCGACAACAGGAAGCAGGTGAGAGCATTGATGCCTACGTAGCTGCGCTAAGATCACTAGCACAAACGTGTAATTACGGTGATTTAGAGGACAGTCTGTTGCGAGACAGAATGGTAATTGGCATAAGAGACAAGAGCACCAGGAGAAAACTGTTGCAAGACAAGTTAACCTTAAGAACTTGCATAGATATCTGTCGAGCAAACGAAAAAACGCAAGAACAGATGAAAGTTATGAATCAGGAAGAAGTGTCGGCATTAGCACAAAAGAAGAGTGAAAAGTCAAGAAAGCAAAGTCAGCTGCAAAGAGAGTGTGACTACTGCGGAAAAAAACATGAAGCAAAGAAAGAAGCTTGCCCGGCCGTAGGGAAAATATGTGCAAAGTGTGGGTTAAACAACCATTTTGCAGTAAAGTGCAAGCATAAAACTCCAAAATGGAAAGCACACAAAAAGAAATACAAGCAGAAAGAAGGGGTAAAAGTTATAGATGATAATTCAAGTCTTGATAGTGAAAGTGATGAATTTGTGTTGACAGTAGAAGTTAATGGGATAGAAACATACCCAAAGAAATTGTTTGCCAAAATGACTTTAGGTGAGAGTCTGATAAATTTCCAATTAGACTGTGGCTCAACAGTTAATATAATCTCTGAAACAGATTATAAGACAATATGCCATGATGACAAACTGAGGCACCTGGAAAAGAACAATGTGACACTTGTTATGTATAACAACAGTGAAAAAAGAGCCTTAGAGAAAAGAAAATTGCACCTTACAAATCCAAAGAATAAGAAAGTTTACATCTTAGAGTTTGTAATTGTACAAGGGAAGGCAAGACCCCTACTTGGAGCCCAAGCAGTACAGAAAATGAAACTAATTACAGTAAATAAACAACATATCATGGCAGTAGAGACAACACCAAACCTCATACAGGAATATGAAGACATATTCAATGGAGAAGGTCTCTTGGAAGGAGAACTCCACCTTGAACTGACAGAACAAGCCAAACCAGTAAAACTGCCAGTTAGGAAAATTCCATTAGCTGTTAAGCCGAAGTTGAGGGCAGAAATTCAACGGCTGGTGAAACTCGAATATTGACTAAGGAGAAAGAACCAACAGACTGGATTTCTAGCATGGTGGTGGTTATGAAGAACAACAAGAAAATACGGCTGTGCATTGACCCACAACCTTTAAATAAGGTCTTGAAAAGATACCATTACCCAATTCCAACGATAGATGTTCTGCCAGACCTGAGCAAGGCAAGAATTTTTACGGTTGTGGATGCAAAAAATGGGTTTTGGCATGTTAAGTTAGATGAGGAATCTTGCAAACTCACCACATTTGGAACGCCATGGGGACGATACAGATGGAGGAGAATACCATTTGGTATAGCACCAGCGCCAGAAGAATTTCAGAGGAGAATTGATGAAACTTTGGAAGGGATTCAAGGTGTGAAAGCAATTCATGATGATATTCTAGTTTGGGTAAGTGGTGAAGATGATGTTAAGGCCACAGAGGATCACGACAGAAAGCTTCGTAAACTTTTTGAGAGATGTCACACAAAGAATGTTAAATTGAACAAAGATAAGATGAAATTGAGGCAGAAGGAAGTCACATTCATGGGACATGTGATCTCTGCAGAAGGGTTGAAAGTTGACAGTGCAAAGGTAGAGGCAATCAAAGAAATGCCTATACCGACCGATAAACAGGTAGTCCAGCGACTGTTAGGTATGGTGAACTATGTTCAGAAGTTTGCTCCAAGGCTATCGGAAGTGATAGAGCCATTAAGACAGTTGATCAAGAAGGACGTCGAGTTTTATTGGGATCAAATTCATGATAAATGCCTTCATGAAATTAGAGAGATATTGACATCAGCACCAGTTCTAAGGTACTTTGACCATGAGAAGGACACTATTCTTCAATGTGATTCATCAGAAACAGGGCTAGGGGCTTGTTTGCTGCAAGAGGGGCACCCAGTAGCCTATGCCTCACGTGCACTCACAGTGACTTAGGTCAGTTATGCACAAATTGAAAAAGCGCTACTAGCAATAGTTTTTGGAATGGAAAGGTTTGAGAACTACGTCTACGAGAGATGAGTAGTCATAGTATGTGACCACAAACCACTTGAAATAATCTGCAAGAAAACTTTAGTTAGTGCACCAAAGCGACTGCAAAGAATGCTGTTAAAACTGCAGAAATTTGACTTCATGGTAGTCTACAAGCAAGGTACACAGATGTACATGGCTGATACATTGAGTCGTGCATATTTGCCCTGTAATAAGAAAGTATGCGATAGCGATAGAGTGTTTGAGGTTGATACCCGCTCATTCACAGAGAAAGCAATAGAAAGTGTGAGTATGGTTGAGTATCTACCAGTTTCTATGGAACGCATCACTGAGATTCAAAGAGAAACTGAAACAGATTTTCAGTTAAGACAGTTGAAAAAAGTCATTCAAAGAGTATGGCCAGAAGAAAAAAAAGTACTTCCACAAGAACTACAGTATTACTTTCCTTTCCGAGAGGAACTGACATTACAGAATGGCCTGATTTTCAAAAGTGACCGTGTAGTGATCCCTGCCACACTGAAAGGTTCGATAATGGAAAGGCTGCACTCCAGTCACATAGGAATACAAGGCTGTCTGCGAAGAGCCAGAGAAGCTATATATTGGCCAAACATGAATCGCGAAATAGAAAACTACATTGCAAAGTGTGAAACATGCAATGCATGAAAGAATCACTCATAAGTCACGATGTGCCTACCAGGCCATGGGAGAAGATAGGTGTAGACCTATGTGAATTTGACAGCAAAGCATATCTGGTCACAGTAGACTTTATTCAAATTTTGTTTAAGTTGATAGACTTTATAATAAGACTGCCAAAGAAGTCATCATGAAAGTGAAAGCTCACATGGCCAGGTATGGAATACCAGATGAACTTGTATCAGACAATGGACCACCATTCTCAGGAAACGATTTTTCAGAATTTGCATGTTCTTACGAGTTCAAATACAAAACTAGCTCACCAGGATACCCTCAATCAAATGGAAGAGTGGAGAACGCAGTGAAAACAGTGAAGAGATTAATGAGGAAATCAGTACAATCTAGATCAGATCCCTACCTCGCGCTACTGGATTTCCGGAATACACCAACGGAAGGATTGCAGTCATCACTAGCACAATGCATATTCGATAGGCGTACAAGAACTTTACTGCCAATGTCAAAAAGACTCTTAATGCCAAGGACACAGTCACAGGAAAGTACCAGATCTAAGTTGTTGGTAAACAAAAGGAAACAAGAAAAATACTACAATAAGAGTGCAAAGGATTTGCAACCATTATACACTCGAGATGTTGTTAGGGTTAAACCCAGTGACAAACATGGTACTTGGCGAAAGGCATACGTAGAAGGAAAAGTTGACATTCGCTCTTACAAGATTCGGACAGAAGATGGTAGTGAGTATCACAGGAACAGAAATCATCTGCGAGCTACAAATGAAAAGTTCATAGACCCTGATATTCAGGATCTACACCCAACACCTGCTGAATCGCAAACACCAGAAATTCTCATGCCGTCTGAAACATGCAAAACAGAAACTGAAATTCATGTACCACAAGAAATTGAAAGAACCAACAGTGGTGCAAAGATTACATCTCAGAACAAGTCTAGACCAAAGATGAGCAAACAACAACCATTGAATAATAATGGCAGATCTCCAAACAACTATCAGACATCTAGAGGGAGAAGTGTTAAGAAACCTGTGTATTTGAAAGACTATATCACTTAAATATGAATGTATGTTAATTCCTAGGACATTGATGCAAAGTTGAAAATAAGAGTGGATAGAAAATTGAGTTAAGACAGAAAGAGCTTTCAATAAGTCATTTTTAGTAAATCATTTGCTAGTGATACCTAGGAAAGCTGACCATTCTTATATTAAAGAATAATTTCATTTTGATTCTGCATGCATAAAGCTGAGAATTCTAGTCAGATTTTATTGGTAGTAAATTTAGTACTCTTGAAAGAAAGTGCTCATAGCATAACAAAGGAATTGTATATTAACATTATGTGCCAGCAAGCAAGTTAATGGAGAAAATCTATTTTAAGAAGGGAGATGTAACGTAATACATATGTACATGTATTAGTCTAGTTCACAGTAAGGTTGTATGAGTTATTTCTCTTCTTACTGTTGTAAGCTCTTGTCAAAAGAATATAAGAGGAGTGCAACATGTGCTAGAGCAGAGTGAATAAAACGTGTTGAGCACAGCCCAGTCTTCTGTCTTGAATTTGATCAAGAAAGACGTTACAGATGTGACCCCTGGCCCTCCCCAAAAACTCTGAAAATTGGAAGAATAACTGGTTGCCATCGAGTTTAATTTCTACATTCTTTATAACACAGACATAGCCCTTGTTTTTCCATATAGTGAGACTGAAATTTGTCAACCCCAGTAAGGACTCATTCAAACAGTATGCTAGACATCACACACTTTCTTACCCTTTGCTACTGTCCCATCTGAACTATCAATTCTAGCAGGTTTAGCACTCTTCTGAATCTCGTTACAATCTTCGTAAATTTGCCATTTAACCCCAAAATGCTTATCAGAATTTGTGAATGGCATTATGTTTAAGTCACAACAAGTGTTGATTCTGAGGCCATGTGCACTGTTTATTCCGCTGCATTCAGAAAATGAACACAATAATGTAAGCTAACTTCCCAGCAGGACTGCAACCTTTGCTGGTAGGTCTCCAATTTTTCTGAAAGTAGAAGTAATGGACTCTTAATTTAAAAATACTAGCGAGACCT
This sequence comes from Sinohyriopsis cumingii, assembly GCA_028554795.2. Lineage (NCBI taxonomy): Eukaryota > Metazoa > Mollusca > Bivalvia > Unionida > Unionidae > Sinohyriopsis > Sinohyriopsis cumingii. The sequence goes on from CM068828.1 coordinate 76,146,341, forward strand.
CTGTTAAAGTACTTGAACAGTTTCTCTCCAGTATGTACAGTGTATGGTCCAATGCTCCTTGAAATGTCCTTTCTAAACAGTTAATCACAAACCTCACATTTAAAGTGCTAAATCTAAATACTTTCTGTCAAAACTTCACTTTTCATTGGTTCCTCTCCAGCATGTAACCTCAGATGTATCTTCAGATCTCCATTCCGAATAAATGTTTTATTACAAACTTCACATTTGAATGGTTTCTCTCCAGTATGTATCCTCAGATGCTCCTTCAGATTTCCATTCCGACTAAACATTTTTTCACAAATTCCACATTTAAAGGGCTTTTCACCAGTATGTGTCCTCATGTGATTCTTGAAATTGGAATTAAATCTAAATGCTGTCTCACATACGTCACATTTGAACAGTTTCTCTCCAGTATGTATCCGCATATGCTCCTGGAGATATTTGTTCTGACTAAATATTTTATTACAAACTTCACATTTGAATGGTTTCTCTCCAGTATGTATCACCCTGTGCCTCTTCAAACTAGCACTAAATCGAAATACTTTATCACAAACTTCACATTTAAATGGGTTTTCTCCAGCATGACTCCTCATGTGACTCTTCAAACAAGAGCTAAATGTAAATGATTTCTCACATACATCACATTTTAACAGTTTCTCTCCAGTATGTATCCTCATATGCTCCTTTATATGTCCACTCTGACTAAACATTTTATCACAAATGTCACATATGAATGGCTTTTCTCCAGTATGTGTCCTCATGTGGGTCCTCAGGCTGAAGCTACAACTAAATACTTTATCACAAACTTCACATTTGTTTAGTTTCTCCCCAGTGTGTATCCTCATGTGCTGCTTCAAATATACATTCTGACTAAACATTTTGTCGCAAATTTCACATCTCAGTGGTTGCTCTCCACTGTGTAACCTCAAATGAAGCTTTAGACTTGCATTCTGAGTAAACATTTTATCACAAACGTTACACTTGAATGGTTTCTCTCCACTATGTGTCATCATGTGCGGTTTCAAATATCTATACTGACTAAACACTTTATCACAAACATTACATTTGAATGGTTTCTCTTCAGAATGTGTCATCATGTGCCTCTGCAAATCAGGGCTACGTCTAAATACTTTATCACAAACTGCACACTTGAATGGTTTCTTTCCAGTTTCTATGCTCTGATGATCATTTAGATTTTCAGTCTGATTAAACATTTTATCATGATCTTCACATTTGAATGGTTTCTCTCCAATATGTGTGTTCGTGTGTCTTTTCAAATCATCATTCACTGCAAGCATTTTCTCACCATCAATGTGAATTTGAGTCTCCAATATGTACTCGCATGGAGATATATTATTCAACAAAATAAATGTCTTAAATGTCTGAACAATGGCGTGCGTCAAAAAGTTTTGCTTAAACATGAGCATGCGCATTGACAAGTTCCGAATAAATAGGTACTGGTTCAGGGTCACAACGGACCTCTACGACAAAAGTCCAAAGACAAAACAGACTAGCTCTTGAATAATAACAAAACATTAGACAACACCTATAAGTTGTTGTTGTTGTTGTTGTGGGGTTTAACGCCATTTTTCAGCACACGATAGGCAATACATGGCGGCCAGTATTAATGGTGGAGGAAGAACCCGGGAAAACCTCGGAAAGAAACACCAACTCACGAGAAGCTACTGGCAAGCTTTCTCACTAGATCAGCAAGTTGTTCTCCACCTTTTTTTTTTTTTTTGTTTGACTGGCGGCGGAGACCAACATTGTTCTGCACCACTCGTGCTGAGACGTCTGAGCTATGTCACCTCGGATGATCGGACCGCGCGCTATTAATTAATAAATTTATTTAGACTAACCTTTGTATCCAGACGGTAAGCATAATCCCTCTTCTAATGATCCATAGCGTTAAATCCTTTAGAACACACACTTTTTTAGTATAAATCCCTGTCAGAACAGAACACCTGTGTATTCATCGGCTGTTGACCTCAGATTTGAATTACCCACACATGCGTGTAAAGCAGCATCACCACGAGGAAAGAGTAACGCGTGAATTCCGTCTAGCGAGGCATAGATCACTAGGAATTTACTGATGCTTGGGTGGGAACTGTGTCGTTACGGCAGAAATTTAGGAGATAGACTTAAAGAGAGACTTCATGTCAGAAATGTGAGATAGAGTGAATGATAAATAAATTGTAAAAAGACCACAAACTGTATTCAGATGTGAAAATATGCTACACAATAATAATAATAATAATAATAATAATTTATTATTATTACTAGTGGTAGTATCTTCAATCATATTTAATAACATTTACAATGGTATAAATGGATTTTATGACATACTACATACATATCTACATATTCATACTTTACATTGCTTATAAGAAGAACATGATTATTATGATGAATATTATTAATAACATTTGCAATGGTATTTATGAATACATACATACATACATACATACATACATACATTACTTATAACATGATTAGTATGATGAACTTTATTAATAACATTTACAATGGTATTTATGAATACATACATACATACATACATACATACATTACTTATAACATGATTAGTATGATGAACTTTATTAATAACATTTACAATGGTTGTTGTTGTTGTAGGGTTTAACGCCATTTTTTCAGCACAAGATAGGCTATACATGGCGGCCAGTATTAATGGTGGAGGAAGAACCCACAATGGTATTTATGAATACATACATACATACATACATACAAATAACATTACTTATAACATGATTAGTATGATGAACTTTATTAATAAAATTTACAATGGTATTTATACATACATACATACATACATACATACATACATACATACATACATACATACATTATAAATTGACATGTGAGTTAGCGATAATTTTGTTTCTTTTGTCAAATTTGCGTGATAATTTGTTTATGTGCGAGATGTATATGTCTGGGTTCTTTATTCTTGCTAATGAGCGGAAATTCTGATAAGCTCTGTGATATCTTCCAGGGATTTCTCTTAAGAGTTCCTCGTCCTTCAGTACTCTGACAAAAGTTTCAATATCCTTTCTTCGTGAAAACTTTGATTTTCCTGTCTGGAAACTTTCCAATTCGGAGACTGTTGTAGGGTATATTTTATCTAGAGCATGGCCAACCCCACCAGCCAACTTGCTATGCCTGTCCAAAGTGGCGTCACTCAGCTGATGACCGGCCGTTCGTAAGCTTTCTATAAAGATAATAAAAAGTCAGCATTAATATTTTAACCTCCAAAATTAACATTATGTGGTAGTTTTAAAATTAATGAACACATAATATATTAGACACCAAGAACATCATGTCAAAGTCGTATTTCCACGAATTACAAAATACTGCATATATTTATAAAACAAAATTCTTCAAATTTAAAACGATTAATAATAATTCCGTTATCAAATGATTTACCTTTGAACTCCTTGTTCAAAAATTCATTGACTAGGTCAACCTCATCATTGTTTCTGACACCTCCTCGAAGATTAACTGTTCAGTTCCACATCAAGTCTTGCTGCATTCTGTCTGAAACGCACCCAGATACTTAGGACTGTTTTCTCATTGTTTAACTGATTCTTATATAAATTTACTGTTACTGACCCACAAATGAAATAAATATGTTATATACTACCGCAGAATGATCACACTAAATTAAAACTATTGTCTTTAGAATATTTGATATATGCATCTGATGATTCTGATATAGTCCTAATCAGGGCCGGCGCTACCATATAGGCAAACTAGGCAGCCGCCTAGGGCGCTGATTTCAGGGGGCGCATTTTTTATTTTTTTTTTAATTGTTTATAAATGTTGAAATTGATATTTTCGGGGGGAGGGCGCCAGAATCTAACCTTGCCTAGGGCGCCAGATAGTCTGGTTGGGTTTGGCGCCGGCCCTGGTCCTAATGGGTATTCAGCTGTCACTTCCTTGATGTTCCAAAATTATATTAATTATAGGTGACTTATTTTTAAATAAATGAACCGATATAATCTTTACTGCGGAACTTTTGTAACATCGAATTAAACACTTGTCATAACTTTTATAATTTATTTTCACGTGACTTTTTAATATTTTTTGTACAGTAACCCTAAAGCAAACACCAAGTACCGCAGAAAAAGGACCCAAAAAATATAATGCAGGAATTTTTTTAAAATTACTTTATGAATAAGTAAGCATTTAGTGGATTTTTCTTGTATGTGTTTTATCATGGATAACCATTTTGTTCTTTACAGTCGCTGGGATTATGAACTCATACAGAATAATTACAGTAATAAAAGGCTTCAATATAGGTTGTTCCTTCATAGATGTTAGATGGAGTTAGCTTGACCTAATTAACATATAAATACATTAATGCTCTGAAACAAATATAACATGGCTTACTTGTAATTAGATTGTGCCCCAGGATAAAGTATCTTCTGTGGTTATTGTTGTGGAATTTGACCATGTCTTGCTTCCAAAAGGACACCATTGATGGGCCATCATTTTCTCTGACAACATCTCTTCTTACTTTATCTTCCATCCCTTTGATGAGAATAGTCTTTGTATACTCGAATTTACGGTCAACAGCCTTTTCACTTACAGAGTCTTTCTTGCTCTTCCTTTTCTTAGATTTCTTTTTTGATATCTTTTTGCAATTTTCAGAGTAAAACCACTCTTCGTCTGGAAATGAAAACACATGTATCTTACATAAAAATGAGAATATGAAAAAAAAAAATCTAAGTACGTCAATATGACCATTATTATAATGTAACAGTTGGGGTATGATTTTAGATAATGCCATATCCTTTGTATTGATAAAGTTCCATGAGATGAACATTAATGAAGAGATACATTATGTTATTACCACTATCTGGAAGCTCTTTAATCCCTTTGCACGAAACATGAAACCACTGATGGTCACATTGCTGATTGGAACATTTGACCACTGGTTCTTCTTTGACCGACTGGCACACACAATAAATCTTCTCATCTACAGTTTTCCTGCATGTGTCACCGCACACCCACTCATCTGGCAGATTGTCTTCCTCTAGGCTAAAACAACATAGATGGAAAATGGAGCCTCTAGGGCAGGATCTATTCAGGCATTGTATCATCGGTTCATCTTCTCCCAGATCTGGAAATAATTTGAGTTTGTCAGGAGATATCTTTGTATTCGATAAGACCAAAACTGTTATTAGTTTAACAATGATGTACATTGATACTGATTTTGACTAAGTGAAGCACATTGGTACTGATGTTTATCACTTGTGCAAAAAATAGAATACGGATAATTTTGAAACAATAGAATCTCCACCATAATGCTGTACAAAACAAGCTATAGATGTGTATTATTTTACCTGAAGCAGTAGCATTCTTTTGTGAATTTCTCCAGGTGATGGCACCAAGCCCTCCAATCTTTGTACAGGATTCCCAGCATTGGATCTTGCATTTTGAGCATCTATGTGTCTTTCACAAGACAGGCCATCCCCCCCAGCACACTATGGGATACACATGATTATCATCTCTTCTTGGAACATAATCATGCAGCCGCTCCAGTATCCTAATAACACCTGCGGTTGTTGAAGGATTTTCTGGGATCACACCAATATTAAACTGTGAAATGGAACACAGTTTTATTACTGTACTTATACCAAGCCTTTATAACAGAGTATGCAGTTAAAGCGTTTGAGACAAAAATAATTTTCTCCACTTGCCATTGTTGTATTTTTGCCACAAAATAAATACGCACATTCTCTTACTTTTAACCTATCAGAGTAAGAAAAGAAAAACAATTGCAAATCTAAAACCAAGTGCACACATATCTCCTCAGATCGTAAAAGTACATTTGTTTAAACTGCTTCATGTAAACTTTTAATCCAAGACACGGACAAATCGTAGGCACTAGCATAACAATGTTGAACATACATCAATACAAATGAACAGTACATCGTTTGAATGAGATTATTGTTATTATCGTGATAGGAGAATGGCATTTAGTATAAATATCAGGCAAGTACATACTACTTCACTTTTCCGCCTTGATTCGGACCAGTGTTTGTGATCAATATAATGACATACAAGGTCCGCCAGTGGATAGAGGCATGGAACATTTTCAGTCAGGATTCGAGACACCACAGCTTCCATTCTATCCCTGGTCGCTTGTATCTCCTCTCGAGAAGGAAAATAAGTGGACATTGGTAGATCTGCAGCTCTTCTCACATCAGATGCCTCATTGTACATTATGGTGTTCACTCTGTTCTTTGCTATATACGCTAAGGCCCAAATCATGTACTTGTTGCCATGGTTCCTAGAATGATGCCTTGCCTTTAACTGTCGACCAACATTGTCCCAGCAAATAGTATAGCCTATTTATGGTGTGAAATTTAAGAAACTAATTAAATGCTGTGTTTAATATATGTCCGTGATTCACTGTACTATGATTTATAGTCAGTATTGAAATGTATCATTTTTCCACGGATAAAGAGACACAGGACAGAATTATCAAGGAATTTCGAAGACCCGAAAGCATAATTCGCTGTCTTGTTGCTACGGTAGCATTCGGAATGGGGATCCAAATCAGCGATGTAGATATCGTTATTCTTTGGGGATGCCCAAAGAGCATTCTGAGCTATTGGCAAGAGATTGGGAGATGTGCCAGAGATGGGAGAAAAAGTTATGCTTGTCTCCTACCTTACAGGACAAGCATGATGAAGACAACAACAGATGAAGACATGATAGAAGTTGCAAAAAATCGTCAACTCTGTTTAAGAAGAAAAATTCTTGAGGCATTGTGGATCCCCGAAATGGATAAACTTCCCGCTGGCCTAAAAGAATGTTAGTAGTGAATGGGGATACTATACGTACAATGGAAATTAGCATTACAGACCCCCTTGGGAACATATACGTACAATGGAAATTTAACATGGCGAAAAATCGTGGGAACATATACGTACAAGGGGAATTTAACATGGGAATAAATCGTGGGAACATATACGTACAAGGGGAATTTAACATGGGAATAAATCGTGGGAACATATACGTACAAGGGGAATTTAACATGGGAATAAATCGTGGGAACATATACGTACAAGGGGAATTTAACATGGGATTTTTTTTTTTTTAAATTTTAAAAAAACGGGTAGGCAATGGAAAGGCTATCTCTTTTCGAGAAATATGGCTGGCCCTGAAAAGGGCCTTTGGGTTTATGTTAATGTATTCATTAACATAAATGGCACCGCATTGGTCTTCTTCTTGTCCTTAGGCTGCGTCTCACTGTTGGCCCGTAAATTAGCACTCTTTTCAGGCATCCTTGCCTCTCCACGTAAATCCTACGTATCCACAGGCTGGTGTTTGTCCTGTGGACAACGGTCCACTTGGATCGGACATACATGAGCATGTCCGTCCTGAACATCATCGTTGACACAAGGGTTGAAGATTCAACGTCGGTCCACATGTTGAGGCTCCGAGAATAGGTGAATCAATGCAGTGAACTGCGCTTATTCATAGGGACAGAAAGGATTGAAACGGATTGAGTTCATTCACCAATCCGAACACGCGTTACAGAATTCAGTCAGCCCGCATCCAATCCGAAGAGAGCAGTCTGTGACGTCACTTAGTCTATATAGATTCGCTAGCGCTTGTGTGCAGTCAATCTATGCGACAGTGATTCAACATGACGGAAACTCAGAAAACGATCCAATGGGGTGCACCAGCAGGGGAGACCGCCCAAGGGAACCCGGACTTACTTTCAGAAGAGGTGAATTGGGATTTTGTGGATTTTCTCTCTTCGCAAGAATTTGTTCCGGAACCTTCGTTACCTTCTTCATTACCGCAAGTGGAGAATTTTAGACAGAAACAGAAAGAAGAATTGGAGAAATTTATACAACGACAAAAGGAAGCGGAACAGGCTTTTCTCCTACAGCAACAGCAACAAGAAGAAGAGGTAAGAAAAAAACAACAGCAAGAAGAAGTAGCAGCAAAGAAACAAGAGGGTGAAAATCAAACGGTCACGGTACTGTTGGACATTTTAGCGGAGTTAAGAAGTCTGAAACAAATGTATCAGACTTCTTTATCACGACCGAAGAGAATACGACCTTCCCGAGCTAAACACGTCAACCCTGTGACTAAGCCTACCGTACCACCCTTAGTGATTTCAACCCAATCATTATCATCATCATCAACATTACGCAGTCCAGAAGTAGGCCTTGGCCGTGGCAAAGGCATAAGGCAGTTAAAGTTGATTGCTTAAACTCACCCCTTCACCATGAAGAAAAAAGGCCCTTTTCAGGGCCACCCACATTTCTCGAAAAGAAATACAATTTCAATTTGCCAATAACTCAAAAAAAAAAAAAAAAACCACCCATTTTACCCCTATAGTACGTGTCTGTGTATGAGTGCGTGAGTGTAGCTTCTTATTTTAAAATCAAAACTCAAAGACACTTACCTTATATCATTAATTTATTCTTTTATCCATTGTTACAATCCAATTCACAATTCACAACATAACACTTTAATTAAAAGTTCATTGACTTCTTCTGTCTCCTTGTTTAGTCTCTCTGTTTTTTGAATTTCTTCACTGTCACACTCTTTTCCTCTTCTTCCTCCTCACTTTCTTCCCTTCTTCTTTTCTTCTCCTGTTTCTTTTTCTTCACCTGTCTGCTTTCTTCCTCTGAAGAATCCCTCTCTTCCTCTGAAGAACTCCTCTCTTCTTCTGAAGAATCCCTCTTTTCTTCTGATTCCTCTTGTTTCTTTTTTGGGCAATCTGGAGACCAATGTCCTTTTTCTTTACAATAATAACAGGTATCTTGACTTTTGTCTTTTTTAGCCCCTGTTTTTGTTCTTTTTTGACGGTCTGGACACTCTGAAGACCAATGCCCTTTCTTCTGACAGATATAGCAAGTATCTTGACTTTTATCTCGAAAGGAAGGAGAGTAGTCCGTAGGCTGGTCTGAAGAGAATTTCCTAATGACCCCTCGCAAAGCTCTGACGAAACGTTCCATCTGGTTAGTCTCTTCCATCGTTGTGCTCGGCTTGAGAGTGAAATGAATAGTGAAAGGACAAGACACACACCCTTTTATATACACTGGTCTGCTATGACTATAAAGTAGCTCATGGTGTTTGAACTTGAGTCATTTGACTTTTTGCTTTCAAGATGAAACGATCTAATTCATTCGAGAAGAAAGAAGAAAGTAAGAGGCAGAAACGTGATCTATCGCCTCGTACCAGGGCTGAAATCTTGGCACAAATTCATGCCAGTGATTTTGAAGAGGACATGAGTGAACCAGAATCCGAACCCTCTAAACCAAGTTCACCACCCTTAGTCAACCCTGAAAATTACTATTCCATTCGAGAGACGGAAAAGCGCTCCTCTAGAAAATTTAGAACCACGGCTTACAAATACACGGTGAAGTTTAAAGATTTCAAGGCTGAAGTGCCGTTAGAGAAAGCAGAAGTGTTCATCACTGGGGTGTGGGATTCTTTGCTCACCTCACTCAAGCGACAATGTCAACCCAAAGAAGACGATCGCTTGAGACTTTCCATACAACACGACGGTTTGAAATCCCCTGTTTGGATCGAGTTTAGCACCCCTGCAGAATTGACCGCTTCCAAAGTCATGGACAAGATTCAACACGTGCAACAATCTAATGACCAGTTTGACATCACCGATGGAAAAGCCACATTGGACATGACCCACGTCTCTCCTCCTCAAGGGACCGGACGCAAAAAGATGTTATTGGTGAACGACCTTCGCAGCATTAAGCGTAGCCTTGTCCAAATTCACAATCCTCATGACCAGATGTGTTTAGCCCGTGCCATCGTGGTGGGACGAACCTATGCCAACAAGAACGACACGGTAGAATGGAAAAGAACCTGGAACACTATTCAACGTTCCTATCGAGCCAAACAACGAAACGAAGCAGAACTCCTGTTACGACAAGCCGGCCTGTCCAAAGACACACCCTGTGGTATTCCTGAGATGCAAAAATTGCAAGATGCCCTAGCTCCACGATACACCTTGAAAGTGCACCCTCAAGAAGTGCGCGGGCCTCTGTTGTTTCGAGGGCAAGATTTTAAGGACGGAAAATACATTCACGTTTATCATCACGATGACCATTTCGATACCATTACCAGTATCACCGGATTCCTGGGATACGGTTATTACTGTGAGAAATGTGACCATGGTTATAATAATCGAGAGCAACACAAGCATTGTGGATTGAAATGCTCAGGATGTTTGGCCTCTTCACCCTGTCTGAGCGAAGAACCAGTGCCTTGTTCAACTTGTCTGCGCACGTTTGTCAGCCCTACCTGTTACCAACAACATCTGAAGACGCAAGGTTCACAGAAGAAATGTGCTTGTCAACTCCTGAGATTGTGCCCTACGTGTGAACAAGGCATACGTACCAATAGTACCAAGGCACACGTATGTCAAGGAAAGAAAAAATGTCACATTTGTCACCACATTGTGGACTTGGAACACCAATGTTACGTGCAAAAATACCAACCCCCACCAGAGAAAGAGGACGGTCACAAGAAGAAAGGCAATTTCATCTTTTTCGATTTCGAATGCATGCAAGAGACCGGCATTCACATTCCTAATTTCTGCGTGGCTCATCGAGCGTGCGAGAAGTGCATTCAAGAACCTATCTTCAGTCATTGCCCTCACTGCAGCAAGATTCCTGGAGGGCGTGAAAAAATCCTTCGGGGACCGAACACACTAGCCGATTTTGCCCAATGGGTCTTAGACCCGGTCGACAAGACGTGGAGCCAAGAGGACATCGATCGTTACGGAGATTGTCATCGTCATGCCACGGTGATGGCTCACAATTTCTCCGGATACGATGGACAGTTTCTTCTCAGATACTATACGGAACAAGGCACCGAGCGTCCTAAAGTGACTTTGAACGGAGCCAAAATCATTTTCATGCAAGTGGGACAAGTGCAGTTTAAAGATTCGATGAGTTACTTGGCCATGCCTTTGAGTCGAATGCCTAAAACGTTTGGAATGACAGAAATGGCTAAAGGGTACTTTCCACACTTTTTCAATACGGAAGCCAATCAACATGCCGTTCTACCCCATTTGCCTGAGGCTCACTATTACGACCCCGACAACATGCGTACCGAACAACGAGAAGATTTCTACGCTTGGTACCAGGCTCACGCCTCGGACCCTTTCGACTTTCAGGAAGAAATGCTAAAGTATTGTCGTTCCGACGTGGACATTTTACGGCGTTGCTGTGGAAAATTTCGAGAACTGTTCATGGAACACGGAGGGGTCGATCCTTTGAAAGAAGCTTGCACCATTGCCAAAGCGTGTTCCTTAGTGTATCGACAACGATTCATGCCTGAAAACACCGTGGCTGTCATCAGCCCTCAAACGACCCACTTTGTCAAACGTCAATACTCGGTCAAAGCCCTACGCTGGTTACATTACTTGTGCGACAAGGAAGACAAGTGGATTCAGCATGCCCGCAACGGAGGAGGCGAAAAGACCATCGGAACGTATTCGGTCGATGGCTGGGACTTAGAAAACCCCAAGATCGTGTACGAGTTTAACGGTTGCTTATTTCACGGATGTCCTGTTTGTTATCCTGACCGTGGCACTAAAAATCAGTTTTTGCAACGAACCATGATGTTTCCCTTGTGTTGTACTTGTGCCGAAACGTGCAACCAAGACCAACCTTGTCAGCACAGCCAGGAAGAACGTGCCTTGACGGGAACCTGGGTCAGCGTAGAATTGTTCAAAGCTCTGGACATGGGATACCAACTGTTAGAAGTGTACGAAATTTGTCACTTTCCCAAGACACAGCAATACCACAAGGGTGACCCCAGTCAGAAAGGCATTTTCGCCGACTACGTGGATGCCTTTTTGAAACTGAAGCAAGAAGCCAGCGGCTATCCTTCCTGGTGTCACACTCCCGAAGACCAAATACAATTCAAAGAGAAATACTACGAACAAGAAGGCATCACTTTAGACCACATCGAGAAAAACGAAGGCAGGCGATCGTTTGCCAAAGTGATGTTAAATTGCTTGTGGGGTAAAATGGCACAACGACCGTGTTTACCCAAGACGGAATATTTGACAGAACCTTCCCGCTACTTCCAGATGATTCACGACAAAACCAAATACATGAAACACGTGGACGTCGTTCGAGAGAATTTGATCTTGGTCAATTACGAAGAAGATCTGGACTTTGTACAAGACGACCCTTTTGGAAATGTCATCATTGCGGCTTACGTGACAGCCCATGCTCGCTTAAAATTGTACGAAGCTTTAGAACTGTTAGAAGAACGCGTCCTGTACTTTGACACGGACAGTTGCATTTACATCCATCACCCGATTCAACATCACCCTAACATCGAAGGAGACCGTTTAGGAGCCTGGACAGACGAGCATCCCGACGACAAGATTCTAAGTTTCGTCAGTGGCGGTCCGAAAAATTACGGCTACGAATACCGGAACAAACAAGGAGAAGTGCACACGACGTGCAAAGTGAAAGGACTGACTCTGAATTATCGTACCAGTCGTGTGGTCAACTTTGGGGTATTGAAAGAAGCCTTGCAATCGGGAGAGGATGGAAACTTTAAAGTGACCACTTACCAACCGAACAAGATTGTACGTTTACCCACTCACCACATCGTCAGTCGACCCTTGGAAAAAGTCTATCAAATCGTGTACCAGAAGCGAGTGCGACTTCCCAATCATTTCACCTTACCGTATGGACACGTTGGTATAAAACATTGGTTGTAAGAGGATAGTCACCCACCAGAAAGATGACTTCGCCAAAGCAAGAATCGAGTGAGAAACCCGATGAGAACTCCAAGTTCAAACCCTACCATTTTCCAGTCTTCTTACCTGACTATTGTGATTGTGCCCGTCGATTGGACACGTTTCAGAAATGGCCTACGGATAGGGAAGGATTACCTTCTTCGCATGTTTTAGCTAGAACAGGATTTGTCTACTTGGGACCTGAGTCAGGATTGGGATACGAGGTACAGTGTTTCGCTTGCGGACTGAAGTTACGAATGGATCTATGTATCTATAAAGATTCAGCTATTCTGGAGCATACTCGATGGTCTCCGCATTGTCCTTACCTTTCTATGGCCTTTCCACCCATCACACTACGGTACAATGTTGACGGTACCTTAGAGACGATACCTTCCGAAACAAGACATAAAAAACGTAAAAAAGGAAAGATGTACAAGCTGGAGACTGCATTGCGACTAGTATAAAAAGGGGGCCATGGTCAAGATCGATAGTTCATTGTGACTACCAAGACCGAACGAACAAGATGAATACTTTGAAAAAGACATCGTTCCAGTTTGGGGATTGTAAAAAAGTTGTATCTTCCTCTAGTGTGACTAATACTGGATGGATAAGACCCATGCATTGCGACGGAAAATGTCCGGAAGGAAACTGCGATTGTCCATGTGGTTACCATTGTAATTGCGTAACGGAGTTTGCAGACGAGTGCGATTGTGAGCCTTGCGATGGATACGATGCTGTACCTTGTGACCTGAGCGATGCCGTAAAGCATCATGGGAACTTTAGTGCCCCTACCCCTATCATGGAAAGTGATGCTGTGCGTGTCAAACCTGTGGGATGCGAAAGCGATGCTGCTCGTCCTCTTGGACATTTTACTGGGTTTCGTTTTAAAGGGGAATGTTCACCTTCACGTCTACCCCCCTACGGATGTCATCCAGCCCTGAGCAAACTCCTGTTCCTGTCACCCAACCCTCATCGAAACGAACCTGTGAAAGACGAATATTCGTTTCCTGTGCGTTTGTCGGAATACTGCGACTTTGAAAATCGTCTTCAATCGTTCAAAGGAAAATGGCCAAAGTATCTGGGAGGACCGACCCCCGAAGAATTAGCCAGAGCCGGATTTTTCTACTTGGGCGAAGGAGATAAAGTCAAGTGCTTCAGTTGCGGTGTGTCACTTCACCACTGGGAACCGCAAGATTCGGTCTACGTTGAACATGCTCGATGGTCACCGAATTGTCATTACTTACCCTTAGTGGGACCGAGACATTGAAGTAACTTCTTACCATACTAATCTGTTCATGAATACTTTACAAGAGAACATTCGTGCTTTGCCTGTGGAGTTGAGAGAACGCATTTATCGAGAACTGGTTAAAATACAAGTGAAACGTAAAGAACAATTGCATCCGTTACGTCACCGGTGTTTGAACCACTGGTACCTGAAGGCTATACAAGGATTGATTCAATTGAAAGTGTTCCATCGGACAGACATTGATCAACGATCCTCTAGTTTTAAAAAGGATTGGTTTGGTATGGACGATTGTAGTTACATCATTGTAAACGTACTGCATCGAATTCCAGAGGAAGAGTTAACGAATTACCAACATCTTAAACACAATGTCAACTTGGTGAAAGAGGAAACTTCTGAACGAATTGTAATGTGTAGATTAGTGACTCAACGATTTAAATTCGACACTGAAGTGAAACCATGTTTGTGCAAAGAGTACATTTCTTGTGTCAGACCAAAGAGGATTTAGTATGACCTATTCATGGATACTCTGCTCGAGAACATTCGTGCTTTGCCTGTGGAGTTGAGAGAACGCATTTACCGAGAGCTGGTGAAAATACAAGTGAAACGTAAAGAACAACTGCATCCGTTACGTCACCAGATCGTTAACCACTGGTACCTGAATGGTATAAGAGAACTGATTCGTCAGAAATTGTTTCAGTGGTCAGACCTTGTTCAATACTTCCAGGCCCCCGATGATTCACGTGTTGATCATTTTGGTTACTTCGAGATTCACCTAGAGCAACCCATTGAGGAAGACGAGGTAAAGGATTACCAACATTTGTTACGTGGAATCTACTTAGCGGAAGAGGAAACTTCTAATCGAACTCTGACATTTCGGTTACAGTATGCAAGATTTACATTCCCAACTGGAGAACGAAGATCACTGGCTAGAAAGTACGTGTATTCTTTTCGAAACAAAGAGACTATAAAAACAGGTTGCTATGCCACGACTTATGTCGTATGTCATCCAACAGATTCCGTGGAAGGAACTCAATGACCATATTCAAACTGTGGATCATTACCATCGATTATTACAAGAATTGTATCCATTCAATTTGGGACGACAAGTGGTGTGTGTCTTAGTGACTTGTTTTCTGGGATTTCGTTTACCAGCCGATTCTTTGTGGACTCTTTACGATCAGTACTTACCACCTCCATGGCCTTAAATGGTCACGAAAAACTCCTTTTGCTCAAAGCCTTGCGTTTTCATCTGGATACTTCTCGACCTCAACAGGAAAAAAAGATTCGTCAACTTTTAGCTACCCAAGACGTGTATGACGATGTGTGTGTAGCTTGTGACTTACATCCCCATTGGACAGATGTCCGTGCCTGGAAAGAATGGGGTTTTGAGGCTTGGACCCAAGAAGTGGCCCAGTATGCACGAGAGTTGTTCAAGGAAAAAAGTTACTTTTCAACCCGTGTTAGTGACGGTGCCAGAAGAACCCGTCACCCAGGACAGGACTGTCGTGGACAGACCTGAAAGACCCTTTCGGGAGGACACTTGTGTGACCTTACCCCCTGTTGAACTGGTTAGAACATTACCCAAAAGATGTGATTGTTGTACAGACACTTGTGTTTATTCCACGTTCATCGTTATCATGTGCCTTTTATCCTTGTACTTAAGCCTTTGGCTTTTATGTATTTTTGTCTTTCGTATTCATGTTTGAAAAAAAACATTGAATAAACGTGTTCTGAAAAAAGTATATAAACTCTTGTCTTGTTTGTTTTCGTGTCACAAGTGACATTTCTCACACCATGGCTACCTCTGCTGTCTCTGCTCCCTCTTCCTCTACTGTCAAAGTCATCGACGAACACTTAGATCGTGCCAGTTGGGAGGCTTTGTATCTTCGCCATCCCTTTAACATGCTCATTGCTGGACCTAGCGGTTCTGGCAAAACCGAATTCGTCAAACGTTTGATCGAACATAAACATCATTTGATCGATCGGCCCCCTCAGCGGATCGTGTGGTGTTACAAAGAGTGGCAATCGTCGTACAGCCTCTTGCGAGAAAGTCGAGGCGATTCCATCGTGTTTGTGGAAGGCATTCCTAAAGAAGACGACGGCATCGTCTCTGACTCCCGTCAAACCCATTTGGTCATTTTCGACGACATGTTAGGAGAAGACGAAGAAGAAATTAAACTGTGGTTCACGCGCAAAGGGCATCACCGTAATGCCAGTGTCGTTTACATCACCCAAAATTTGTTTCAACAAAGTAAAGCCCATCGCACCATCAGTCTCAATGCGCATTACGTGGTCTTGTTTAAAAGCCCTCGAGATAAATCGCAAGTGCAAGTCTTAGCCAAACAGTTAGGAACGCCTTGGCTGACTCAGGCGTACGACGATGCCACTCAAACGCCACACGCCTATTTACTCGTCGATTTGAAACCTACGACTCCCGAGGATTTGCGATTTCGTACCCACTTGTTTCACCACTGGTGCCAAGACGGAGGGCCTGTCCTGTACACGTCTCCGTCCTCGACTTCATTTCACTCCTCCCATGAAAAAAATCTATAAAAACCTCAGACCCTTTTTCGTCTGTCTCACACAGTGTGAACATGACGTCCCTTCAGTCGCATCTTCCCGTCAAATTGATTCGTGCCTTGTATGGCATCAGTCGAGAAAAAGATCCACAAACACGAGCCCGTGTCTTAGAAGCTAGTCTCAAAGAAGTCTTACGATGGTTCACGGTGACGGCACGTCAATTACTCCAAGGAGTCATTCAGATTCCTCATCAAACCCAACGCTTTTTCGATCGAAACAAAGTCGCTTTGGTCCAACTGGCCGATCCCCGCATTGACACTCAAACCAAAAAACAAATCATTTTGAAACCTGGAGGGAGCGGTACTCTAGGAGGGGTCATCATTCGCTCACTCTTAAGATGGGATCCTAATGCCCCCAAAGTTATCCCCAAGACAAAAGTTCAACGAAGCCCCAAGAAGAAAAAGAAAAAGACCAAGTCCCCGAGAAGAATAACTTCTCCAGTGGCAGGACCCTCCTCTTACCAGACACCACCACCATCACCCCGGAAAAAGAAAAGAAGCCCCCAGAAAAAGAAACAGAGAAAAAGTCCTCAGAAAAAGAAAAGTCCACAGAAGAAAACTAGTCGCAAGAGAGGCACTTCGGCCAGGACGCAACCTTACACTCGCAAGCCACGACCTGCCACAGCGTCTCCGGCAGCCTCACGTTTGTCCACTTCTCCGTTGATGTCACCAGGAACTGAAGAGTACTTGGAGACGTTGATTACACCAAGAACTTCTCCGTTGATGACCCCCAAAAGAACTTCCCCAGTGGCAGGACCTTCCAATTTAGCGGCAGTGGCTGCTGCTCACAAAGTACCTTCTCCCAAAATCAAAGTTCAAGAAAGATCGGGCATGTTACAAAGTTTACTGGATTTGTCCAAGCAAGAACTGGCTCGATTTAGTCCGTTACGTACCCCTGCACGACGTGTCATGCCTGTCCTCAAACTGATACGACGTAAAGACAATCAGTGGCGACGCGTTCCAGTATAAAAAAGGCCTGTGACCGAGTAGGGTATCAGTGTTTTTAGGTGCTCCTAAAGACTCAAAGATGTCACCCTCCAGAAAACCCCAAGGAAAGAAAAGGAAAGGACTGCCACCACGTTTAGCCAAACATGGGGACCTGTTATCTGTCCTGTCCAAAGCTTCTCCACCCCTACGAAAAAAACTCATTCAAACGGCCTCCAAAGAGGTCATCGATACCGTGTGCGAATGTTGTTTGAACGTTTTGAAAGGTACGATCCCTTTGTCCAAACACCAGAAACAATGCTTAGGCAAACATCGTCACGTTCTTCGGAAAATGGTTCAAAAGAAAATTCCCATTCGTCAAAAAAAGAAGATGTTGGTCCAACGTGGAGGCATTTTGCCTCTCTTGTTAGGCCCCATACTGAAAGGAGTCTTGGGAACCATGTTGGGAGGACTGGTGGGAGCAAGATAAAAAGCCCTCGGAAGTCCCAAGATCTCAGAATCGACCCCTGACAACCCCATGGAAGGACGAAAACTAGCTTTAGTGCCTTACAAACGATGGATGGAATACCATCGGTGGCAAGAACAACGCACCCCGCATTTACCTCCCAATCCCAATTTGAGCGAGATGTCCCAGTTACAACACGAATTGCAATCCTTGATGGATCGCCAAGATTTGTCCGAAACAGAAAAATCGCAAAAGTACGGTCAACTCTTGCAAAGACTGCAACTCTTTCACCAGAAAGCTTTAGACGAAACAGCTTTACCCACTCTAAAAGATTTTAAGACCTTGATGAAAAGTCCAGCACCATCACCAGTACCAGTACCAGTACCAGTACCACCAGTACCCGTGACCAAGACAGAAAAAGGAGAAGAAGAGGAAGGGTTTCAAACTCCACCAGAAAAAGTACGCAAGTTAACAACACCACCTACCTCCAGAATTGGATGGATTAAAAAGATGATGGCCACCCCTTCTTCCTCACAAGAGAAAAAGAAAGTGAAGACAGAAGTGAAGACAGAAGTGAAACAAGAACCGATATCCCCCGCTCAGACATCCTCCTCCTCTTCGACACCTATTGCCGGTCGCACACGCAAAGCCTTGCAATCCAAGAAAATACCCCAAGAGAAAAAGAGTAGCCTCTTCCAAGAGTGGGTGCCTTATTAACACACCAATCAACACAAAAAAATGGAAAAAGTCTTAGCCAGCATTTACTACGATCCCTCCCATCCTGCAGGTTACGCAGGAGTTCAAAAATTGTATCGTGCTGCCAAAACTCGACTGAAAAGTCTCCGTTTACCTCAAGTGCAACGATGGTTACAAGAACAAGCTACCTACACTTTACACAAACCCATTCGACGTAAGTTTGCCAGAAGTCGCACCCGAGTGGAAGGCATCGATCATCAATGGCAAGCCGATTTAGCCGATGTCTCTCATTTGGCCAGCTACAATCGCGGCTACAAATATTTGTTTTGTGTCATCGACGTCTTTTCCAAATTTGCCTGGGTCGTGCCCTTGACTTCCAAATCCAGCAGCGAGTTAGTGCGAGCCCTGCAACGGGTGTTAAAACAAAGCGGTCGTCACCCTCTTCGATGGCAAACGGACAAAGGCACCGAATTTCTGAACCAAGCTTTCCAAAAAGAATTAAAGAAACGTGACATTCATTTTTTTACCACTGAGAATCCCGAAACCAAAGCCAGCATCGTGGAACGTTTTCAACGCACTTTGAAAGAACACATGTGGAAATATTTTACGCATCACCACACTCTGAAGTACATCGACATCTTACCGCACCTGGTGCAAGCGTACAACCAATCTTACCATCGAAGCATCGGACGTGCCCCGCAAGACGTGACTCCCGACAACGAAGTGCTGGTGTTTGAACGTCTGTTTGGTACGTCCCCGACGAGGGCTGTCCCCAAGAAAAGTGGAACGTTGGCCGTAGGAGATTGGGTGCGCATTGGCAAAACCAAACGCACTTTCGACAAAGGTTACTTACCTAACTGGACGACCGAATTGTTTCGCGTCACTGGACGAGTGCATGGCCGTCATCCTGCCGTCTATAAATTGGAAGACATGAACGGAGAAGTACTCAAAGGAACGTTTTATTTGCCCGAGTTACAACGTGTCACCAAAAAAGAAGACGACGTGTACGACATCGAAAGCATTCTCGAACGCAGAACCCGTAAAGTGGGCAAACGACGTGTCAAAGAAATCAAAGTACGTTGGAAAGGATATCCACCCAGTTTTGATTCTTGGATCGACGCTTCGCAAGTCATCGACTATAAAAAGAAGAAGTGACCATCATGCCCTTTCACACAGCAGACGCAGCTACGTCGACCACTCCTTCTTCACCTAGTTCTTCTGTGCAAGATTTACAAAAACAACCCTTGTGGGTGTGGTGTGGAGAACGTGTGCCTAAAACGCAAATCGTCTTTTTCTGCCAAATCTTCGTGGTGTATTGTGTCATCGGGGCAGCCATCGCCAATTTGAGTTTGCAACAAGGAGACAAACAATTGTGGACCATTTTATTGAGCAGTTGCATCGGTTACCTGCTTCCTAATCCCTCCCTGAAATTCTCCTCGAACGGGAACGTTGTGTCAAGTGCCAGTGCCAGTCACCACTCCAACAACAACCACAACCAGAACCCCATTTTGGGCGGAGACACGCCTCTGACAACCACTAACCCCTCGGACAGCCACAGAACTCTGGAATTATGAGTCACGAAAACCAATTTTACTTAACTTTACCCAGTGACAGTTCCATGGAGGTGTTTCCCCACAGCAAGTTGTGCTGTTACACAGCCAAATTACCTCAAGCCATCCCCTTAGATCACGAAGCCCATTGGGAAGTGGCTTTGGTAGAAATGATTCACCCTACACAAATCCAAAACATCACCGAAAAGCAAAACACTTTTGAGGTCGAAATCCTGAACGAACAATTGCAACAAGCCATGACTGACATCGGGTTTTCAGGGATCACAAAACCAGCCAGCAATCCAGCCTTCAAAATCTACACCGTGAAAATTCCAGCAGGGTTTTATTTTAGTGGCCAACATTTGGTGGACACTATTGCGGACAGGTTCGAGTTCGCCTTTGGCAAAGCCCTGAACAAACTAACTAAACGTGTCACCCTGGAGTACCATAAAGTGGCTCGTCGCTTACTGATGAAATTTCCGGATACCCAAACGATGTCCATCAGTTTCAATCGTGACTTGTTTGATATTTTAGGTGGAGACACAAAAATGGCTCCAAATTTTAATCCGAAGATCAACAGCAATATGGAATTTTACAAGTATTTTCGATTCCCTGTAGAACTGAATCAAGGACTGAATTTGATGTTCGTGTACTCCGATGTGGTGGAGTATAACGTGGTGGGACACACCTCCGTACCGTTACTGCGTGTCATTCCTTTCAAAGTGGATAGTACCACGACCAGTGACCAGGAAGGTGGAAACACTTACCACGTCCACCGCGAATTTGTCCATCCTCATTATTTGCCTGTCAGCAAGTCGTATTTGGACACAGTCAACATTGCTATAAAAGGAGATCTGGGACAAAATATTCCATTCACCAAAGGAAAAGTCACGGTGAAACTCCATTTTCGAAAACGGTTCTCTCACGACTCGTAAGTAAGTCATGTATCCAGTGTACCAAGGGGTTGCACGACAGCGAGGACACGGTTTAGGAGACATGTTAAAATCGGCCTTTCGTTCGGTGGCCCCGGTGTTGAAACCGATGGTGACACGCGGATTGCACGCCTTGAAAGATGCGGCACTGACGCAAGGCAAAGAATTTCTCCAAAATGTCATCATCGACAAACAAAACCCTAAAGAAGCCTTCATGAGGGCAGGTAAAAATGTCTTGTTGCAAACGGGCAAAGACATTTTAGGCCGACGAGACACACCTATAAATGCCCTGCACGCTACCGAGTCAGGCATTCAGCAAGGACAAGGCAGAAAGAGACGACGAAGAAAACACCCTTTCACCAGACTTCAAGCTAGAAAGGCCAAGAAAAGAAGAACCGTTCGAGACTTAGACGTTTTCGATTATTGAGAAAGAGAAAAAATGATGCACCGAGAGTCTTGCACTTGTTCCAAGACGGAACTGGATCTGTTTGCCATGCCCCCCACCATGATGACGATGCAAGAATCCCAGTGGGTGGAATTTCATCCCGTCTCCTCATTGACGGAATCAGCTCCCATCGAGTTTGAAATCAAAGGACAGCCCGAAGATTACATCGATCTGAATAGCAGTTACTTGTACCTGAAAGTCAAAGTTGTAGATAAGACAGGAGGTGATATAGACACTGAAGCAGTAGCTCCCGTCAACAATTTCATGCATTCCTTGTTCAGCGGAGTGGACTTGTACTTGAACAACAAACTGGTCAGCAGCAGCATGGATACTTACCCTTATCGGGCCTACCTGGAAAATCTCTTGACGTACGGAATAGATGCCAAGAACACTCATCTCAATGCCTGTGTGGTATGGGAAGCTGACGATGAAGGCCAGTTTGAAGAATTGGTAACTGATACAGCCAAAGAACACAATGGGGGATTTGTAGAACGAAGAGACAGAATCAAAGATGGAAAGAGTTTAGAACTGATGGATCGTTTACATTTGGACATGTGGTTGCAAGAGAAATATTTGCTGAACGGGGTGAATGTTCGCCTGAGACTGAATCGGAGCAGTACCGCTTTCCATTTATTGGCTAGTGCTGACGATTACAAAACCAAAATCCAAGAAGCCAGACTCTACGTGCGACGTGTGGAAGTGCTACCTAAAGTAGGTAACGACATCAGTCAGACGTTGAGCAGAACAACCGCCAAGTATCCGATCCGACGCGTGGAAGTGAAAACCTTCACCATTCCCAAGGGACAGCGATCCATGATCGAAGATCATCTGTTCCACGGACAGCTACCCAAACGTTTGATCGTTGGTATCGTCGAGAATGAAGCCTTCAACGGAACTATCACTAAAAATCCTTTCTACTTTAAACACTTTGACGTGTCCAAGATCGAAGTCAGTCGCGATGGCAAGACCTTGTGTACCCGACCTTTCGAACCTGACTTTAAAAAGAATTACTTGAGGTCGTACTTGTCCCTGTACGAAGCCACCGGACAGTTAGGAACCAACACCAGTCACGGCATTACGTACGAGGATTATGCAGGAGGCTACGCTTTGTGGGCTTTCGATTTCACTCCAGACCAAGGCAGCGACGAGGGACATTTCCACCCTATAAAATCCGGCCAGATTCGTGTGGAAATTCAGTTTGCAATCAAAGATCCCGGTGTTGATGATAATCCAACGTTGAACGTCATCCTGTATGCAGAATTCGATAATACCATAGAAATCAACAGTTTGAGAGAAGTCATTCTAGATTACTAGAAGCCATGGAAGACTGTTATCCCTCTTTACCTAGTGAAGAAACTTTGGACATGGAATGTGAGGAGACCGTGGAAGGAGAATCCCAAGACAAAGACGAAGAAATTGTCATGATGAAGTCGAGATGGCCAGAACAAGAAGCCCATTTAGTCTCCTGTTTTGCCAAACACTTGGTCGACAAAATGACGGAATTGATCAAGAAAAATTGCTATGGATGTCAAAACGATCATCCCAGTCAAATTCAACACGATAAATGCCTGATGTTGAGTCAAGAAGAAAAATTGGACGAGTATCTGGACGAAGCTTGGAGTCTCATCTCGAACAAAGACGTGTTGCACCAGTGGTATAAAGACTTGCGTGAACATTCTTGTCCACCATTAACCACTCAAGAGATCCATCGTATCGAAGCTCTCCTGAATCAGAGTGAGGAAACAGAACGAATAACCGTTTATTCGTCAGACATTTTCAAGCAAAAAGTCAGGATCGAATTGACGACTTATTATTACCTGTGAAGAAAAAACACACAAATCAATGGATACCTGGGAACTTTATTACCTTTTGAACCACAGTTCGTATACGGCTTCTTGGAATCCCGTCGTCTGTGCTAAAGATGAACTCCCTCATCGCAAACCTAAAGACCATCAAGCTTACGTGATCAACACGGACGAAAGTCATCTCCCAGGAACCCACTGGGTAGCCGTCTACTTTCCTCAAGAAGGATGTGTGGAATATTTCGATTCGTACGGATTGCCCCCTTTGGAAGACGATATCATCGACTTTATGAGAAGAAATGCTCAAACCACCCGATTCAATAACGTGAAATTACAAGGCACAGATTCCTTGGTGTGTGGACAGTACTGTGTGTATTTTCTGCATCATCGCAGCCTGGGCTATTCCTTAGAACATTTAGTGACTCATTTTGATCCTCGTTCTTCTGCTAGAAACGATGTGAAAGTAGATCGATGGTTTTGTGACCATTATGCTTATCTTTTGTCTCAAGCTAGAAAACGTAGTGTCCATCAATGGCCTAATGATTTCCAACAGTGGAAATCACAATTTCATTCACAACGTTGTCAGCCCTGTTTAAAATAGATTGTCAATTGAGAAAAAATGTTTGTGATTTGAAAAAAAATTGTTTGATGTTATAGTGATGGATTATTGTTAAAAATGTTAGAGTTGTTGTTGTTGTTAAGTGTTAAGTGATTTTTGAATAAAAAATGTTGTGTTTTGAAAAAAATGCCTTTGTGGTTTGTTTAGCTATAAGAATGTTGGATTGATGCACTGTCATTTCTTACTATCCCTCTCATTACACTCACTGAACGTTGCGACTCGAAAACCGTGTGGGGATGTTTTCCTTCACGTCCGCGCTTTGATTTTAAGAACCGGGGTTGTTTCCAGTCTAACCATGATCATTCATATCAAGACCGCTGAGGGGAGAAGACGTACTACAAGACTACAAAATCGATAGTTTCCCGTTTCGGCAAGCTCTGGCCTTAACGGAAGTTTTTGTTTTTGGAAAAGCTGTTGTGATCTTTTGACCAGCAAATACGTGCAGGGTGCAGCAAGGACCTGAGGGAGGACGACCACAATAACTTGGATATCAGCCCGCCTAGCAGCCCGCCTAGCTGAAAACGGCAGCCATTTTTATCTGACTGAACAAAGGAATCCAGCCTACCAGCCCGCCTAGCAGCTACCTTTTGAACACCTCATAGTATTTAACTGTTAAATACAAGGTACGAAAATTACTAAGCTTTCGAGCAACAAAAACTCTGTGCTGTTTTAAAATCCAAAACTCCAAAACTTTAATTACTATATCTAAATCTTTTTCATCTAATTTGCCGCCTATTTTCCCAAACAGGTTCTAGGAATCATACTAGAATTACCTGGATTGAATCCGCACACGATATAGCTCCAATAACGAAGTGCGATTTTCAATCAAAAGAAAATAATAACGGCAAATTAATCACTCTCCTTCTATATAACAAACCTAATCTCCTCTAGCTGTTAAGCACCAATCCAAAAAACAGGCACTAGGAACCATACTAGTATACGCCTGGACAGAATCCTTACATTACTACAAGCACCGGTATTATTGTGAGACTTTCTGTCACAAGGATTAAAAACAGCTCTCTCATCTTTTCTTTACTATACTACCTAATTTACCTCCAACTAAACTAATACTATGGCATCTCTAAATTTAACAAAGCAGGCAATCCATGATAGGAACACCAGAAATTACAGGGAAGTTAGACAAAAAAGGAAAATGGACAAAATAAATGGCAAAAAACACACTACAGATTCTACTCCTACACACATAGGAACTTTTAAAACTACACCAAACTCCAAACAAATACAAGCCACGGAATTATCCTTCACTTCCTCAACCCCGGACTTTGAATTGATTAGAGCACAGGCAGTAAAACTCAGCCCTAGTTCTCCCATCATATTCAATACTTACGATACCTTGCCGGGGGGGGGGGAGGTTTTGGAAAGTACCCTGGCCATGGAAAACAACACGATAGACCTTTCTTTTAGAACACCAACCCCCAATTTCCAAACATTGGCATTATCCCCTAGAAAGCTACCTATAACTATACAAATTGAGACAAAAACAGCAGGGGCAGGAAGTTATAGCGAGATAGCACAGCAGGGGATTAAGCAGACTAACAAAGGAAACCCAACAATAACGCCTACGGGCAAAACCCAAACAAAACCTTTAAATCCGACCAAAAGCTGTGCAATTAAATACCATAATAGTCAAACCCCGGGGCCATCCAAACCATTAACGGAAAAAGACTTACTCTATAGTCCAACCGATTTAGAATCCACCCCCACCCCCGTTCTTACAACAATCAAACAAAAGGGATATTTAGGAAAAGGAAAAGGACCCTTGAAACAAAAATTGGAACCAACTAACATGACTAAGACAAAACAGACTCCAGCAAACCAAATACCACAAATAGAAGAAATTACCAAATTAGAGAAAACCACCTACCCCCAAACAAACTGTACAAAACACGCAAATCAAAAACCAAAATGTAAGTACCACCCTTTAGAACTAACACTATACATTAAAAGTAGAAACCCCAGATTTACCAACATGACTACAAACAGTATCATAGGAGCCCTACAAAGAAATCACTCAGGGCAGCTCAAAATAATTAGACCTAACACAGGATACATAATAGTGCACTGCGGCACTCAAAGGCAAATGGCCAAATATTTAGAAATAAGGGACATCAACACTATACCAGTCCAAGTAGAAAAACACCACCAAACAACCACAGGAGCCACTCTCAACTCAAATATCAGAATTCCAAACAAACCTAGGTATCCAACACAGGAAAAGGCAGAGCCACCAAAAACAATTTTCAAATCAATCCTGAAATTAACCAGGAATCTGCAAAAATTAAACAATGAACAAATCACTGCTCAAATCAAGGAAGGTGGAACCAAAATCAATAGAGCCTTCAAACTAAGGAACCACCATGGATTCGAAACTAACACAGCAGTAATAGAATCTAACCTACCCCTATCTACAATAATTAAACTAAACCCCACAGGAATCAGATATAAACTTGAAGCATATATCAACAAACCCAGACTATGTAACAACTGTCAACGCTGGGGCCACTATGGCACTAAATGCAAATACCAACACACATGTAAACAGTGCGGAGGTAACCACAGAGGGCAATGCAAAAGGGAAACCCCACTATGTACAAACTGTAAGGGAAACCACCTCCCCGACACATCAAACTGCCCCCATGCTATTAGAGAAGAACAAATTATACAACTAATGAACTCTAAAAACATGAGCTACCATCTAGCTAAACAGGAAATATTATTAAACAAGCCGAAGCAAATCGTATCTAACAGCACAACAAACTTGAAAGCTGTCACTTCAAAAACTCCTAGTAGACCTACCATCCCACACCCACCCACCCCACAAAGGTCGCATATCATTAACACCACTCAAATCAAGGATCCAACAAATATTACAAATAACAAACTAGACGCACTAGAAAGTAGGATCAAACACCTAGAAACTATACTAAAACTCATATTGGAACAAGTAGGATATAAAAATCCACAACCCCATAGACCAATAAATGAACATAACCATCATGTATAGTACAACAAATAGGGACTTAACAATATGGCAATGGAATGCGAGGGGACTGTCAGGCAATATAGATGAGCTAAGACTAAAGCTACAAAACTTATCTATAAAACCTGACATAATCTGCATTCAAGAGACAAAAATCACCAACAAAATAAGGGCCCTACCAAAAATTCAGGGTTACGCCCCAGGGTACTTTCAAAATAGACTCAAAGGGCAAGGAGGGGGGTTAGCTATCTTCATTATAAATAACATGCCCAACGTAACACCAGTGCCCATACCTCTTAAAGTAGACGAAAATCAGTCAGTGGAAATTCAATCACTAATAATAAACACTGGAATAGAGAACATCCAAATATTTAATTTATACGATCCAGGAGGCAGTAGTAAAAATTCAAACATAGACTTATACCGACAAATTAATGACAATAAACAGGTGGACCGAGTAATCATATGCGGAGATTTCAATGCGCATAACGAGATATGGGGAAGTGATCGAACGGACAAAAGAGGCAGGTTGGTTGAAACTTGGATAGCAGAATCCAACCTGACCATACTAAACAACGGTACCAGAACTCGATTAAACCCCGAAAATGGTACCCTCACCGCCATCGATCTAACCATATGCTCCACATCAATAGCACAGGTGGCGGAATGGAGAGTGGATCAAACTGACACCATAGGCAGTGACCACTTCCCATTGATAACCACCCTGCAAATGACTACTCAGTTCAATTCACAACAAACACAACCCAAGTGGAAATACGAAAAAGCAGATTGGAAAATGTATAAAACCTTACTCAGCACAATAGACCACAAGGATATAGAAAATGATAATTTAAACACATACTATGACAACCTGATTAATACTATCAATCTAGCTGCAACATCTAGCATACCTAAAACAAATGGCCGCCCCAACAAACAACCAGTCCCGTGGTGGAGCGAACTATGCCAACAAACACATAAAGATAAGAAAAAAGCACTTAATAAATTTAGACGCACAGGAAACTCACTGGATTTCACCACTTACAAAAACAAAGAACAGGAACTCAAAAAAATCATTAAACAAGCCAAAGAAACTACTTGGCAAAAATACTGCAAAAGTATAGATATCAAAACCAGCACCAAACAAGTCTGGGACAAAATTAGAGCCATTAGAGGAAAAACATATAATAGCACACCAAAATTACCAGGGGCAATCACAAACAAAGATAAGGCTGAAACACTAGCTAAGCACTTTGCAAAAATGAGCAGTAATAAAAACCACACCAACTCATTTCAACAACATAGAAACAAGGTAGAAAGAACCCATAGTAAACTATTTACTGACCTTGGCAATAAAAATTCCTACTTAAACAAAGATATTACAACTGCTGAGTGGGATAAGGCACTAAGCACCAAAAAAGAAACTTCCCCTGGAGAGGATAAAATAGGATATATCATGTATAAAAATATTCCAATTAACATCAAAAAATCAATAATTAATTTCTTAAACAAAATCTGGAAAACAGGAATACTACCTGATAAATGGAAAACTGCTATAGTTATTCCTATACTGAAACAAAATAAGGACCCCCACCACGTCAGCTCATACAGACCTATCTCATTAACAAACAATATATGCAAGATCATGGAAACAATAATAACAAATCGCCTAAAATGCCACCTAGAGCAAAATAATTTAATATCCGAAAACCAATGCGGATTTAGAAATAAAAGATCCACTACGGATCAACTCATAAGACTGGAAACAGCGATCAAATTAGCCTTCAACTCAAAAAGGAAAGCAGATAGGAATCTAATAGCGGTATTCTTAGACTTAGAAAAAGCATTTGACCTAGTATGGACCAAAGGCTTACTAGCCAAATTAAATCACTATGGAATTACTGGTCAAATGTTCAATTTCATCGAAAACTTTTTAACAGACCGCAAAATAATAACTAGAGTCGGAGACACACACTCTGAAATACACCCCCTTGAAAATGGAACTCCACAAGGCAGTGTACTCAGTCCCACTCTTTTCAACTTAATGATCAACGACCTAGATAAAAATCTGGCAACCACACAAATTGAAATTTCGCAATTCGCGGACGACAGCGGAATATGGAAAGCTGGCAACCCCAGCAGTCAAA
The DNA here is from genome assembly GCA_028554795.2 of Sinohyriopsis cumingii. NCBI lineage: Eukaryota > Metazoa > Mollusca > Bivalvia > Unionida > Unionidae > Sinohyriopsis > Sinohyriopsis cumingii. Next base: position 76,175,523 of record CM068828.1, read on the forward strand.
AAACCATACAAACTATACAAGATAGTCTAAATAACATAGGAAAATGGGCTGACAAATGGGGGTTCAAACTGTCACAGGATAAAACAGAAGTCATAATATTTTCACCCACACGTAAACTAAACAAACCACAACCGACTTTCACAATAAACAATCAAGTAATTAAATATGTTAAATTTAAGAAGTTCCTGGGTATATACTTCGACGAACACCTAAATTGGGGAAAACACATACAGGAAGTAGTACAAAAATGCGATAAGGACATCAATCTAATAAGAAGCCTTAAAGGATCGAACTGGGGATCCAATCAGGAAACACTGTTAGCAATATATCGGGCACTAATAAGATCCAAACTTGATTATGGGTGCCAAGTTTACAACCTAGCACCAGCAAAACAACTAAAAAAATTAGAGCAAGTACAACGAAAAGCCCTAATCACAATAACTGGAGCATTACCATCAACTTCACTAGCAGAACTCCAAGTACTAACAGGTGAGCTACCGCTCCATCTCAGAAGACAGGAATTAATACTGAGATATGCAGCCCGATTACGAACACAATCAAACACTCACCCCACCTTATTAGCAATAGAGAAATGCAACATCTCCTTTAGTAACACCCAAAAGCACCACGTACCAACAGGAAAAATAGTGCACGAATTAGCAAAACTACTTCCCATAGACATAAACCAAAAAGAAAAATACAATAACTTCGACCCTGAACCTTGGTATAACGAAGATCCAAACATCAATACCTCTATCACCAAACATGGTAATAAATTAAATCAAGAACTGCAGCTGCACACTATAACATCAGAAATTTTAGCAACTAAATATGCAAACCATCTACAAATATACACAGATGGTTCAAAAACCACTAAACCCGCAAAAACAGCAGCTGCATACGTAATCCCCAAACTTAAAATACAAGTTGGTCACCGACTACCGGACCACTGTTCAATCTACACAGCAGAATTCTGGGCAATGCTACAAGCACTAGAATGGGTGGAGAAAAACAACCCACCCCAAACAGTAATAATAAGCGACTCACTAAGCGTCCTTACAACCATTCTAAATAACAGCACCAATAGCAGAGAAAATTTCCTAAATAAAACCAACTTAATACTAAAGAAACTAAAAAGCAATAAACAACAAGTAGAATTCCTATGGGTCCCATCCCACATAAACATACTAGGAAACAATCTAGCAGATGACTTAGCTAAACTAAAACTGAGCGAGCTAAACCACGTACCACTGGCTTACAGTGTTAGTGAAATCTACAGCCTAATCACAGTCATGATAAATCAGAAATGGCAGGAATATTGGGACAATAGCAAGACAGGCAAAAAACTACATACCACACTCAAAGAAACCACTAGAAATAGAAAACCGCCTTTACTTAAAGGGAAAGATCAAAAAGTAATAAATAGAATTTATACAGGAAAAACCAAGTTGGCCAACAGCTACGGAAAACACATAGGACCAAAACCTCACAACCCAAATTGTTACTACTGTCGGGAGCCTGAAGACCTGCACCATATCTTTAACATATGTTATAAATTACGGAAAGAAAGGGAAATTTTCAAAACTGAACAGAATAAAATAGGATCGACGAGTACATATCCAGAATTCCTCAATAGCACAAACCCCAACTTAAACACCACATACAACAATATCATTACTTTCCTTAAAAAAACTGAAATTTATACAAAAATTTAAATATAATTAATTAGGAACTGGGACGGCCGGATAGGTCTGGTGGGTTCACAGCCTAACACGACCGTTCAGGGACCTGATAAACTAAAACAAACTAAGAAAAGAATTTTTGTATAAGGCTCGGGTTTTCTTTTTGAAAAAAAAAAAAAAAAAAAAAAAAAAAAAAAAAGAAAGAAGAAAAATAAACAACAACAAAAATAATAAAAAAAAAAAAAAAAAAAAAAAAAAAAAAACCCGGGCTTTATACAGAAATTTAAATACAATTAATTAGGAACTGGGACGGTCGGATAGATCTGGTGGGTTCACAGACTAACACGACCGTTCAGGGACCTGATAAACTAAAACAAACTAAGGACAAATCCAAACAATTATAATCAAAACAAATCCACTGGCTGATAAAACTTAACAAATAACAAGAATAAAATAAAAAATACACCAACCTTAATATATTACAAAAACCAGTATGAAAAGTACAGGGGGGTAGGTGGTGAAATTAAAATCCTACTCCACTCCTCCTTACCTATCCTTCTCCTAACATCCTAACCAACAGCTACAATAACTCTTTTCTCTATACATAGGTGACAGCCAAAAAATACCTAGATATAACTATGTAATCCCAAAAACAGAACGCATAAGGTGGTCGCAAGAATAGACCATCAGGGATACCCTTATTAAGACCACAAAACTTACACATATGAGGTAGTCGAAAAACCCAACGACTATCAGGGCCGGCGGCACAATGCTGCAAATATAACAATAACATAGAACAATACCCCAAAACATTACAAGCATAAGGTAGTCAAAAAACCCAATGACTATCAGGGCCAGCAGCACAAGGCTGCAACCAAAACTTATAACTTGAAAAATAGGACCCTAAATAATTACTCAATAAGATGGAAAAAACACCAATTCCATCCAGGGCCAGCAGCACAATGCTGCCAAACAAACCAATCAAATTGCTGTCACCTATTAGCTAACATCTACCTCGATAAACTCTACCTCTCTTAAAAACAGCACAGAGTTTTTTATTCAAATTCCAAAAGACGGAAATTTAGAACAAATATCCTGGATCGGAAAAACCCTGCTAACCTGTGGCAAGACAACTCCGCCCGAGCCCGACCACTTTCACCCCTTACCACGGACAGACATCAAAACCCATACGTGCAGTGCACGCATCATAAATTAAAACGCGAACTAGATCGGGTCCAATCCCACTGGTCGCTCATCAATGCAAATGAATGACAGAGTGCGTGCTGGGTCCAATCCCACTCAATCAAACACAAACAAATAATAGGCCTTACAATCAGGTTGATATGTACACAAAAGTACTTCGACCTGACGGCCCAATCAAAAAGTGTTCTGTGAACACATAAATGCCTGGAGGAAGTGGCACCATTCCTTCCCCCAGGAGCAATCAAAAAGGTGCCTGTGGCACCACAAACCAGTGGTACATGCTCATTGCGAGCGCACACCACTATAATCCAACTCAACAACAACAACAGTCTAACCATCCATTGTCGACTCATCCTCCTACGAAGATGTGCTCCAAACTAGCTAAGCTCAACGAAGCCTACGTGAATTTGCATAGGGTCAGACACAGTCTGATACCGAAGCCAGAAGAAATAGAGAATGTGAGAATGTTAAAAATCACTGAAGACCTGATAGAAGAGCTCTTCAGAGAAGAAATGAACAGGGAAAAAGAAGAATGGACAGAGAAGTACAGACTTCAGAGACAGCAGCAACAGCAACAACAACAACAGCAGCAGCAGCAGCAACCTGAACCTGACAGAGGCTTTGTCGATTGTCGTATCGACACCAAAGAATTCTTCTTCTCTTTCCGAAGAAGCAGACCTATCGCCAGAAAGTCTATCCTCAGAGGACATCGCATTCTTAGAAACTAAAAAAGAATGTCATAGCAAACAAAAAAAAAACAGCCCTTTTCAGGGCTACCCAATACTCTAGAAAAGAAATAACCATCAATTTGCCAATGTGTAGATAGAGTAGTGTGAAAATAAACACTAACTCTTTTTCAAAAAAATGTGAGGGTATGTGTTTGTGTGTTTGTGTGATTGTGTTTGTAAGTGATAAAGTAGGTTGGTGTGGATAGTAGATTAAAATGATGTTTGTTTTTTTGGTGTTTGAGGTGTATATTTGGGGTTAGATTGGATTGCCTTGCGTATGTGGATAGTCTATTGAAGTGATGGGTAACGTAAAAAAGTGAGTGAGTGTTTCTTTTAGGTCCGCGCGTTGTTGTTTCTTGGTCATGATCTAGGTAAGATGAATTTTATGTTATTAGGGGATGTTTTCCATCACGTCCGCGCTTTCACTATAAATTGAAACTCGTTCGGCAGTCCAGCTACTGGGTTCACAGACTAACACGACCGTTCAGGGACCTGATGAACTAAAACAAACTAAGGAATTACTTTCATTAAAAAACCGAACTTTATACAAAAATTTAAATACAATTAATTAGGAACTGGGACGGTCGGATAGATCTGGTGGGTTCACAGACTAACACGACCGTTCAGGGACCTGATAAACTAAAACAAACTAAGGACAAATCCAAACAATTATAATCAAAACAAATCCACTGGCTGATAAAACTTAACAAATAACAAGAATAAAATAAAAAACACCAACCTTAATATATTACAAAAACCAGTATGAAAAGTACAGGGGGGTAGGTGGTGAAATTAAAATCCTACTCCACTCCTCCTTACCTATCCTTCTCCTAACATCCTAACCAACAGCTACAATAACTCTTTTCTCTATACATAGGTGACAGCCAAAAAATACCTAGACATAACTATGTAATCCCAAAAACAGAACGCATAAGGTGGTCGCAAGAATAGACCATCAGGGATACCCTTATTAAGACCACAAAACTTACACATATGAGGTAGTCGAAAAACCCAACGACTATCAGGGCCGGCGGCACAATGCTGCAAATATAACAATAACATAGAACAATACCCCAAAACATTACAAGCATAAGGTAGTCAAAAAACCCAATGACTATCAGGGCCAGCAGCACAAGGCTGCAACCAAAACTTATAACTTGAAAAATAGGACCCTAAATAATTACTCAATAAGATGGAAAAAACACCAATTCCATCCAGGGCCAGCAGCACAATGCTGCCAAACAAACCAATCAAATTGCTGTCACCTATTAGCTAACATCTACCTCGATAAACTCTACCTCTCTTAAAAACAGCACAGAGTTTTTTATTCAAATTCCAAAAGACGGAAATTTAGAACAAATATCCTGGATCGGAAAAACCCTGCTAACCTGTGGCAAGACAACTCCGCCCGAGCCCGACCACTTTCACCCCTTACCACGGACAGACATCAAAACCCATACGTGCAGTGCACGCATCATAAATTAAAACGCGAACTAGATCGGGTCCAATCCCACTGGTCGCTCATCAATGCAAATGAATGACAGAGTGCGTGCTGGGTCCAATCCCACTCATACAAACACAAACAAATAATAGGCCTTACAATCAGGTTGACATGTACACAAAAGTACTTCGACCTGACGGCCCAATCAAAAAGTGTTCTGTGAACACATAAATGCCTGGAGGAAGTGGCACCATTCCTTCCCCCAGGAGCAATCAAAAAGGTGCCTGTGGCACCACAAACCAGTGGTACATGCTCATTGCGAGCGCACACCACTATAATCCAACTCAACAACAACAACAACAACAGTCCAGCTACGATCATCATCATTCATATCAAGACCGCTGAGGGGAGAAGACGTACTACAAGACTACAAAATCGATAGTTTCCCGTTTCGGCAAGCTCTGGCCTTAACGGAAGTTTTTGTTTTTGGAAAAGCTGTTGTGATCTTTTGACCAGCAAATACGTGCAGGGTGCAGCAAGGACCTGAGGGAGGACGACCACAATAACTTGGATATCAGCCCGCCTAGCAGCCCGCCTAGCTGAAAACGGCAGCCATTTTTATCTGACTGAACAAAGGAATCCAGCCTACCAGCCCGCCTAGCAGCTACCTTTTGAACACCTCATAGTATTTAACTGTTAAATACAAGGTACGAAAATTACTAAGCTTTCGAGCAACAAAAACTCTGTGCTGTTTTAAAATCCAAAACTCCAAAACTTTAATTACTATATCTAAATCTTTTTCATCTAATTTGCCGCCTATTTTCCCAAACAGGTTCTAGGAATCATACTAGAATTACCTGGATTGAATCCGCACACGATATAGCTCCAATAGCGAAGTGCGATTTTCAATCAAAAGAAAATAATAACGGCAAATTAATCACTCTCCTTCTATATAACAAACCTAATCTCCTCTAGCTGTTAAGCACCAATCCAAAAAACAGGCACTAGGAACCATACTAGTATACGCCTGGACAGAATCCTTACATTACTACAAGCACCGGTATTATTGTGAGACTTTCTGTCACAAGGATTAAAAACAGCTCTCTCATCTTTTCTTTACTATACTACCTAATTTACCTCCAACTAAACTAATACTATGGCATCTCTAAATTTAACAAAGCAGGCAATCCATGATAGGAACACCAGAAATTACAGGGAAGTTAGACAAAAAAGGAAAATGGACAAAATAAATGCCAAAAAACACACTACAGATTCTACTCCTACACACATAGGAACTTTTAAAACTACACCAAACTCCAAACTAATACAAGCCACGGAATTATCCTTCACTTCCTCAACCCCGGACTTTGAATTGATTAGAGCACAGGCAGTAAAACTCAGCCCTAGTTCTCCCATCATATTCAATACTTACGATACCTTGCCGGGGGGGGGGGAGGTTTTGGAAAGTACCCTGGCCATGGAAAACAACACGATAGACCTTTCTTTTAGAACACCAACCCCCAATTTCCAAACATTGGCATTATCCCCTAGAAAGCTACCTATAACTATACAAATTGAGACAAAAACAGCAGGGGCAGGAAGTTATAGCGAGATAGCACAGCAGGGGATTAAGCAGACTAACAAAGGAAACCCAACAATAACGCCTACGGGCAAAACCCAAACAAAACCTTTAAATCCGACCAAAAGCTGTGCAATTAAATACCATAATAGTCAAACCCCGGGGCCATCCAAACCATTAACGGAAAAAGACTTACTCTATAGTCCAACCGATTTAGAATCCACCCCCACCCCCGTTCTTACAACAATCAAACAAAAGGGATATTTAGGAAAAGGAAAAGGACCCTTGAAACAAAAATTGGAACCAACTAACATGACTAAGACAAAACAGACTCCAGCAAACCAAATACCACAAATAGAAGAAATTACCAAATTAGAGAAAACCACCTACCCCCAAACAAACTGTACAAAACACGCAAATCAAAAACCAAAATGTAAGTACCACCCTTTAGAACTAACACTATACATTAAAAGTAGAAACCCCAGATTTACCAACATGACTACAAACAGTATCATAGGAGCCCTACAAAGAAATCACTCAGGGCAGCTCAAAATAATTAGACCTAACACAGGATACATAATAGTGCACTGCGGCACTCAAAGGCAAATGGCCAAATATTTAGAAATAAGGGACATCAACACTATACCAGTCCAAGTAGAAAAACACCACCAAACAACCACAGGAGCCACTCTCAACTCAAATATCAGAATTCCAAACAAACCTAGGTATCCAACACAGGAAAAGGCAGAGCCACCAAAAACAATTTTCAAATCAATCCTGAAGTTAACCAGGAATCTGCAAAAATTAAACAATGAACAAATCACTGCTCAAATCAAGGAAGGCGGAACCAAAATCAATAGAGTCTTCAAACTAAGGAACCACCATGGATTCGAAACTAACACAGCAGTAATAGAATCTAACCTACCCCTATCTACAATAATTAAACTAAACCCCACAGGAATCAGATATAAACTTGAAGCATATATCAACAAACCCAGACTATGTAACAATTGTCAACGCTGGGGCCACTATGGCACTAAATGCAAATACCAACACACATGTAAACAGTGCGGAGGTAACCACAGAGGGCAATGCAAAAGGGAAACCCCACTATGTACAAACTGTAAGGGAAACCACCTCCCCGACACATCAAACTGCCCCCATGCTATTAGAGAAGAACAAATTATACAACTAATGAACTCTAAAAACATGAGCTACCATCTAGCTAAACAGGAAATATTATTAAACAAGCCGAAGCAAATCGTATCTAACAGCACAACAAACTTGAAAGCTGTCACTTCAAAAACTCCTAGTAGACCTACCATCCCACACCCACCCTCCCCACAAAGGTCGCATATCATTAACACCACTCAAATCAAGGATCCAACAAATATTACAAATAACAAACTAGACGCACTAGAAAGTAGGATCAAACACCTAGAAACTATACTAAAACTCATATTGGAACAAGTAGGATATAAAAATCCACAACCCCATAGACCAATAAATGAACATAACCATCATGTATAGTACAACAAATAGGGACATAACAATATGGCAATGGAATGCGAGGGGACTGTCAGGCAATATAGATGAGCTAAGACTAAAGCTACAAAACTTATCTATAAAACCTGACATAATCTGCATTCAAGAGACAAAAATCACCAACAAAATGAGGGCCCTACCAAAAATTCAGGGTTACGCCCCAGGGTACTTTCAAAATAGACTCAAAGGGCAAGGAGGGGGGTTAGCTATCTTCATTATAAATAACATGCCCAACGTAACACCAGTGCCCATACCTCTTAAAGTAGACGAAAATCAGTCCATGGAAGTTCAATCACTAATAATAAACACTGGAATAGAGAACATCCAAATATTTAATTTATACGATCCAGGAGGCAGTAGTAAAAATTCAAACATAGACTTATACCGACAAATTAATGACAATAAACAGGTGGACCGAGTAGTCATATGCGGAGATTTCAATGCGCATAACGAGATATGGGGAAGTGATCGAACAGACAAAAGAGGCAGGTTGGTTGAAACTTGGATAGCAGAATCCAACCTGACCATACTAAACAACGGTACCAGAACTCGATTAAACCCCGAAAATGGTACCCTCACCGCCATCGATCTAACCATATGCTCCACATCAATAGCACAGGTGGCGGAATGGAGAGTGGATCAAACTGACACCATAGGCAGTGACCACTTCCCATTGATAACCACCCTGCAAATGACTACTCAGTTCAATTCACAACAAACACAACCCAAGTGGAAATACGAAAAAGCAGATTGGAAAATGTATAAAACCTTACTCAGCACAATAGACCACAAGGATATAGAAAATGATAATTTAAACACATACTATGACAACCTGATTAATACTATCAATCTAGCTGCAACATCTAGCATACCTAAAACAAATGGCCGCCCCAACAAACAACCAGTCCCGTGGTGGAGCGAACTATGCCAACAAACACATAAAGATAAGAAAAAAGCATTTAATAAATTTAGACGCACAGGAAACTCACTGGATTTCACCACTTACAAAAACAAAGAACAGGAACTCAAAAAAATCATTAAACAAGCCAAAGAAACTACTTGGCAAAAATACTGCAAAAGTATAGATATCAAAACCAGCACCAAACAAGTCTGGGACAAAATTAGAGCCATTAGAGGAAAAACATATAATAGCACACCAAAATTACCAGGGGCAATCACAAACAAAGATAAGGCTGAAACACTAGCTAAGCACTTTGCAAAAATGAGCAGTAATAAAAACCACACCAACTCATTTCAACAACATAGAAACAAGGTAGAAAGAACCCATAGTAAACTATTTACTGACCTTGGCAATAAAAATTCCTACTTAAACAAAGATATTACAACTGCTGAGTGGGATAAGGCACTAAGCACCAAAAAAGAAACTTCCCCTGGAGAGGATAAAATAGGATATATCATGTATAAAAATATTCCAATTAACATCAAAAAATCAATAATTAATTCTTAAACAAAATCTGGAAAACAGGAATACTACCTGATAAATGGAAAACTGCTATAGTTATTCCTATACTGAAACAAAATAAGGACCCCCACCACGTCAGCTCATACAGACCTATCTCATTAACAAACAATATATGCAAGATCATGGAAACAATAATAACAAATCGCCTAAAATGCCACCTAGAGCAAAATAATTTAATATCCGAAAACCAATGCGGATTTAGAAATAAAAGATCCACTACGGATCAACTCATAAGACTGGAAACAGCGATCAAATTAGCCTTCAACTCAAAAAGGAAAGCAGATAGGAATCTAATAGCGGTATTCTTAGACTTAGAAAAAGCATTTGACCTAGTATGGACCAAAGGCTTACTAGCCAAATTAAATCACTATGGAATTACTGGTCAAATGTTCAATTTCATCGAAAACTTTTTAACAGACCGCAAAATAATAACTAGAGTCGGAGACACACACTCTGAAATACACCCCCTTGAAAATGGAACTCCGCAAGGCAGTGTACTCAGTCCCACTCTTTTCAACTTAATGATCAACGACCTAGATAAAAATCTGGCAACCACACAAATTGAAATTTCGCAATTCGCGGACGACAGCGGAATATGGAAAGCTGGCAACCCCAGCAGTCAAAAAACCATACAAACTATACAAGATAGTCTAAATAACATAGGAAAATGGGCTGACAAATGGGGGTTCAAACTGTCACAGGATAAAACAGAAGTCATAATATTTTCACCCACACGTAAACTAAACAAACCACAACCGACTTTCACAATAAACAATCAAGTAATTAAATATGTTAAATTTAAGAAGTTCCTGGGTATGTACTTCGACGAACACCTAAATTGGGGAAAACACATACAGGAAGTAGTACAAAAATGCGATAAGGACATCAATCTAATAAGAAGCCTTAAAGGATCGAACTGGGGATCCAATCAGGAAACACTGTTAGCAATATATCGGGCACTAATAAGATCCAAACTTGATTATGGGTGCCAAGTTTACAACCTAGCACCAGCAAAACAACTAAAAAAATTAGAGCAAGTACAACGAAAAGCCCTAATCACAATAACTGGAGCATTACCATCAACTTCACTAGCAGAACTCCAAGTACTAACAGGTGAGCTACCGCTCCATCTCAGAAGACAGGAATTAATACTGAGATATGCAGCCCGATTACGAACACAATCAAACACTCACCCCACCTTATTAGCAATAGAGAAATGCAACATCTCCTTTAGTAACACCCAAAAGCACCACGTACCAACAGGAAAAATAGTGCACGAATTAGCAAAACTACTTCCCATAGACATAAACCAAAAAGAAAAATACAATAACTTCGACCCTGAACCTTGGTATAACGAAGATCCAAACATCAATACCTCTATCACCAAACATGGTAATAAATTAAATCAAGAACTGCAGCTGCACACTATAACATCAGAAATTTTAGCAACTAAATATGCAAACCATCTACAAATATACACAGATGGTTCAAAAACCACTAAACCCGCAAAAACAGCAGCTGCATACGTAATCCCCAAACTTAAAATACAAGTTGGTCACCGACTACCGGACCACTGTTCAATCTACACAGCAGAATTCTGGGCAATACTACAAGCACTAGAATGGGTGGAGAAAAACAACCCACCCCAAACAGTAATAATAAGCGACTCACTAAGCGTCCTTACAACCATTCTAAATAACAGCACCAACAGCAGAGAAAATTTCCTAAATAAAACCAACTTAATACTAAAGAAACTAAAAAGCAATAAACAACAAGTAGAATTCCTATGGGTCCCATCCCACATAAACATACTAGGAAACAATCTAGCAGATGACTTAGCTAAACTAAAACTGAGCGAGCTAAACCACGTACCACTGGCTTACAGTGTTAGTGAAATCTACAGCCTAATCACAGTCATGATAAATCAGAAATGGCAGGAATATTGGGACAATAGCAAGACAGGCAAAAAACTACATATCACACTCAAAGAAACCACTAGAAATAGAAAACCGCCTTTACTTAAAGGGAAAGATCAAAAAGTAATAAATAGAATTTATACAGGAAAAACCAAGTTGGCCAACAGCTACGGAAAACACATAGGACCAAAACCTCACAACCCAAATTGTTACTACTGTCGGGAGCCTGAAGACCTGCACCATATCTTTAACATATGTTATAAATTACGGAAAGAAAGGGAAATTTTCAAAACTGAACAGAATAAAATAGGATCGACGAGTACATATCCAGAATTCCTCAATAGCACAAACCCCAACTTAAACACCACATACAACAATATCATTACTTTCCTTAAAAAAACTGAAATTTATACAAAAATTTAAATATAATTAATTAGGAACTGGGACGGCCGGATAGGTCTGGTGGGTTCACAGCCTAACACGACCGTTCAGGGACCTGATAAACTAAAACAAACTAAGAAAAGAATTTTTGTATAAGGCTCGGGTTTTCTTTTTGAAAAAAAAAAAAAAACAACAACAAAAATAAAAAAAATAAAAAAAAATAAAAAAAAAAAATAATAATAAAAAAAAAAAAAAAAAAAAAGGGGATCCCGGGCTTTATACAGAAATTTAAATACAATTAATTAGGAACTGGGACGGTCGGATGGATCTGGTGAGTTCACAGACTAACACGACCGTTCAGGGACCTGATAAACTAAAACAAACTAAGGAATTACTTTCATTAAAAAACCGAACTTTATACAAAAATTTAAATACAATTAATTAGGAACTGGGACGGTCGGATAGATCTGGTGGGTTCACAGACTAACACGACCGTTCAGGGACCTGATAAACTAAAACAAACTAAGGACAAATCCAAACAATTATAATCAAAACAAATCCACTGGCTGATAAAACTTAACAAATAACAAGAATAAAATAAAAAATACACCAACCTTAATATATTACAAAAACCAGTATGAAAAGTACAGGGGGGTAGGTGGTGAAATTAAAATCCTACTCCACTCCTCCTTACCTATCCTTCTCCTAACATCCTAACCAACAGCTACAATAACTCTTTTCTCTATACATAGGTGACAGCCAAAAAATACCTAGATATAACTATGTAATCCCAAAAACAGAACGCATAAGGTGGTCGCAAGAATAGACCATCAGGGATACCCTTATTAAGACCCCAAAACTTACACATATGAGGTAGTCGAAAAACCCAACGACTATCAGGGCCGGCGGCACAATGCTGCAAATATAACAATAACATAGAACAATACCCCAAACATTACAAGCATAAGGTAGTCAAAAAACCCAATGACTATCAGGGCCAGCAGCACAAGGCTGCAACCAAAACTTATAACTTGAAAAATAGGACCCTAAATAATTACTCAATAAGATGGAAAAAACACCAATTCCATCCAGGGCCAGCAGCACAATGCTGCCAAACAAACCAATCAAATTGCTGTCACCTATTAGCTAACATCTACCTCGATAAACTCTACCTCTCTTAAAAACAGCACAGAGTCTTTTATTCAAATTCCAAAAGACGGAAATTTAGAACAAATATCCTGGATCGGAAAAACCCTGCTAACCTGTGGCAAGACAACTCCGCCCGAGCCCGACCACTTTCACCCCTTACCACGGACAGACATCAAAACCCATACGTGCAGTGCACGCATCATAAATTAAAACGCGAACTAGATCGGGTCCAATCCCACTGGTCGCTCATCAATGCAAATGAATGACAGAGTGCGTGCTGGGTCCAATCCCACTCTAACAAACACAAACAAATAATAGGCCTTACAATCAGGTTGATATGTACACAAAAGTACTTCGACCTGACGGCCCAATCAAAAAGTGTTCTGTGAACACATAAATGCCTGGAGGAAGTGGCACCATTCCTTCCCCCAGGAGCAATCAAAAAGGTGCCTGTGGCACCACAAACCAGTGGTACATACTCATTGCGAGCGCACACCACTATAATCCAACTCAACAACAACAAAAGTCCAGCTACCCTTGTTGATTGATCAACACCAAAAATGAACACGAGACTGGAGAAACTGTTGGAGCTTCATGTGCATCTGGAATATGCCAGGCGCATATTAAATGAACTGGCCGCGGAAGCCATTGTCGAGGAGGGAAGAATAAGAGAGGAGGAAAGAAGAAACAAAGAAGAGGAGGAGAGAAGATATAAAGAAGATACAAAGAGGAGGAGAGAAGATACAAAGAAGAGGAGGAGGAAAAGGAGAGAAGAAAAAATTTCAGAATCCCAGAGAGCGAAAATTGGGATTCTGAAGCGACATATCCTGCCTCTGCTCTCTCCCCCAAAAGGTAAAAAGTAACTGGGGGATAAGATGTGTATGTGGTGCCAGGCCTGGAAGGTGCCACCATTAACCAGGTGTCCATGAAGTTCCAAACAAAACAGCCCTTTTCAGGGCTACCCAATACTCTAGAAAAGAAATAACGATCGATTTGCCAATGTGTGTAGGTAGAGTAGTGTGAATATAAACACTAACCCTTTTTAAAAGATGTGAGGGTATGTGTTTGTGTGTTTGCGTGTTTGTGTTTGTAAGAGCTCAGGTATGTTTGTGTGAATAGTAGATTATGGGCTTCTTAGCGTATGTGGAGAGTATAGTTTGGGTTATATTATATGAAATGAAAAAGTAGGGGGATGTTTTCCTTCACGTCCGCGCGTTGTTGGGTCATGATCTAGGTAAGATCCATTTTATGTTTTTAGGGGGATGTTTTCCTTCACGTACGCGCTTTAAGTATAAGAACCCACAGTATTCGTCGTTCAAACCATTCTTCATAGAAGATGGCTTCAAACCACCTGGATAAATTTCAATCATTGCAAGACGTCTTTGACAATTTGGGAATGATAGAACAAATGCTCGTACGACTAGTTGAAGATCACTATTCTTATAGTCCGCATAGAGTAAAAATGGAAATTAATAATTTAAGAAAAGCAAAGGATATGATAAGTGGTGTGATGAAGGAAATAAAGGAGGAGAAGGAGGATGAAGAGGAAAGGACAAGGATGAGAGCATGGAATGAAAAAATTGAAAAAGAAGAAGAACATGAGAAGAGGAAGAAAGAAGAAGAGGAGGAAGAGAAGAAAGAAGAGGAGAAAAAAAAGAAGAAGAAAAAGAGTGTAGGTGAGAAAATAAGAAGTTGGTGGAGGAAAAGAAGAAATTAGAAGCAGAAGAAGAAAACCCAAAGGCCCTTTTCAGGGCCAGCCATATTTCTCGAAAAGAGATAGCCTTTCCATTGCCTACCCGTTTTTTTAAAATTTAAAAAAAAAAATCCCATGTTAAATTCCCCTTGTACGTATATGTTCCCACGATTTATTCCCATGTTAAATTCCCCTTGTACGTATATGTTCCCACGATTTATTCCCATGTTAAATTCCCCTTGTACGTATATGTTCCCACGATTTATTCCCATGTTAAATTCCCCTTGTACGTATATGTTCCCACGATTTTTCGCCATGTTAAATTTCCATTGTACGTATATGTTCCCAAGGGGGTCTGTAATGCTAATTTCCATTGTACGTATAGTATCCCCATTCACTACTAATGTTCCGCGGGAAGCTGCAATATATGCTCTTGCGGCAAATGTAATTGTTGTGTAAATTGTTGCAACACTTGTCAATGCAGTGGTCAGAAGGGAAGAAGAAACTATTGTTTTTGATTAAAATATAACATTATCCATATGTTATAAGTTATGGTGTAAAATTATAACAGACGTATATATGTATGTATGCATGTATGTTTGTATTCATAAATACCATTGTAAATGTTATTAATAAAGTTCATCATGCTAATCATGTTATAAGTAATGTTAAGTAATGTATGTATGTATGTATGTATGTATTGATAAATACCATTGTAAATGTTATTAATAAAGTTCATCATGCTAATCATGTTATAAGTAATTTTAAGTAATGTATGTATGTATGTATTCATAAATACCATTGCAAATGTTATTAATAATATTCATCATAATAATCATGTTCTTCTTATAAGCAATGTAAAGTATGAATATGTAGATATGTATGCATATCATAAAATCCATTTATACCATTGTAAATGTTATTAAATATGATTGAAGATACTACTACTAGTAATAATAATAAATTATTATTATTATTATTATTATTATTGTGTAGCATATTTTCACATCTGAATACAGTTTGTGGTCTTTTTACAATTTATTTATCATTCACTCTATCTTACATTTCTGACATGAAGTCTCTCTCTAGGTCTATCTCCTAAATTTCTGCCGTAACGACACAGTTCCCACCCAAGCATCAGTAAATTCCTAGTGATCTATGCCTCGCTAGACGGTTTTCACGCGTTACTCTTGCCTCGTGGTGACCCTGCTTTACACGCATGTGTGGGTAATTCAAATCTGAGGTCAACAGCCGATGAATACACAGGTGTTCTGTTCTGACAGGGATTTATACTAAAAAAGTGTGTGTTCTAAAGGATTTAACGCTATGGATCATTAGAAGAGGGATTATACTTACCGTCTGGATACAAAGGTTAGTCTAAATAAATTTATTAATTAATAGCGCGCGGTCCGATCATCCGAGGTGACATAGCTCGGACGTCTCAGCACGAGTGGTGCAGAACAATGTTGGTCTCCGCCGCCAGTCAAACAAAAAAAAGGTGGAGAACAACTTGCTGGTCTAGCTTTCTCACATACCCACATTGGCTGAATCTGAGACTCGAACCTGCGCATACAGAGGTGAGATGGCAGTGATCCGTAACGGAGAGTGCTTTAGACCACTCGGCCACTCTGGCCCCGACTACAACTATAAGATAAAACATATAATGATATGATTGCAAAAACAAACACCATGCAATTAGAAAACATGAAAAACATGCTGAAAATATTTATGGTAGGAAACATTATTAGTTCTTTAAGTTTGTTCTTGCATTCGAAATAAGTGAGTTTTAATAGCACTTTTGAATGGGATCACTGTATCTTTGTGTCTAAGTTCAGGTGGCAATTTATTCGACGTGTTGTTTGAATAAGGTTGTCTTTTCCAAGGAACAATACTGGTGCTAATATCAAATATTCTTGACTGCTTTTAATGGTGTAGACCCCTGGTACTCAAACTACTAACTGTGGCATACTAGCATGACTGCCAAGCCATTTTTTAATAGACTGTCGGCTGCATTATACCCTGCTTACGCAGAAGTATTGGACAATTTCACCAATCACAAGAAGATAACAACCTTGTGATATAACTGAGAAAAAAAAAAGAGAAAAAAAAACATGCTGAGAATTAAGGTAGGAAACATTATTAGGTCTTTAATTTTGTTATTGCAGTCAAAATAAGTGAGTTTTGAGAGCACCCTTGAATGGGATCACTGTATCTTTGTGTCTAAATTCAGCGGCCAATTCAGTCCACGTTGCTGGGCCCTGGTATGCAAAAGTACGCTGTCCATATGACTTTGTTTTCATAGTGGGGATAATGAGTATACGATTGTCAGAAGAGGAGCGTAAGTATCTTGCTGGTGTCACATGGGTTAGGTCGGATAGGTAGGTCGGACTAGAGTCCGACAGTAAAACGTAGCACAGAGAACAAATGTTGTGTTTGATTCTGGATTGAATGGATAGCCAGTGTAGGGTTCAGAGCAGCGGGAAGGTGTGCTCTGATCGTGGTACTCTAAGTATGATCCGACCAGCTGCGTTTTGAACTTTTTGAAGTTTCTGGAGCAGATACTGAGATGAACCAGACAGAAGTGAGTTACAGTAGTCCAGTCTTGAAAGTACTAATGAACACACACGTGTTTTAGTGTCGCAACGGACCTCTCATTTGCCCGGTAATATCAAATGCTAACTTTTTATTGCGAAATATCTATGAGTACTGAACAAAAAACCGAACACAGAACTAACTAAAGCGATTAGAAACGGACTTGATGGACAAAAGGGTTGTTAAGCAGAAGAAAGAATCGTGAAGGTCAAAGAGGAAGATGCAGAACCCCTTCGCCAAAACTTTTGAGTGATGGGTTGTAAGGACAAACATAGATATTTTTAAACAAACAAACAAACAAACAACAAATAAATAAATAAATAAATAAACACATTTCTGACACCTCCCTAATTTATAAGATAGAATTCATAAACCTAATTATCACAAGCCTAGAATTTATAAATTTACACAGAAGCTAAATCTGTAATGTGGTTTAGATTTACTTTTGAGTTAGGCTTGGAAATGGGTTGGCTTGTTGGTGACTGCCTGTCACAGTTAGATGAGCATTGGAGATCAAATGCGTGACTTGGTCTGCAAATGAGCAGCCGACATGGCTTACGTATTTACGTGTGTCTGCAATAAAGGTAAATATCTGAAAATCTAGATGGTTGAGGGGTGATGAAAAGTATGCTAATTTGTTATAGTATTAGTGAACTTTATTCATGCATAAGGCACATACTGATTCTTTTAGCTTCCTTGTCACACAAAAATATTAAAAATAACTCTTTGCTGTCAAAAATGAATGTAAAATTTAGGGGTTGGTGACAGTGTTGGTTCATTATAAAAACCCCAGCGATACCTTAATCTGAACCAGTCGGAACATTTTGTATATGCGCATACTCATGTTTACGCTTATGATCTGACGTCAGTATTCAATGCGTTCCCTTTCGAGACATTTCTATGTTTCATAATAAATCTCCATGCCGGTACACACTGGAGATTAAAAATTCATTTTGACGGTGAGAAAATGCTTGCACTGAATGGTGATTTGATAAGACACATGACTACACATACTGGAAAGAAACCATTGAACTGTGAAGTTGATGATAAATTGTTTAATCAGAATGGAAATCTTAAAGATGATCTGGGCATACACACTGGAGAGAAAGTCTTTAAGTGTGCAGTCTGTGATAAAGTATTTACATGTAGCCCTAATTTGAAGAGGCGTGTTATGACACATACTGGAGAGAAAGTGTTCAACTGTGCAGTTTGTGATAAAGTATTTACGCGTAGCTTTCATTTGAAGAGGCACATGATGACACATACTGGAGACAAACCGTTCAAATGTGCAGTTTGTGATAAAGTATTTAAACATAGCCCTAATTTGAAGATGCACATGACGACACATACTGGAGAGAAACCAAATCAAGTGTAGTGTTTGTGATAAAATGTTTAGAAACAATGGACAGCTAAAGGAGCATTTGAGGATACATATTGCAGAAAAACCATTCAAATGTGAAGTTTGCGATAAAATGTTTAATCGTAATGTAAAATTGAAGCGGCACATGACGATACACACTGGAGACAAACTAAAGAAATGTGAAGTTTGTGATAAAGTATTTAGTTTTAGGACTAATTTGAAGAGGCACATGATGATACATACTGGAGAGAAACCATTCAAGTGTAACTTTTGTGATAAAGTGTATTAGTGACAATGGACATCAAAAGGAGCATTCGATGACACATATTTGAGAAAAACCAGTCAAAATTGAAGTTTGCAATAGAATATTTAGTCCGAATGTATATTTTAAGCCGCACATGAGGATACACACAGAAGAGTAACCAGACAAATGTGAAGTCTGTGATAAAAGTATTTGTTTTAGTGCTAGTTTGTGGCTTCACAGGAGGACATATACTGGACAAAAGCCATTCAAATGTAATTTTGTAATAAAATGTTTATTCAGAGTGTACATCAGAAAATGCATCTGAGGATACATGCTGGAGAAAAACCAATCAAATGTGAAGTTTTGACAAAGACTTTAGATTTAGTGCTGATGAAGAGGCACATGCTGACACATACTGGAGATGAGCCATTTAAATGTTATGATTGTGATTAGCTGTACAGTCAGATTAACCTTTTCACACTATGGACCGCTTTATCAGTCCAGGGGAAGTAAGTCACACTGTCAGGCAAAGTGGGTGACTATGCAAACTTCACCTTCTTCTGTTAGGAAATTGAAAACAACTTTGCCCTGTGATTCTTTAAGAAGTACATTGACTGACCTTAATTTTTTTAGATGTCCAGGTTTCTTCCTCCACCATTAATACTGGCCATCATGTATAGCCTATCATGTGCTGAAAAATGGATTTAAAACCCACAACAACAACAACAACTATCTTATGTGAATTTGTGAGAAGCAATGTAAGGTCAAGGTTCTTTTCTGATTTGACTCATATTTGTATTTAAAAAAAGGGTGAAAACAGCAGCGAAGCTAAAATTTATACTACATAGACAAATAATAAAACAATACATGTACATTTGTAATCCTATCAATGATTCTTGTAATGAAGCTATATAAGGTGAGTGGTTACATTACGAAAAACCCTCCTTCTAAAAATATATACAATCAGATGCTGTGTTGATTCGGTTAGAAAGAAGGATTTAGTTCATAAGCTGACTATAAATGAGCCATGTCTGTAACTTTATGTATTTCACTGTGTTAGGCATGAATAGTTATGGTAATGTTTATTTCCTGAACAAAGAAATTAGGATGAACAGTATGATCTGAAGATGTGTGCATTTGCCCCATGTACATGGTATACTACAGGGGTTGTTTCGGATTCATTTAGATATCGTTAGAGTACCATTATTTGAACTTTTTGACTGCAAAAAAGCAACAAAAAAAATATTGATTAAGGGTAGATGATTAAGCATTTTTCATTAATGTAATCTGGTTACTCAGCTAAAATTCATTGCAATGTATTTTGTATTATTTTCTACTTGAAAATGTAGTATTGCTTAAATCTAATGTTTAAGGCCAATATAAATACTTCGAAATAGAGGGCATAATTCTAATACGAGAATATGCACATTATATATATATATATATATATATATATATATACTGCATAATGGGTTTCTTGCTTTGCTTTCCCTTCTCCCAGTTGAGCTCTCACTTTTTGTTCTGCCCAAATGGAGAAGTCACTTTTTCAAATTCAAGTTTAGCTTGACACCTACACAATGTTACAAAATGGCTTGTTATCTTAGTTTAAAATTTTGCAAAACATGAATTGGAAAGGAATGTGTGTGTGTGTGTGTGTTTGGTTGGGTAGATGGATGAAAGGATGAAATGATAGACACATGCATAGAATGAGGGAAACAAAATTAGCAAGAAGATTACATGAGCAGTTAATGCCATACAGAAGCTACATGTTAATCAAGTGAAGGCTATATATAAATAGAAAAAAAAGATTATAATAATAATAGGAATATAATTAAGGGATAATGCTATATGAATTATACATGACCTTGTAAAAGAATGTAGGCTTCAAGTATACAATATTAAGATAGGAATCATACATGTTACGTTATACCCAAGATTCGTTTACACCAACACACACCAGTAAAGGCTATACACTTTCCCATCAGAGAGTTAGATTCTTGCAACTGCAATCTCGAACAATACCACTTGTTCAAATTTCACAATTTCCCCCATTCAAGTACAGATATTATCACCACTACCAACACTATCATTATCATCATCATTCGTTCAAATTGCAGTCAACACAATTGATTTTGCACTAATGAATCGATCATATTGACCATACAACTATTGTTATAATAAATTGTTGTCCTTATATTTAAATGCTTTCATGTAGTGCATAGATTTACAACTTTAACGAGAATCATACTTAAAGTATTAAGGTTCACAGATAATGTTAAATCCAAGGATATCCTGTAAGTTCAATGCTTTTAACCTTTGTCTGGATTCATGCATGCTAGAATATTTCTTTTCTTTTTGTTTGAAATAATTACACAATAGCTTTGTTGTCTAGCAATCTTTAGATTCAGAGAAACCTTAATAATAAATTCCACCATGTTGTTGTTGTTGTTGTTGTTCTCGGGTTTAACAGCAATTTTTAGCACAAGATAGGCTATACATGGTGGCCAGTATAACAGATGGAGGACGAACCCTGGATAACCCATGGAAGAACCACCTACACACGAGAATTTACTGACATGCTTTACCACGTACCGATGCTAGTTCCACCATGAAAATACATAAATAATTATTTTTTTTTAGGGGGCCCCAAGTGGCCGAGTGGTCTTAAGCGCTTTCCGCTATGGATCACTGCCATCTCACCTCTGTCTGCGTGGGTTCGAGTCTCGGATTCGGCCAATGTGGATATGTGAGAAAGCTTGCCAGTAGCTTCTCGAGGGTCGGTGGTTCTTTCCTGGGTTTTTCCGGGTTCTTCCTCCACCATTAATACTGGCCGCCATGCATAGCCTATCATGTGCTGAAAAATGGCGTTAAACCCTACAACAACAACAACAACAATTTAGTTTTAAAAAATGGAGAATTTCAATTATGTCTCAAAGTTCTTAGCTTCTTGTCATCTGTCAAATTGTTCAAAATTATAATTAAGGCAAATATGTATTGAAATTAAAATATAAATTTATATAATGATTTAAGCAAAGAATAAATGCAAATGGCTTACGATAGGTTCTACAACTTCTAACAAACCTTGCACAAATTCTATGGACTTCACTTACAAAATGTAGGAAGATGGAGTTTATGACCATAACCTTGTTTAAAGTGTGGTGATGGGGTTAGAAGAGAAATGCAGTTAAATGTGCAATGATGTTAAAATTCAGAGAAATAAAAAGATATTATGACAAAATTATTACTTCCAATAATGACAAGGTCATAAAAACGCTGAAGATTTCCAAGCCAGATTTTCAAAAATACTATTTAGACAAAGAATATTGTTACATAAAATGGATCAAAATGAATTTATAAAACATCTTATCATCAAGGATTACAGAGCATCTCATGACAGTATCACCAGTCATTGTCAACTAAACAAACAAATCGGTTCTGTCCTTAATAATGGCTATCTTAAATATACTGTTGGGAAAAATATATTTTTGCATAGGTTTTTCTACGAATGTTTTCATGGTGTAATCGAAGACGTTTTTGTGACGAATCTTATTGATTCAGATCCAAGAAGTAATTATTTGTGTAATTTAAGAGTAATTACAGTCAGAATTGCAAATTTGAAAATACAGGGAACTATAAAACAAATGAAAAAGGCGGTTAAATCTTTAATTACTTAGATTGGTGAAGAAATAATATTCCGATCAATGAATGTAGCTGGCAATCATTTTGATAGTTACCCGAGCTTGGTACAATATGTCGTAGACAAAATATACGAATCAGCATATTCGAGAAATACAACAAAAATAGCTCTTCAGTGTTGTGAAGGGATAACTCTCTCAAGCAAAGACCTCACCGGTAGAGTATTAAGTAGTTACCACGCTTGTTACTGCATAATATTTACATGCCTAATGAAGATTGTGTGTTGTGTCATCGTAATAATTAAAACTGTGTATCTGAAGTAAAATAATTTTGTTATAGTTCAAAAGTAGTCGAAGGATATTTACATCATTTGACATCGCCTCCGATAAACTCAGAAAATTAATTATTAATGCTTGATTTTGTATACAGTAGTTATTTTTTAGATCTCTCGGTAAATAGCTGTATGAAGACTTACATGCATCTTAACCTTGACAAAGTCAAAGGCAGAAATATAATGTGCGATTACTTTATACAGTGTGGTCTGGAAAATGGAAATAAATCCACGCCGTAGTTCATTTATTCAGTATGATAATAATCACTTTTAGGAATCCAGCATATGTAGCTTCATAATAATTTCTGAAACATAAATCAGCAAGGTTGGTATTTAGCCCTGTGCTATCGTGGCTGAATCTCATAATCAAGGTTTGGCGTTCCAATCCCGTGACCGACAGATTGTCAACCGTGACGATAGTTCCCGCTTTTCATTAAAAAGTGGGGGCTTAAGCCCCCCCCCCCCAATGTATTTCATGTACACCTCTTCACAAAGTCCATCAAGGTGGTGAGTGCGTATTTCACTCTTCCCGGTGTTTGATATTGGGGTGTGTTTGCATGGAATTGAAATGCATAGACAATCCTCCGAATTAGTAAAATTTCGATTCGTTTAGGGAATCACAGGGAGGCGTGTATATAGATTTTGTGGAGCCTCCAAAAATAAACCCTAGCGTGATGTAAATCTGTCTGAAGTGTTCTCAACACAAAAACATTCAGAAAGAATGTCAGCCAAAAAGAAAATCCTTAAGGGGTGCCAATAAATGTTTCACCAATGGCTTTTATAAAAGGCACACATGCAAATCAAAGGACCCCATCTTTTTTAACTGCTCATCATGCTACGGTTTCTTTTTTTAAAAGTTACATTTTAAATATGTTTGTTATATAATGAGCTACGAAAAGAGTAATGCTATTATTTCTGCAATTGACAAATTAAAACATGACGGTATAAAACTATATGATGAATTAAATCCTGAGAAAATTGTTTGTGATTTTAAATCACTACAACAACGAAAAGTTGAAGATATACACTACCATCAGAATATGGATTCATTAAGCTGATTCAACAATCTAAGATTCAGTCCTTGGCTACAGTCATAGATACAGAAGTTGAACAATTCGTATCTCTCTCACGCGCGATTGAAATGATTAGATCAGTATTAGCCAATGAATACGAAACAAAAAACGATTATTAACACACGCATAAGACAGCTGAGAAAGATTATGTCTGATCGTGAAAATGGAAGCAATGTCAGTGACCGTATTGATTGTGAACGTGAAAGTTATGGCAGCGAGCGTTTCAGCTTTGTCTCGTGTAACTAATGGTGAAATGAAATCACTGAGAATATTTTTTTCTGATAATAATATTGATTTATTTTTATTTATGATAATAGTTATCGTGACTCGGCTGTATTTCTTATAATATTTATTCTCATTCAGCCCTATAATTATTACTTTTAGTAGCATTTACCAATTTTTTTTTTTTATAAAATCAGTCCGATAATTATTATTTATAGTATCATTTACCCCAACAAATTCAATAATAATTAAAGAATAAGATTATATTTTTTCTGATAATAATATTTATTCGGATTATAATATTTATTCTGACAAAAATATTTATTATAGTTCTGAACATAAGTTTCTTAATTATTCTGATAACATTTATTAATGACGCTGATTTTCTTTTGAAATTTCTGAGATTGTGATGAAAATTTTTTGTCAAAATTCATCTTTTTGTCATTGATTTTAGTCGATTTGCTGGTAGAAACTCTGTTAAATTACTGGTTTTTGAATAGTCAAACCTCACACAGTTCTCTAAGTGATTTTAAGACTTATCGATATTTTTGTTAGTTTTGTTCATCTGATAAAAACATTACTTCAGTATGTGTTTCATTAGAATTTATCAACAAATCATCAAACTCACTTAGAGAACTGCATGAAGTTTCACGTATCAAAAATCAGAAGTTTATAAGATTTGCGAAAATCATTCGATGATAATAATACTGTTTCATAATTCTGATGACATTTATTCTGATAATAATATTTCTTATGTAATTTCTGTTTTAGTAGGATTTTCACAATTACGTGTACCATTCACCCTATCAAATTATACAATCTGACTGATTTTCATGATTTTAAGTACCATTCACCCAATCAAATTATAAAAGCTGACTGATATTAATAAGTACCGGTTCCATATACCCCATCAAATTATACAATCTGACTGATTTTAATAATTACGAGTACAATATACCCCATAAAATTACACAATCTGACTGATTTTTGTTATTGTATTTACCACTTATATGAAATCTAGAGGAGAATCAGTATTAAAAAAAAATTGTTTTAATATATTTATTTGTTTCTTGACAAATTCAAATGTGAAATTATTATGCAAAAATAAATCTTTTTTCGTTGAGATTTTTTATTATTTTGAGTATGATTTACCCCATGAATTTGATGAAATTGTTTGATAATATGAACAATTATGGGTACTATACCCATCAAATTATAAAATCTAACCAATTTTCGTTATTTTGAATATCATATACTTAATTCTGAGCGAGAATCAGTAAAAATAAATTATGTTATAATATATTTTATTTCTCCCTGATTATGAACCAGGATTGAAAATCAAACACTAACGTGAAGATCTGATTTTACATACAGATTCAAATTCAATATTTTCCTTCTCAAATCAAGAAGGTGTCCTGAAATGTATCCTTGCTTATTATTACAGCGCAAATAGACCGAATTAATCGGGTCATGTACAATCAAATATCCAGAGATACTTGAGGTGTATATGTATACAGAATATATCCTTGCAGAGCGTGACTGGACTCTTAAAAATTTGCTTGATAGTTGCCATCAGTTGATTCACATACATGATTAACTGTGATTGTTCATGTTATATTAACACTTCCTGGTGAAATATGACAACCGCCATCGGTTCTAAATTCTGGTATTACGTATGTTGGTATTTCTTCCTCAGTTATTTTATAATGTTCAGCAAATAATTGCCTACAAATATTTTAGTATTTATATTCTCAATAGTAATTCGATTAATATACTCAAGGTCTGATATAATTTGATTTCAATGTTGTATTTTCTCAACGATTTTACTTCTTAGATTGTCAATGGGACATTCTAAAATATGATTTTTGAATAAATGTATTAATGTCGTTGACATAGTTTAATGTTCATCTTCAATTTTATTAGAGAATGATTTAAATATACTTTCAAAAAGAACAATTTCATCAAGGTTTTCTGGAACACTTTGAATATAGAAGAAGGATAAATTTCATCTCGAATGGGATGCAATGGAGATTCTTCTACTTCTTTTTCTTCTTCTTCTTCTTCGTCGTCGTCGTTGTCGATAAATAAAATCCATTTATAATTTTTTTCTCGTTTGTAA
Organism: Sinohyriopsis cumingii; assembly: GCA_028554795.2. Taxonomy (NCBI): domain Eukaryota; kingdom Metazoa; phylum Mollusca; class Bivalvia; order Unionida; family Unionidae; genus Sinohyriopsis; species Sinohyriopsis cumingii. The sequence goes on from CM068828.1 coordinate 76,201,900, forward strand.
GAAAATCATCTTGTTTTGGTTCTGGTGGTTTTTGATATTCTAGTGGAATTTAAGGCCATTCTAACACACTTCTTATCGATGATTGATAAATTTCTGCAAGACAATATAGTGAATTTATTTCTATCGCCGCTAATAACGTTGGCTCGTGAACAGTGATAGCTATTTTAGATTTAATTATGCGCTGAAATTCATCGCTGATTCGTTCAATCTGATAATTGCCCGGGAGAATTTCAATAACTTGCCAATCAGAAGATCCATCATCTTTATTTTTATTTGCAAATACCAGTGAATTATTTGTTTGTAATCCATCGAATGATCTTGATCTGATATTAGGCCATCTAACGCTATTTATTTCGCTGGATTTGCAGTTGGAAAGTTAATACAAAATTCAGGATTAGTTGAGCATACTAATATTATCGTAGTTTTTGACGGAGTTCTATTAACGACAGTCTGTTGTAATAACTCGTTCAGGGATGACATTATTCATTTTCTGTAAATTCTAAATCACATTATTATTATTATTATTATTATTATTATTATTATTATTATTATTATTATTATTAATTCTCTGAAAAATCTAAATCAGGCACGGATTCTATCACGCTCATTACCTCTTTATAAATTTTAGTTGTTTCGGTGAACTCAAAATCTGATATTATTCTATCGCCGAGACTCGTTAATAACAACGAATATTACTTAGAATATGCCATCTTCGATGCATGAAGATTTATTAAATAATCGTGTGATTTCATGTTACTACAAGTTCTTATTTTTTGTAATGATGTTAAGACGACCAGCAATTGTTGTTGCAGCTGAAACACAAATTGTTATAATTACTGGTGATGTCGTTGTTATTCTTGATAATAATACGCCAGTTCCAGCAATAATAGGATATGCGGAATAAAGAATTATGTCACCAACAATTACACATCTGCGATAGGTTTTAAAAAATACTTTTACTGTATATTCATGAACGATATTTTTTGTTTTGTTTGCCATTATGGTGCCTGATTGTATCTAAAACACTGAAAGTTGATCGGAAAGCTCGTTATACTTTTAATAGGTGGGAATTTAGCGACGACTTCAAGACACCAATAGTAAATCAAGCCGAGTTTATTTTCTTCGGGATCCACTACAAACGTTTCTCCGCCGTTTTGATCCAACATCACTAACATATAGCCAGAAGGTCCCCCTGACGGAGCCAGGAGTGGATAATGCCGTGAAATTGTGGCAGGTATGGTTAATGTTGTAACGCCAAGTACTGAGAGCCAATATGTACCAGTAACCTCAGCGCGATGTTTATTGGATTTATTGAGAGGTGACCATTATGCTTGTCCAGACGCTACTGTATTTTCTGACCTGTCGGTAATATTTTATGTCTGAATATTTAATCTCGGTGACTGGTGGACTTCCCAAAAATTCAATAATTGATCTATTTATGTTTCTACAACAATTTAGAAACAATTGTACAGGTTTTTGACTACATGCGATCTGATCTTTTTTTAATGTTAGTTTTGCTCCAGAACTTTTTTTTTTTGATCTTGATTGTGGCTTTTTAATCTGACCAGGTGTCGGACTGACACTAACATTTTGATGTGACGTGATAAATATAATGAGCGATTTAATTACATGTTTTCTACTAGGGCATTAATGACTCTCATTCGTCCACCAACACCTTTAAGTAACACTATTCTATCTGAGAGAATAACTGTAATTTCTCTATAACCACCAGCGGGCAGTCGAGCTACACGAGCTTGGGAGTGTATATCAGCGAATGATTGTCTGAACAATTCAAAATGTTCCAGAGAAAAGTAATATATTGGGCATAATGTTGTGAAATACCGCTGAGATATCTGCAATCCAGAATCAACATTCTGATCACGTCCCATGAATGTCATCAAACGACGATATGCACGTGTAACATGATTGTGTTCAAAATTTAGCATAACTTCTTCAAGAGGTTCTTGATGTCCATTTATCCTCAAAGTAACGTCAGAAACCATAAACGTTTCAAGCACCATTGGATTTCTTTACTACGAATCTACTCTCGTATTTTCCTGAAATACGATGAATATATGTCGTGCTGCTAACGCCCCCTGTTGTGATGCTATATGCCATGTGAATTAATTTGAATACTGTCTGTGATGATTGTCAACCATGATAATGTTAATTTACTGCCCTGATTCATGAAAGAATGTAATCGTTATTTTTCGTCGATCGATGGAGTCATTACTAGCATCCCCGGTGACAGTTTTGTTAGTGTTACTTTACTTTCAGTGGAAAAAATCTTAAGAGTGAACTTTGTGCACACATTCATTCTTATACATGGAGAAGTTGCACTGGTGCTAAACCTACTTTGGTCTGAAATATTTTGGTTTAAACTCGTGTTTCGTTAGCCTACATTTTAGTTGTCTGGAAAGCGATGAAAGCCGGGAATGCTGAAATCCGGTTAAGTTCAAATATTATTCTTTAACTAAACGAATCAAAATATATTATGCCTATTGGAACTGTAAACAACGTTTCGTTTCGTTCAAGAAATATATCCTCCACATGAACCAACTTAAACATAATTCGGCATACCTCGACTATCGTCGCATTGCAACAAATTCAAATGTATCTCAACGGAACATGAAACTGCGTAACTTTGCTAATGTCATATTTTCATTCCGCCAGGATAAAGAAAACATAGTATACGTAAGTATATTAATTACACATAAATTAGTGGAAGAGTATAGGCTGCCAAGTGTGGGAGATATTCCTGAAACTTTGACTACTCACTCCGATGTCAACCGACATCGGAACACTCTATACAAGGCCGTTATTTGGGTAGTAAGACATAGCAATCAAACAAAAACAGGGGGCCCCGAGTGGCTGAGTGGTCTAAAGCGCTCTCCGTTACGGATCACTGCCATCTCACCTCTGTCTGCGTGGGTTTGAGTCTCGGATTCAGCCAATATGGGTATGTGAGAACTTCTTGCCAGAAGCTTCTCGTGGATCGGTGGTTCTTTCCGGGGTTTTCCCGGGTTCTTCCTCCACCATTAATACTGGCCGCCATGTATAGCCTATCGTGTGCTAAAAAATGGCGTTAAACCCTACAACAACAACAATAAAACAAAAACATGTGCTATGTTGTAGAACTAGAACTCGCACATGCAGAGTCATAGTGGAATAAAATAATATAAATGTGGTATATGTGATAAAATGTTTGTTCAGAATGCAGATTTGACCAAGCAACGAGGATTCATACTAGAGAGAAACCGGCGGCATGTTTTATCCAAATATACCAAAATACAACCAAATATGGCTAAATACTACCCAGCTATACGCAAATACTGCCCAAATATATCCACATACTGCCCAAATACTCCAAAATACGGTCTAGAAACAAGCACGTGATAAATTTACAACTAAAGAATTTTTTAACTTCATGGTAAAGATAAGTTCTGGATTAAAATGAAATACGTTAAATTACTAAAGCAAGTAGAAGTTTTTGTACGAAGCGGTACGAAGCGTAACGAAAATCTCCTATTACCATTTGCTCGGAAATTATCATCAGATTCCGGGACGACATATGTGTCCCTAATTTGCATATTTAATTGCAATATCTATATTCTAGTAGAAAGTTAATTTTTATTTGTGGGCACACCTTCGACCTTTAGCTATAATTAGCTGTTGGCCTTGAGTCAGTCCCCCCTATTTTTATCAGAAACATTCAAAGACTTTTGTGTGTTCGTATTGTTTTTTTCCTTAAAAATTCTAAACCAAAAAAATTGAAAAGAAAATGTATTTATGTAATCGTGTTTGTTACGATGGATTCTCTTAATTTGCTACTTTCTTTGATGAGATGTTCTCTGAGGTTCCTGTAAATACAGGCCCCTCATTTCCTCTTCTACCAATACTTGATAGCTTTATTCTTAAAAATAATGACGTGTTATATATTATGTACTATCACCCATTGACACTTGTCTGTGGATAATTACATAAGATGATCCCTATTTGCAGTGATCGTGGTCAACGATCTTCCTACTGCTGTCAATGTTTGCTATGCATCTGCTATAATATTTTGTCTGCCACATAGTTTCTGTGTCTGGACTGGCCTTTGAATGGTCAAAGTTTTTCATTTAGTAAATTGGTGTTTATTTCTGTTCAGCGACAGCTAATCTTCAAAGCAAAATTCCTAATTCCAGAAGAGCCAAAGTCTTATTTTCAAGCCGTTGATCCAGTCGCGGCTGAGGTGATGAACAATTACGTCGACAACAAAACTCGAAACCCCCTGACGACAAGCGGTGATGGAGACTGCCTTTTCAGTGTCATCTCTATCCTGCTTTTTGGTAATGAACCCATGTGAAACTAAGGTAACAAACGTGTATGAAACTTGTACCAACTGCGAATACCAAATGTTGCATTTGCAGAGACCTAAAATACAATTGCTTTCAGCAGTTACGCACATTCTTGTCTGCCGTCTGCTTTCAAGAAAAATGGTCACTTTTGCCTGACAAAGATCGTGGAAAAAGGTAACATATGTTTCAATTGATCCTTAAGCCTCATATATATTAACACTTTATTGCTACCGCACTAAGCTAAAAGACTTGCTGCCGTCTGTTTTCAAGAAAAATGGTCACTTTTGAATGACAAAGATCGTGGAAAAAAGGTAACATATGTTTCAATTGATCCTCAAGCCACATATATATTAACTCTTCATCGCTACTGCACTAAGCTATAAGATGACGATAGCTACAGAGAGTTACTACTGTAACTGAAGCACCCGAGTGGTTTAGCCATTGAAAAACCCTCGCAGTGTTTGAGTATTTAGGTGTATGGAATTCAAATTCAAATCATCCGCATGGAAATTCAAAAGGTGGTAAATCATACGCAAGAACGGATCCACGTATTATACAAATGAAATACGAAAAATAAATTGGTTCTTACGATAAAGAGAGAGATTATAAATATAATCTTCAGTGAAGACAAATATGGCTTAATTTTTTATGTATACCTCCAGTTTTCAAAGAGAGAAGACGACCTCTATGTGTATTTCCATAAATGTTCGAGATTTAAAATGTATTATGAAACACAATTCAAAGGTAAAATGTTAAACAATGTTTACCAACCATTACAAGCAAATATCATTTCTAAGATGTGGACCAGTAAGAATTCAATGACCCTGAACAATCGCTTAAAACAAGACACTGAGTGTAAGCAGCTCCAGCTCCCAGAACTTGTAGACAGATGGTCTTGCTGGCAACTACAGGCTTTTTGGTCAGTCTCTTTCATTTCTTTTGGACAAAAAAGAGCGTGACCGAAAAGGAAAAACAATTCAAGAAATTTCTTGCTGTTCCGATCGCCACAGTAGCCGAGTCCAGCTATGTCCATTCATAAGATGTAACATAGAAGTTCAAGCGACCGAAACAAACTGCCGGACGAAAACAGGGCCTGCGGAAAAGACCAAGAGCTCAACGGACAACATATATGAAGCACCTATATTTACTAAACATTTTCAAGCATGTACATGTACCTAATTAATTAATGCATTGTTAATTAAATAAGGTTGCAAATGCTTTTATTGCTAGTTGTATGACAGATACATATGTATCTGAGAAATAATTGGCATTTTAGTGTATTTTGCTCTTTTAATAAAAAATAAAATATCATCTTTTTAATTCTAATTCAACTTTACTTTTGAACCTGTATATGAATGTAATCACCTTTACAGCATCAACATTTACTAAATGGCGCAGTTTTGCTCCTTTAACAATACAATTGCTTATCCGTTACGACAAAGAACTCGCGAAAACCTATGATGATGTGGCTCCGCCCATGACTGTCAACTACCAGATAATGACTTCACATGACGATTTGAACAGCAGAAAGATTCGATAATTCCACCATTGATCAATCAAATGGACGAGATTATTTTAAGTATTAGAAATGGTCAAGATTAACAGTTAACACGTAATAATTAGGACGAATTAAAGTTATTTAAATTGGCACAGTTTCCATAAAATGGAACCAAACAAACTGCCGATCAAACCCAGCAGCGGAAAATACAACTTGAATTGATGATAATAAAAATATTTTTTATCAGGCCCATACAAATAACGTCTGAAGGTTTGATAGAGAATAGAAATATCCGAGAGTATAATTGGGTATATTTAAATATATGTTAGATTAGTTCGATAGTATATGTATATTTTAGTCGCATTTTAATATAATTTGTGATTTTTTCGAAAGTATTCGGATGTATATAATCATCAGGCGATGAGCCCAAGTGTGCGGATCTAACACCCACTGGTTACTCCATCAAGTCGTTCCCCCGTAATTCTCACGGAGGTGGAATTGCTGTTATCACAAAGAACTCCATGATAAAACGACTTAACCACATCACAACTTTCAATGTCGACCACACATCATTTGAACTAGTCCAAACCACACTCACACTGGAGCAAAGGTCAGTCCATTTCTTCTGCCTATACCGCCTTCCTACTGGTAGAAAAAAACAAGCAGGCTGACTCTATTTTTGAAGCAGTTACCGAATCTCCTGGACTATACAAATTCGACAGGTGGCAACTTGATTAATCTTGAGATTTCAACTTTTACCTTGACTGTCCCGGAAAACAAATACATAAAAACTCAGATTCCATTAATGTTTTCAACCTCAAACAGTCAGTTAACCAACCCACCCATAAACATGGTCACATTTTAGACTGGATTATTCATAGACCTGATGATAACATTCTACGGTCCTCCCTAGTATCCAATGACCTTGCATCACATCACCTCTGCAAAGGCAATACTGGGTCTAAGCACTCAAGCAGCAGTGATATTAGAATTGGATCATGTTCACATGACTTTTGGTGCATTCTTCACCAGGATGTACTTACGAAATCCATCGAGGCAGGTTCAAATGCTACGAATGGTTGCCGCTCAAGTTCTGTATCACAACTGTATGGAGACGACGGGTCAGTTGAAATTGTGGTGTCAAGCTTATCTCTAATGGTTTGTACTTTGTCACGGACGAAATTTACAAACATGTCCGGAAGGTCGGCTGGACAGAAGGTAGTTGGAAGTGGTGTAGATTTGTTCCTTGACATTAGCTTGTTAGTAATCTCAAAGAGCTCTTTGCAGCTGGAACCTTCCAAGATCTTAGTAGTGTAGTGGGCTAATTTCGCTGCATGAACTATATTTGTGACATTCATCTTAGCGGCTTCATATATTTGCTTATGAATAGTGAGTCTGGTGGAAAGCCAAAGCCTCTTAACTTTACGGCGGTCTCTTTCAGCAGTGCGAAGCTGGTCGCTATCACTGCTATACCATAGAGAACACTTTTGAATTGATACTCCGCACTTTTTAGCTGGGGCATGTTTGTCAAGCAATGAACGCATGCAGTTATCGAGTTTTTCTGAGGTAGGAGGTAAGCAAGTTGTTAGGTTAGCTTGGATGTCGTGCATTAGTTTGGTTCTATTTATCATACAGAGGTTCCTCTTAGTAGCAGATACAGGCGGAGGGTTAGGGACTGATACGTCAAGATGGCACATAATCCTTACTGTGGTTCAAGTCCTTCTTGGTCAACAGGACACAGATTGTGTCTGCAAATGGAATACACTCCAGCCCAGTTAATATATGTTGTGGTGTTCCAGTGGTCTGTTCTTGGACCTGTTGTCTTCATTATATACAACCAGCCGTTCTCAAGTGTCATAGATCATGATCCAGTGTCTCACCAATTGAACGCTGATGACACCCAAATATACAAATCTAGCCATCCAACTGAAGTTTATGCTACTATCCAAGATGTAGAGAGGTGCATTTCTGACGTGAAATCAAGGATGACATGTAACAAGATGCAGATGAATGATAATAAAACTGAGGCCATTCTGATCACAACATAAAAAACTTTCTCTTTCACATCCTTTACTTCAAACAATAAATATCAGCAACACCAACATTAAATTGACACAGCCAGTACGAAACCTAGGTGTTACTCTAAACAGTGCTCTCGCGGTGCACCAACATGTCATGAACATATGCAAGGCTGCATATCTTGAGCTGAGACACATCAGTTCCATTCGCAAATATATTTCATTGATGCCACTAAAACACTTGTGTGTTCATTAGAGCTTTCAAGACTGGACTAATGTAAGTCAATTCTGTCTGGTTCATCTCAATATCTACTCCAGAAACTTCAAAAAGTTCCAAACACTGCTGTTCGGAAATTGCTTAGAGTACCACGATCAGAGCATGCCACCCCGCTGCTCTGTACCCTACACTGGCTATCCATTCAATCCAGAATCAAATACAAAACTTGTTCTCTGTGCTACGTTTCACTGATGGACTCGAGTCCAACATAGCTATCCGACCTCACCCATGTGTACACACCAGCAAGATACTTACGCTCCTCTTCTGACAATCGTATACTCATTTTGTCCGTTATGATAATGAAGTCATACGGACAAAATTCTTTTGTATACCAGGGCTCAGCAACGTGGAATGGATTGCCCGCTGAACCTAGACACAAAGACCGTGATCCCATTCAAGAGTGCTCTTAAAACGCACTTATTTCGATTGCACGTACAAACTTAAAGACCTAATAATGTTTCCTACCTTAAATATTTTCAGGATGTTTTTTTATGTTTTCTAATTTCATGGTGTTTATTTTTTTGTAATCATATCATTCTGTTTTTTATGTTATAGGTGTTGTCTAATGTTGTAAATTGTTTAGAGCTTCTAAAGATTAGGCGCTGTACAAAATCCTTATTCTTCTTCTTATTATTATTATTACTATTGTTATTATCATGGGTAAATGAAAGTTTACCGCTGTGTGTTCATCGTCTCAACCTAAGAGTAAGTTAACAAAATTAACAGCATTTGAATTTAGTGCAAATTAATCAGACAACACAGTCCCTGAACCTGATGTTACACCTGACAGTCCAACATCATCTATATGTAGTGACAGTACTAATGCTTCAAGTGCAACACCACATCATAATGAACGGGTCAAAAGTTCCCAAAAATTTCTCGACAGCTGGAAACTTGGGCATCCGTGGCTGCGATATGATACGAAGTTAAAGCTGATGTTCTGTGATGTATGTATCAAGGCAGACATCGTCAATTCATTTAAAAGTGGTTTTAATATTTTGAAAAAGAAGCATGTCACCAAACATGAATCCAGTCGGGGTAGTTTTACTCACTGATTTTTTTAACTTTTGCCATCAATCCCATGTTACGACTCCTGGGACATAAACTAAGAAACAAGAAATAGGAAAACAAACAAGTTTTGCATAATTGAAAATAATTCATTCCTCAAAATACAGGAGTGAAAAAATTAAATTAACTTACATCATGGTGAATGAATTCCTATTTCCTAATAGTTTTTATTTTCAATATATCCAAGAAATCTTAATACGTTGCAACGAAAAATGCCCCTTCTGTGTTGAAGTTTGAAATCTACAGAAAGATTCCAAAGAATTTTAAAGAAATAGTCGTTGAATAAATTTAGTTAATACCGTAAAGTTATTCCAGGGGGGTCATACAAAACATAAATCGTTTCAAAAACTAAGTTGGGAGATTGAAACTGAAAACATGCAGATTGGGACCTACCATCGGGAAGGTTTTTTGCGGCATATTTAAGCATCGTTTTCACTAAATATTCACCAATTTTTCGGGTCCAGTACACGTGAAATTCTCACCATTTCTCCCTGTGGTGTGTGTTATTCCCCTCCCCCCAACGTGCTCCTATTTCATATTCTGGTCAGCTGTGCCCAAACTACACAATAGCTAAAGGTTAGACTCAAGGCTCTTCGACATACCTTAAAGAAAGCGCTAGCAATTCATTGACAAATAAACAATGCCCTTTTTTGTTATAACAATGCCTAAAATGGGTGTGAATTTATGTTAACAGTTCAAATGTGGTCTCAAGCTTCCATACATGTGATAACTGTTTCCCACATTTTATAACCCATATTATTTCTTTATTGTTAATTCATATATGCATATAACACTGCTTACTAAATAACATATTTATTCTGAATGAGCTTTAGGAGCACACATGCTCTGTGATAGGTTTCTTCACTCCTTCATTTTATAAAATGATGGTAATTAATGCTTATATATATGGTCCATTAATGCCACGTGTTGACTCATGTAAGTTTCATTGGTGGGAATGGAGATCCTTGTTTGCATGTTGAGAAAAAATATACAGCATTCGGTAATCATTCTTGGGATTTACAAAGCAATTCACTACAAGCAAAACATGTAAAGCACAGCAAAAACAAATTTCTGAACTCCTGGTTGACAGAGTTGTAGTTTGTGAAGCTGCGGGTAAATGAACACGTACAGAAATTTGAAAACACAAGTGACAAAGATAAAGTAACAAAATGAGCTAATCAAATTTGATAAAAAAAAGTCGGTCGGTTAGAGGCTTCGGTTTGACATTATTGGGCTAATATTTTCATTTTTTTATGCAGGAAGCTTTATTATTTGCTCCAAAATTAGTCCGTTCACCCTCTTTGCTGCTAAAGGCCAAGTAGATAATAGGCAGAGCATGTAATGGGCCAAGTGCACTATGCAGACTGAGTATGTAATGGGCCAAGTGCACTATGTAGACTGAGTACGTAATGGGCCAAGTGCACTATGTAGACTGAGTACGTAATGGGCCAAGTGCACTATGTAGACTGAGTATGTTATGGGCCAAGTGCGCTATGTAGACTGAGTATGTAATGGGCCAAGTGCACTATGCAGACTAAGTATGTTATGGACCAAGTGCACTATGTAGACTGAGTATGCTATGGGCCATGTGCACTATGTAGACTGAGTATGTTATGGGCCAAGTGCGTTATGTAGACTGAGTATGTTATGGGTCAAGTGTGCTATGTAGACTGAGTATGTTATGGCCAAGTGCGTTATGTAGACTGAATATGTTATGGGCCAAGTGTACTATGTAGACTGAGTATGTTATGGGCCAAGTGCGTTATGTAGACTGAGTATGTTATGGGCCAAGTGTGCTATGTAGACTGAGTATGTTATGGGCCAAGTGCACTATGTAGACTGAGTATGTTATGGGCACTATGCAGACTGAGTATGTTATGGGCCAAGTGCGTTATGTAGACTGAGTATGTTATGGGTCAAGTGTGCTATGTAGACTGAGTATGTTATGGCCAAGTGCGCTATGTAGACTGAATATGTTATGGGCCAAGTGCACTATGTAGACTGAGTATGTTATGGGCCAAGTGCGTTATATAGACTGAGTATGTTATGGGCCAAGTGTGCTATGTAGACTGAGTATGTTATGGGCCAAGTGCACTATGTAGACTGAGTATGTTATGGGACAAGTGAGCTATGTAGACTGAGTATGTTATGGGCCAAGTGCACTATGTAGACTGAGTATGTAATGGGCCAAGTGCACTATGTAGACTGAGTATGTTATGGGCCAAGTGCGCTATGTAGACTGAGTATGTTATGGGCCAAGTGCGCTATGTAGACTGAGTGTGTTATGGGCCAAGTGCACTATGTAGACTGAGTATGTTATGGGCCAAGTGCGCTATGTAGACTGAGTATGTTATGGGCCAAGTGCACTATGTAGACTGACTGTGTTATGGGCACTATGTAGACTGAGTATGTAATGGGCCAAGTGTGCTATGTAGACTGAGTATGTTATGGGCCAAGTGCACTATGTAGACTGAGTATGTTATGGGCCAAGTGAGCTATGTAGACTGAGTATGTTATGGGCCAAGTGCACTATGTAGACTGAGTATGTTATGGGCCAAGTGCGCTATGTAGACTGAGTATGTTATGGGCTAAGTATGTTACGAGCCAATTTGGGTAGGCTGAGTTATTTATGGTACAAGTAAATTTATGGGCTGACTCTGCTATGAGCCATGTAATTTAGTCCTAGTACTGTCTCTTCCATGTAGTGCTAAATCTGAATACTTTATCACAAACTTCACTTGATCAGTTTCTCCCCAGTATGAATGCTCAGATTCTCTTTTTCAACATTTTATCGCCTTCACCTTTAAATGGATTATCTTCTGCGTGTGTCCTCACGTGTGCCTCTTGAAATCGGCGCTAAATCTAAATACTTTCTCAAATCAATGAACAGTTTCTCTCCAGTATGTACCCTCAATCGATCCTTTAGATGTTCATTCTAATTAACCATTTCGTCACAAACGTCAAATTTAAATGACTTATCCCCATCAAGTGTCGTGTGCCTCATCATATCAGAGCTAAATCATAAGGGTTTCTCACATACTTCATACCTGAACAGCCTCTCTCAAGTATGTATCCTCAGATGCTCCTTACGATGTCCATTCCGAATAAACATTTTGCCGCAAAACATCACACTTGACAAGTTTTTCTGTAACAAGTATGGTCAAATGTTCCTTTAAATGTCCACCCTGTACATGTTCAGAAGAAAATTGGACTTTTTACAGATATTAAACTGGATCAAGAACAGAAGGACATTAAACATTTACTGCTGATAATAAATTTATATAATACAATATTTAATTATGCTTAGTACTACAACAAGGTATAAGACAGTGAAAAGACTGGAAAAGATCACAAAATTTTATATTAAAAAAATACATAAGAATTCAAGCTGCTTGCTTTGTTTCTGTAATTATCTAAAAAAAAAATTTTTGGTACAAATTATATCTACTTAACTCAGCTAACATAGCAGTCTTACAAAAAAAGAAGAAATGCTAAAAGCTCAAAATACTGGAAGATATTTAATGTTGATACAAAAATGTACATCATATGGAGGGAAAAAAGGGTTAATAAGATGACATGTGTCAAAACATTTACAAATCATAAGTAGCAGAGCAGACTAGTGTTACCTTCAACTCAATTAACAGTAGCAGAACAATGAGAGTTTCAAAATATTTGTATGTAGTATTTACCGGCTTATAAGTCGATGCGGAGTATAGGCTAAATCAGCAAATTTGGCAAATTCTCCATCCTTCATCCTTTTATAAGCCGATGCCAAGTATAAGATAAGACCAGATCAACACCTATGATTGTGTTTTTCACTTCGTTCCACACAGCATCGCGAATTTCATCCTACCTATAACTCTGTAACCTTTCCAGTCAGGATCATTAAATGTAACTAAAAGTACCTAGTTTATTTCACAAGAAGTATTTTAAAGGTATGTACTTTTAGCTACATATAATGATGCTGACCAAAAAAATGTATTGAGTTAGATAGGATAAAACTTGCTATGCTGTGTGTAATTAAATTATAATAACTTCTGGTTTCATAAATATTAAAAGTATCACTGTATGCTATTTCATATTACCAACAGTAGGGACATTGCATTATTCATACTAAAATGCATTTCGGGGGGGGGGGGAGGGGCGAGAGATACAGAGAGAAGGATGCATACGCATTCCATCGCATTTGTCGTTTTGCACCTCGTGATCAAAATCAAATATGGTCCGATATACAAAAGAAAAAGAGAGTTCAGATCTTTGTCTGAACTTTGTTAAACTTATTACCCCTATTTTTCTGAAGCTTTTGTCAAAGAGAGAAAATATTAATAAATGAAACAGTAAATGGAAACTATGAAAATACATACCATACTCCTTCAGGATTTAAATATTCACAATAGGTATATCCAAATAATATCCATTAGACTAAATTCCAAGAATGACCATTTTGCATGCTGTCTAATTGTCTTCACAAGCACAATGACCTCTCCATTCCCAACAATTCAGATTTCGTTTAAAATGCATGTACTCTTCCTGTAGTAGTTAGTTTTGCCCGTCACCCCTGCCGGGGTAGAGGCCGCCCACAAATGATCACCAGAGGCTTCTGTCTTATGCCATCCCTTCAAGCTGATTCCAAGTATGACCCATCTTAGTGATGTCCGCCCCAAGGTCGCGTCGCCAGGTGTTTCTTGGTCGTCCCCTTCTACGCTTGCCTTGAGGGTTCCATTTCAATGCCTGTCTGGTAATGTTGGCTGGCGGCTTACGTAGGGTGTGTCCTATCCAACCCCACCTTCTCTTCTTGATCTCGTCCTCTACTGGAAGCTGGGAGGTTCTCTGCACACAGGTTGGTGTTGCTGATGATGTCTGGCCAGCGGATCTGGAGAATTCTTCTTAGGCAGCTGTTGATGAAGGTCTGAACTCTCTTTACGGTTGACTTGCTGGTTCTTCAGGTCTCTGCTCCATACAGTAGGACTGACTTCACGTTGGAGTTGAACAGTCTTATCTTGGTAGTTAAAGAAATTTCTTTGGAGCTCCAGATGTTCTTGAGCTGTATGAAAGCTGCTCTCTCCTTTCCGATCCTTGCCTTGACATCTGCATCTGTGTCACCCTGCTGGTTGATAATGCTGCCCAGGTACGTGAAGGACTCCAACTCTTACAGAGGACTTCCCTGCAGTGTGACTGGGTTGTTACTGGCATAATTGGTCTTGAGGATCTTGGTATTGTCTTTGTGGATGATGAGGCCAACCTGTGCTGATGTGGCTGCCAGTATGTGGTCTTGTCCTGCATTTGCTGCTGACTATGGGACAAGAGTGCTCGGTCATCGGCAAAGCTAAGTTTACTCCACAATGTCCACTGGATCACATTTCTCCGCCCATTGGTGGACGTCTCTTCATAATCCAGTCAATGGCGAGAAGGAAGAGAAACGGCGACAGCAAGCAGTCTTGCTTCACGCCAGTCTGCACTATGAAGCTGTCTGTGTGCTGTCCTGCATGAATGACTCTGCAGCACATTCCGTTGTAAGTGTTCTTGTTAATGTTCACCAGCGTGGTTGGGATGCCATAGTCGCGAAGAAGTTTCCCGAATGTCTCTCGGTCCACGCTGTCGAATGCCTTCTCATAATCGACAAAGCTGATGTAGAGTGAAGAATTCCACTCCAACGATTGCTCAACTATGATGCGAAGAGTAGCTATTTGGTCCGTACACGATCTATTCTGCCGGAAGCCCGCTTGCTCATCTCGTAACTGTGGGTCAACGGCCTCCTTCATCCTCTCCAAGAGGACCCGGTTGAAGACTTTCCCTGGTACTGATAAGAGCGTGATTCCTCTGTAGGTGGTGCAGTTGCTGAGGTCGCCATTCTTTGGGATCTTGATGAGGTGTCCCTCCTTCCAGTCAGTCGCTATTTCTTCTTCCTGCCAGATCTTCTCAAAGATGTGGTATAGCATTTCCACTGAAACATCTAAGTCTGCTCTGAGGGCTTCTGCTGGGATGCCATCAGGTCCAGCTGCCTTGCCGTTCTTCACATGGGTGATGGCTTTCCTGATCTCGTATCTGGTGGGATTGTCACAGCTTATGGGGAGATCTGCATTGGCTGGGGGGATTTCTGGGGGATTTAGTGGGGTTGGCCTGTTCAAAAGTTCTTCAAAATGTTCTGCCCATCTCTTAATTTGGTGTTCTGTACTTGCTGTGGTCTTTCCCTGCTTGTCCTTTATGGGTCTCTCTGTTTTGCTGTACTTGCCAGACAGCTTCTTGGTGAAGTCATACTGCTTCTTCATGTTTCCACTTCTTGTCGCATCTTCTGCCTCTGCTGCCATTCCTTCAACATAGTTTCTCTTGTCTATCTTGATGCTTCTTTCCACTTCTCTGTGGGCGTCAGTGTACACTTTTTGTATCTTTACTTTTGTAGTTCTTGTCCTACTGATATTTACTGCTGCTTTTTTTCTGTTTACCCTCCTGGATTTTGCACAATGTTTCAACTGAAATCCATTCTTTCTGCTGGTGCTTCATGGGGCCTAGTACTTCTTGGCATGTTGATTTTATTGCCTCTTTAACTTTCTGCCATCTGTTGTTTGCATTGTCTTCCTCATCTTCAAGAGCTCTTGCAGCACTTGGTACTTGTTGTTAAGCGTCAGTCTGTATTCTTCTTTAGTTTTTGCATCTTTCAACAGGCTAATGTTATACTTTGTTTTCTTCTCTTTGGTGCCCATCCAGTTCTTCTTCAGCTAAAGTTTCAGCCTTGCGACAACTAAGTGGTGGTCAGATGCCACATCTGCTCCCCTTTTCACCCTCACATCCTGCAAGGATCTTCTGAACTTCTTGGCTATGCAGATGTGGTCAATCTGACTTTCTGTCACATGGTCTGGTGATATCCATGTGCTCTTGTGGATTCTCTTGTGGGGAAAGATGGTACCCCCAAAGACCAGGTTGTTCAGTGCATAAAGGTCTGCAAATCTCTCTCCAATTTCGTTCATCTCGCCCAGGCCGTGGATCCCATGGCTTCTTCATACCCTCTCTTGTCTGACCCAACTTCGGCATTGAAGTCACCCACGAGGATGTTGATGTCTTTGTCTTGGAAGTTCTCTACTATATTCTGTAGTCTGTTGTAAAACTGGTCCTCATATTTTTCTTCACCGTCATTTGTTGGGGCGTAGCACTGTATGACGTTCATCTTTATTTTCTCCTTCTTGGTCCTAAACGTTGCCGTGAGGATTCTGGACCCATGTGGTTCTCATCCTATCAGTGCATTATATGCTTGCTTTGACACAAGAGCCCCACCCCCCAGTGTATGAGGCGCATTATCTCCCTCGTGTCCTGACTACAGTAGCATCTCTCCTGTCATCAGTCTTCTTTGTCCGGATTGAGTCCATCTTGTCTCACTAATGCCCAGTAGGGTTCGGTTGTAGTTCCTCATCTCTGCTGCTACCTGTGCTGTTTTCCCTGCCTCACACATTGTCCTCACATTCCATGTTGCGATGTTAATTCTCTTGTTTTATAGAAGGATGGTCTGCTTTATGGCTTTCGCGGGCTCGCGGCTTTCACCACATGCATCATAATTCTTCCAGAAGAAGACCCTTTCTCCTTCAGGCTTTCAGTTTCTGGTTTTTCTTCTGTTGGCGTTTTTGTAGCAAGTTGGGTTTTACAGGGTCAAGTTGCTAGCCCCACGCCCAACCCTCCACTCTTCCTGTACTTAGGCGGAAACTTTTTTTTATTATATTTGCTCATGTTAGATGTACTTTAAATTGCTGTCGGTTCCGTGGCAAGTTAAAAATGTCACTGGCTGAGAAATTAACAATAGTAACCACCTGGCATTTCCTTTAACTATATGGTATGGTATTTATAATACACATGGTTAGAGGCATTCCCTTTTAGTAGTCTAGCTAATATGATCTGGTCTGAATAATCTTTACCTCAAACAGGTGTTATATTAGAATGACTGAATACAGCCATAGCATATTTTATTTGTATGTAAATACCAGTACAAAGCCATGTGATTCTTGTGATTATGTAAGTGGAAACAGAATTAGAAGGAATCACTTAACAAGTGGTATTAATTGATAATTTGAATATTATACTTCACTTCAACGTTTCTTTTTACATACATTTGTGCATCAGGGATGCATGCTGGAGAAAATGCTCCTTTAAATGTCCATCCTCACTAAACATTTTACTACAAACTTTGCATTTAAATGGCTTATTGCCATTATGTGTCCCTGTATGCCTCTTCAAGCCAGAGCTAAATCTAAATGCTTTCCCACATACTTCACACCTGAACAGTTTCTCCCCTGTATGTATCCTCAGATGCCTCTTTAGATGTCCATTCTGACTAAACAATTTATCACAAAACTCACAATTGAATGTTTTTTCTCCAGTATGTATCCTCATGTGGAGCCTCAAACTAGAACTAAAACTAAATACCTTATTACAAACTTCACATTTGATTGGTTTCTCTCTAGTATGTGTCCTCACATGCTCCTTTAGGTGTCCATTTTGACTAAACATTTTATCACAAACTTCACATTTGAATGGCTTATCTCCAGTATGCATCCTCAGATGCTCCTTTAGATGTTTATTCCGACAAAACATCTTATTACAAAGTTCACATTTAAATGACTTATCTCCATTTCGTGTCCTCGCGTGCCTCTTCAAGGCAGAGCGAAATCTAAATGTTTTCTCACATACTTCACACTTGAACAGTTTCTCTCCAGTATGTATCCTCAGATGCTCCTTTAAATGTCCATTCTGACTAAACGTTTTATCGCAAATGTCACATTTGAATGGTTTTTCTCCAGTATGTATCCTCATGTGCTTCCTCAAGCAAGCTTTAAAACTAAATACTTTATCACAAACTTCACATTTGATTAATTTCTCTCCGGTGTGTATCCTCATGTGCTGCTTCAGATATACACTCTGACTAAACATTTTATCACAAATTTCACATTTGTTTGGTTCCTCTAAAGTGTGTATCCTCAAATGCTCCCTTAACTGTCCAATCCTATTAAACATTTTATCACAAACTTTACATTTGAATAGTTCCTCTCCAGTATGTGTCCTCAAATGCTCTTTTAGTGGTCTATTCCTATTAAACATTTTATCGCAAATTTCACATTTGAATGGTTTCTCTCCAGTATGTACCCTGATATGTTCCTTCAGCTCTCTATTCCGAGTAAACATTTTATCACAAACTTCACATTTGAATGGTTTCTCTCCAGTATGGATGCTTAGATGTTCTTTTAGATGCCCATTCTGATTAAACATTTTACCACAAACTTCACACCGGAACAGTTTCTTTCCAATATGTGACCTTATATGCTCCTTTAGCGGTCCATTCTGACTAAACAGATTATTATCAACTCTACGTTTAAATAGGTCCGTCTTATCTCCAGTATGTGTCATCATGTGTCTCTTAAAATTAGCGCTATATACAAATACTTTATCACAAACGTCACAATTGAACTGTTTCTGTACAATGTGGATCCTCAAATGTTCCTTTAGATTTCCATTCCGACTAAACATTTTACCACAAACTTCACATTTCAACATTTTCTCTCCAGTATGTATGTTCACATGCTCCTTTAGATATCGATTCAGACGAAACATTTTACCACAAACTTTACATTCAAATGGCTTTTCTCCAGTATGTATCCTCATGTACGTCTTTAAATCATAGCTAAATCTAAATTCTTTCTCACAAACTTCACACGTGAATGGTTTTCCTTCAGCATGCATTCTGAGATGCTCGTTCAAACGTCCATTCTGACTAAACAATTTATCACAAACATTACATTTCAATAGTTTTTCACCAGTGTGTGTCTTCATGTGTCTCTTCAAAATCACCGTTCAGTGTAAACATTTTCTCACCAACATCAAAGTGAAATTTAATCCCCCAGTATGTACTCACGTTAGATACGTTTACCTCGGATGATGATGATTATTATTATTATATATATATATATATATATATATATATATATATATATATATATATATATATATATATATATATCCGATCTTTATCTCGATCACATTAACGCTTGAAACATATGATATTTTGTCAGCCCAAAAAGTTAAATTTCTTTACTGTCTAACGCAATGAGATAAAAATAACTCGACATTTATGCGGCGAAATAAAAAGATACAATAAAGCTGACAGTTATAATCTCATTACGTCATAATAATTACGGATATTACCCGATAATATAGAGGTGGAAATGATGACAATGATTAACTGTAGTTTATCTTACATGGAATAAGCACGTGCATTGCAAACATCAAAATACACGTATAAATTAAAGCGATTAATACAAAATGGTTTTACTTCTAATGAATAAATCTCATTAATATAAGCAAACTGCTCTATAGTCGTGACATTTCACTCAAAGATCCGTGGAAATTATTACGAATACAAATTATTAATGCAAACTGTTTTTGTTGTAATGAATGAGGGCGGCGAGGGCAGAGTCCGAGAAAATCTTCAGTCGGATTCCTCAAACGACGAGTGGAATCATAGCAGGGTGTGTGTGTGCTGAATCCTGCAAAGTACGAACCGTCCTCGAGCAAAAAAGTTTCAAATTGCCTACGATCTTACAAGAATTCGTCAAGAATTTCAAGGGGTCTAAAAGATGCCAGGGCGGGGTAGTGATCAATGATTTAATTAAATTGTTGTCGTACAGCTAAATTAGTTCGACAACAACTAGAGGCAATTACGAAATATGTCCCTGTCCGTGATTCTGTCAAATAACAGCCAACAGGGGCCTAATATGCAAGTGAAATCCCGCTGAATGGAATACTGTCTTCCCACTGGTTCAAGGAAAATGACGTCCTGCATTTATTTATAACGTTTTGTTTTTGGCTAATGGGAAAGCAGTATTCCATTAACTGCTTTGTTCCTGCATATTAACAACAAGAGGGGGTGAGCAAAGCAAATGGCGGACGGGGGATATGTGAAAAAATGACACCAGAAAGATGTATGGAACCGTTGGAATAACCAACGAATAGTAACATAAACTATTTGTGACACATAATGATGTTGTTATGTGCCATAAAATGTGAACATATTTATTTGACTTTTTAGTCAAAATATGAACAACATAGCAAGAGGGGGTAAACCGACCTAATGGTGTGAAGACCAAGTGAAAATGGGGTAACTAATATACAAGGTCGCTAGTATTGACAAAAGAGCTTGAATATTAGTTGTTTACTGATCAATACACTTAAATTTTATTCTTTGCTTGAGCCTCTTTGAAGTAGCAGAATTGATTATTCCTTTAGCTACTTTTTGTACAGAAACTGTATTAATATCAAAATATTTTCCAGCCGAGTACATGGAATTAAACTCTTTTGTTTCAACCAGTATCCAGATAGATAGATTTCACTGGTCTTGGTGGTTGTTTATTTATTTCTTTGTTGGCTAGTGTTTTCCAGCATTTGCGCATTTACTGTTTTCACTTGAAGTGATTGCTTGAAGATTTTAAGATTGTTATCTTTTCTATTTGAGTTAACACGATCAACCATTGTACCTTCATTGATTACGCCATTGAAACACTCATAAATAAATCTGTAGATAAGATAATTTATGTCATTTTTTTATTTCCAGAAATTCCAATACCGATCATAATGTAACCGACGTTATTGATAGTTCCTACAGTTTTTTCAAACGACAATGTCGTATAACTCCTGCTCTACTTGATTCGTGATTAGTAAATATCGTATACGTTCTAAATTCATCATCGTTAATCTCAATTTTTACTTGATTCATTATATCATTTACTTATCTTCAATATCATTTTTTATGAATATATCTCTCCATGTAATCCTTGGTGTTTTTTATTTTTACGTCATCGGACGCATTTGTTAGCTCAAAGTATCTTTTCAAAGCATGATACCTTTAACTCCTACGTCAGAATTCAGACAAGGTTAAGGTCCGGTATTTCCTTTTCTGACACCTTGTAAATTGATACCGCAATAGTCACAGCGACAATTTTTCCCCCACAAGGTACAGCAGATCCCATCATCAACCATTTACAGTTATATGTTTGGTGAATCATTATATTATTTTGTGAAAGCCTAATTAGAGAAATAGTATTATAATAAAGTAAAGCAATTATATAGTATGGCCGGTAGGAGGAAGCTATATTATTACAGCAACAATATCAGGATCACACAGGGAATAAAGTCATACTACCAAAAGCAAGAGATGATTTAAATCTCATAAAAAAAAATACATCAGATCACTAGACGCACCACAAGATGACTTTATAAGTTTGTCTGCGATTGAACCATCAACATGAAGATTTGATTTTCACCAACTGAACGATGATAGAAATCAAATACCATTTGAACTACAATTACATTAAATAATAAAAGCAGCAAAGAATGAGTTTTACGATGATGGCGCTGTTCATGTTTGTTTAAAATAGATGGTGATGGAACATTTATCGATTTAACAATGAATACAAATTGTGCTCATAAAATAATACAAAATGTGCAGGAAACAATAAGTATTTTTTTTCAGGATAAAATGTATAGCCTAGCTACAAACACCAAACAGATCACAGCGGATCACACGTGATGAACTGGATCAGGTAAAAACAATCAATATCAGTAGCCATCCTGGACAAAATATCCGACCAGGAACATTTATCGGGATAGAAACACCTACTATAAGAACGATTATCCTGCAACAGCCGATGTTTACGCAATTTGTTAACTGAATGAATCAAACATAATTGTTCTTGCTTCGATGAAAACAGTCTCGCTACATTGTGTTCTTCAACGTATCATTAAGCATTTTGTAAACGCTAAATGTGGATACAGATTAACAGAATCAAAAATATATTTAAAAAAATAATTGGGAAAAATATGTCATTGCGACTGAAGCTCACATAGGTGACATATCTCAGTTAGAAAAATTATTGAAGTTTCCGATAATTGTAAAAACAATAACGAGTTAAGTTTTATATCCCTCCAAGCAATATAGAACACGCGATGCTCCAATAACATTAATTAATCATAACTCACATGTTTGGACTGAGTCTGTAACAAAGTGCCAAGAGAGAGAATAATACGATTTTATCATGGTGACATTTATGAAGAAATCCACGACATAAGTAAGCATGAACCTGTCTCAGTCTAGTTATTTCACGGAGATGATTCCATAAATAAATCAACATTTGATCATTTTATGTTGCCATTGGGAGTTATTTATCGGAATGAATCACTCCAACAAAATATGAAACATATTTTGATAAGATATAACATAGACACGAGGAATTACTCAAAAACTGTTTTACAACGTCGTCTGTTGCTGTGTATATAACCCAGAACAAAAAAAAAATCATGCGTCCAACTTCAAAATAATTTCTCAATCATGTATCACACTCTTGTGTCCGATTTGGTCGTGGCGGTCTTTGATCTTCCGATATTAATTCTGTCGACAATATCGCTGCTTATCCGGCGGCTTTTCTTGGACTTGGCCAGTGTCCTCGTTATTTTGAACGATTCGGGTACCCAACACACAAAATGACACGAGTTTACAGAATTTACTATATTTTTCCGCGATTGAATCACTCGAGTCTTCAGTTAGTCTTTATGAACCTGTTATTGATGATTAATAGATTTCCCAATGACGCTGTTAGGGTCGACACGGATTAATTTTATATTAGTTGTTGTAAAATGGACCTTCTTTAGCCCTTTATCGAAGAAAACACCAGCGATGTCAACTGGGGTTCATGGCGAATAAAACGTGAGAAAATACTTAAATATTAAAACTCGGTTGGCGTTAAAACAAAAGATCTATATTACTTATTAGAACCATCATCATCACTGTCAGCAAATGATCCAATCACGAGACATAGCACGGTCTATCTGAATGATGTAGGTGTTCGCGAAAGAATTATTTAAAAACTCTGACATGATTGTGCTGACGCCAACTGCCCGGCTTGCTAAGAGATATGAGACAACTTGGTGTCAGAGCATGCACGTATCATAGTTTCTTTAGATGCGAGGTGATACATGGACCCCGAGAGAATGGATCAAAAATATATCCCGAGAATAATTATCTGGAATGAGATTTCTACAGAATCCAAATATGTTTAAAAATGTTTCTTCATTTATTATCAACAAAACCTACTAAAATTATCGTGCGTGGCGATCTTGGACAGCCTCTGGCGTTTACAGGTGAATCACCACACGAATCGTTGACCAACTATTTTAGCCACTATGAAGAAGCTTTGTAAGACCATTGACCACACGATAAACACCTACGACAACTGAAATCGTTAATCAGATTGCAACCTGACAAAGGTCAGTGTGAAATACTGCGTACCGTAAATTCAGAGACTCCAATGTCAGATCTCTGGAACTTATGGCGCCCTAATGGTCTAATAGTTCTATTGTTCTGAATTATATCGTCAAGGTTCCAGTAGAGGCGTTGTCGATAAACACATCGTGCTGGACTCTGGGATATACAGTAAAAAGTTTGTTACGTTTAATCGCCGATCAACATCAAGTAAATTAAAACTGGACATTGTACGCTTTAACAAAGTGTCCCCAGCAGTCTCAGACCTAAACCATATCGCATTCCTGGTAATCTTAGACCCCGTCCTTTTTTGAGGTGTTTAGACCGTGTCGGGACACTCCATATCCTGTTGCTTTTTTCAGTGCCATGCCGTTAGCAGTTTCAACGGAATCAAGTGCATCTGATTTTTCAACAGATGGAGCCACTGATTAAATTAACGCTGATAACGTCGTTTTTGTTGTGCCGCTGATCTCATTCGCACAAAGATCAAGTCGAACGCAAGTTTTTGATTTCTTCACGTCATTGTAGTGTTTGAGATGTTATTTTTGCCCCAGAATTCTTCTTCGATGCGGGTGGCAGTTTTGTAATCTGACAAGGTGCCAGAGTAACATTAACGTGATGATATGACGTTATAACATCACGAATGATCTAATTACAGATCGCTTGCGATCCAAATACAGTTAAAGAAATCACTTACGTATTTTCTAATGGAGCATCAATGACGCTCAGTCGTCTACCAACGCCTTCAAGCAACATCGTTTTCGGTTTTAAATATCGTGCCTTCAGAGTCCACGACAATAGCTGATAATGTTGCTGCTCTTTTAGATTGTGACTGGGCTGCCATTTATGGTGTTACTGATGCCACTGATGGGTGGGATCACATATAGAATGAAGTAGAATGAAGTTAAAAATTCGAGTGATTACTGCCTTTGTAGTGTGGCTTGATTTAAAATGCCCTATGTGGATTGGGGCGGGGATAAGAGGTGATTTGTGACAGCGATTTCTCTGTAACTCTGTAATTAGCAATGGCACCTCGTGCTACGCGAGCCAGAAAATGTATATCAACGACAGAGTGTCTAAGCAAACCCAAGTACTCCAACGAAAAATAATATGCTGGATATAATGATCTAAAATCCCGCTGAGATATCTGCAACTCAGAATCAACATTCTGATCACGAACAATAAACATCATCAAAAGATAACACACATGTGCTACATGACTATTATAAAAAATGCAATGGTTCTCGATGACGATTTATCCTTAGAGAGGCTTCAGAAACTCGAAGCAAATGGAACACCATTGTGTTTCACGCCTGCCTGTCTACTCTGGCGTTATCCTGAAACGCTATCAATATATGTCTTGGAGCTGACATTCCCTTTTGTGGTGCTATCTGTCATGTTAAGTTAATAACCCAGCAACGTTACTCTGGACATTGTCTGTGGTCATCATCAACAATGAAAACGTTGACATGCAGCCACAGTCAATGAAAGAGAGCAGCCGTTGTTGATCAACGAGTGATGGTGTCATTGTTGCCATCTTCAACAAAAGGCTTCTCTTTATTACTTTACCGGCATTACCAACAGAGCGCCAGATTGCATCGGTGTCGGTGGCTTTTCTGACAAGCACAATTGTGTTTAGCACCGAAACTAACTTTCATCTATTTCATCTGAAAGTTTTCGGAGAATCTGTTTGGCTTTTTTAGTTCTTTTTGCTGTTTGTTTGATTGGTTGATTTAGCGGCTAGTTCCAACGAGGAAGATGTTCTTTAGTGGTTTTTGCGACTGGTTTAAATAACTATTATGTACCCCCTGTAATTTCCACATGAGCTTCCGGGCGTTGTTAGAGCTGTTGTTTTACGGTATAACGGACTGGAA
The DNA here is from genome assembly GCA_028554795.2 of Sinohyriopsis cumingii. Classification (NCBI taxonomy): domain Eukaryota; kingdom Metazoa; phylum Mollusca; class Bivalvia; order Unionida; family Unionidae; genus Sinohyriopsis; species Sinohyriopsis cumingii. The sequence continues at coordinate 76,227,265 of CM068828.1, forward strand.
AATACTTCAAAATTACATCCCCCATTATTATTATTACAACAACGATTACATTGCAGATCACAAATTCAGCAGATATAATAGGAAGCTGAGATTTGACAAGGTGGTTGTTTCTGTTGTAGGGTTTAACGCCATTTTTCAGCACACGATAGGCTATACATGGCGGCCAGTATTAATGGTGGAAAAAGAACCCGGGAAAAATCCCGGAAAGAACCACCGACCCACGAGAATCTAATGGGAGGCTTTCTCACATACCCACATTAGCCGAATCTGAGACTCGAAACAGGGCAGACAGAGGTGAGATGGCAGAGATCCGTAATGGAAAGCGCTTTAGACCAATCGGCCACTCGGGGACCCAATTTTTCAAGGTAAAAATTGATAATTGTACACAAGTCAGAGAAATCTGTAATTGTTACATTGAAAATAAATGTTAAAATACGAGGATTCCTGATAAATAAATTATACAATCTAACTGTGTGTGCACGTTTCATTTTTTTTATATGATTTTATAGCTGTCTGTTCACGAATACAATATACTGATATATTCTCTTTGAAAGCGACCCATTTTTCAGCAAGCTGTTTATGAATATTTTTGACTATGGTGATAGTTATATCGAGCCACATCTGTCTAGCTTGACTAACTCTACCTGTGAACTACATATACGGATTATTCTCCCACTCGGCAATATACGTAATACGAATTTAGATATATTATTTATATATTGTAAAAGAAACCCACTATATATTCTAATTTTGCTGAACATTCTAGAGCATGGGATATAAATAATTATCAAAAACGTTTTTGATTTATCACCAGCATTTTATTTATATTAAGTTTTCACAAATATCTCTTGACGCTGCGTAGTCTAGTAGATTCGTTGGATTCCCAAAGCATTACTTGTATACTTCGTGGGTTCAAAACCCGGAATCGGCGTAATTTTAGCTGATTTAACCTGAAGTTATTTAGATGGGAGAGGATCCCAAGCGTTTAAAATCCAACCGGAAAATATACTGATTGCTGACAATTTGAGCATATTCATCACCAGTCGAAACTGGCGGTGGTAAGGTTTTTGCTCCACCTCGGCTTTGCCTGGGGATGGTTGTGCAAAGAACTGTCAGCAATCAGTGCTTATCCTGTTGACCGTATATTAATGGGGTGAGTGAAATGTATGGACAACCATCTGAATGTCTAGTATTTCGTTTCGTACCTAGGAATTCACCGGGGGGTATGTCCATATGACCGTAAGGGAAAAACACCTTCGCCCTCCGTTCATGGTTTACCTTTAGGTAGAGAGTGGAGGTAAAAGGCCCAAACAAATAGACAGAAATAAATACAAGTTATAGCCAGAAATACATGGAAAATCCAAAAGTAAAAATAGACCTCATCGAAGGGTACCCCATGAAGAAACCCCATGAATGGATATAAACAAAAATAACTTGCAAACATTTGGCAACTAATCTGTAACAGGCAAAAACCTCGGATTCTACAATTTTTGCTACTTAAAACGTTAAAAATAATTATGTAAATTATATATTCGTTGCTAAAAATGGAGCCTTGTATATTGTTTTGCGAGAGTTTCACTTGGTTTTCCCGCCATGTGGTCGATTACCCCCCTCTTGGTATGTTCTTCATATGGTGACTAAAACAACAAGTACATATATTCATATTTTACGTTATATAGCACATAAAAACACGTTTCATGCATAGTTTATGTTATTATTAATTGGCCATTCCAATGGTTCCAATTATGTTTCAAGTCATTTGTTAAACCCCCTCTGTCCTCCATTTTCTCTTGTATCCACTCTCGCTGATGTATTAAGCGTGTGCGATCATGGCCATGTCGAGCAGATGCGAAGAAAAATGGTCTCGCATTCCTTAAAGGAATGATAATAAGTAAATATTTAGATAGGCATACAAAGCCGAAAGTCTGAGCTAAACATCGCTACTAAACGTTTTGACGCTGCAAGAAATTTAGCTGGAAATATCGCGTTACCTAGGTCGAACGAAGAAGGAGATAAGTGTCCTCTCTTGTATTTTTTTTTTATACAAATGTATGACTAGCAGTTGCATTGAAAGCAACAATATGAATCCCCGTGACAGCAGGTACAACAACGTCATGAAGATCATGTGGATTTAGCAGAAGGTGTGGAAGAATTGTTTAAACCGGTTACAGAGACATCTAAGGGTCTTCTGCCGCCACCGGAACAAACAACTAAAGCGACCAGACAAAAAGCACAAGGAACTAATGCTACTACTCACAAACACATCTAGAGAGAGATACTTTCTTTCCGGAACGCTGGAATGAGTAGAGTCCTCTGCACTCCTAGTCTGCAGTCTCAATGAGATCATAAGGTAACCGGCATTAATAATAGAGCCTATGGGTCTTCTTAGTCGACAGTGTTGGTTTCTAATGACGGATTTTCTTTCAAGCTAATCTATATCATCTTTTATTGGAATGCCCTTGGCATTCTCACAGTTGGTATCCCTGGCATCAGTTTGTTTTACATAGTACCCGTTTGGATCACTGGCTATTTTGCCACCGCATGGAACACATACATAGAGATTACCCCTAATGCCAATACCGGATTTTATGCAAGGTTTTGGGCCTAAACCGTCCGTACGACTGATTGCGTAATGACACCCGCAGTACTCGTAATGACAAGTTTTTATACATGAGATTGGAGATCCAAAAATCAACTATTTGAAATTATTTTTCCTCGTGACATCATTATATAATAATTTACGATGATGTTTAATTAGAAGATTTATCTGCCTTAATTATATAATGACAGGAGGAAGCACTTTATCCTTTATCCGATAATAGGTTTGCAAGATTAGTTATGATCAAGCCTTCCCAGGAAAGGTTCGATTGTGACAGACTAACCGATTAATGGTTTCGTCGTGCAACTGCATGTCCTCAGATTGTCCGAAATGAATTCCAGTACACCTTGTCATATCGCCATGTTGGTGTCTGGGTATTATTTTTATTGATATGAGTTGATATATGGATATTGGTTTAAATCATGAAGTGGTATTTTTTGTATACCCCCTTTTAGTGCTGATGTGGTTCCATCTTTTGGGTTGATTCTAGGGTATGTTCCGTTGCTAAATAATACTAGATTAGCTAGTGAGATCTATTTTTAGATAGTTCGTTTTGTTCTGCCCTGGTGGTGTCCTTCCCTTTCGTTCTGTGTGCATTAAAATCCCCACATACCATTACGTTATTACGTATGGTTCCTATAATATTTAAGTAACTCTTTACATTAGTTGGTCTATTTCCTCCTGGGCCATATACGTTATAGTTTATTATTTCTGTTCTTCCAGTGTGAACTATAATATTGTTATTCGATTGTTCCATAGGGGTCGAGTGGTGTTCTCGGATTTCCAATACCACATTAGGAAGATAGTCACTGACGAATGATGCTATGCCGCCTCCCTGCTTTCCATTAAATATCCTTTGAACAAATCCGGTCGAGTAACCTGGGATTTCGGAAATACATCCAGTGTTCTAGCTCAGATGAGTTTCATCGATGGATATAACGTCTGGTTTGCGAAATTCGTCGTCAAGGTTGAGCTTTAGCTTGCGAATGTTTTTTATTTATTCCCTTACAATTCCACTGCCAAATTCTTATATGTTTCTTGGTTGCTGTGTAAGTCTCCGTGTCAGGCACTTAATCATTGTTAAATGCCAACACAGTGATGTATGCATAAACACTAGATGAGATAACGATCAAATAATTTGAGTCACGAGTAATATTGTTCTTGGACAGGGATTATGTCTGGATATTGTGTAGCTGATATTTTTGCCTTTGTTGGTTTTTCATCGTCCTTTTGGTTGATATGTTATGAAAGTTGTCATCTTGGTTCGATTTGTCTTGACGATGAGTTTGGGTTTAATCACGTTTTCTTTAGTGTCACCGGGATCTGGATCTATTGAGTTTTTTGATGAATTTGAGGTTCTTATTTCTGTCCGTTGTTCTTGGTTGATGTGGATGTACGATTGATAGCTTTCTGTTATGGGCTAATTGGACACTGGTGAGCGATTCTTTCGTTACTTCTTTGTCGTCTTATGTGTTCGAATCGAATGCCTACTATGCACAGACTGTCTGTGTATAAATACCTCACCGTATGTACATTTCTTTACAATACGAAATAGTCTTGTCAGCGAGCAGTCTGCTTCATGGAATTGCACACCTTCAGCTGTAGAGGTACGTAAGTTTATTAATTTCTAGTCTATAAGTTATAACTACTGTATTACCACGTTTAGTTTTGTATGTTTGCTATGTAGCTTAATGCAGTACAATGCACATATTTATATTCTCGTTTTCGACTTAGCAAGGGATTTATATTAGTAATGTAAAGCTACATTTTTTAAGAACTGTTTAATATAGTAGCACTTTTACCGAGCAGGATTAGATTTATTTTTGAACCTGTCATTTTGTAATTATTGTGTTGATAATGTAATGTACATAACCTACCGTGCATTACGTTATTATGTCCGTGTCATGTATAATACACGGTATTGGACATATTTTCAGCTGTATGTGACCGGAGTGTCTCTGTCTGTGACAAGTGTGTAATGTGTCTGGAATGACCATAGTGGCTGTGTCTGAAGTGACCAGAGTGTCTTATGCCCTGAATGTCCGGAGTGTCTCATGTCCGGAGGGTCTAATGTTCGGAGTGTTTAGAAGTGTTAGGCGTGTCCGGAGTCTGTAGCAGCTTTGAAGATGATCTGTAGCAGCCGTGGAGCTGGAACAGTGTACTGATGACGGAGTGTATCTCCTTACATGTAATTTGTTAGCCGTGGGCTAATTTTGGGGTTCGTAAAACCCAGCATATATTTCGGGACTGTAAAGAGTATGGGAAAGCTATGGTCATAAGAAGAAACAGCGCGGTTGTGGATTTACAGACAATAACAGTTGCGTAACAACAACTAACAAAAAAAAAGGGAAAAAAAAGCAACACCAAAACATACAAGCAAACAAAATGTGTCATAAACGTGTTTGGCGGTCACTGAACTGCGTCATCGCATAAGTCTAGCTACTTTCTTGGGCAACGTCGCTCTCGTCGATTAATAATACTCTAGCCCACGTGTAGTCCTACAATATAAGACATAGCACGTGTTTTTTTTTTTTTTTTTTTTTGTTTTTTTTTTGTGCTATATCTTACTATCCAAATAACGGGTTTGTATAGTGTGTTCGATGTTGGTTGACATCGGAACGAGTAATCAAAGTTTCAGGAATATTTCACACACTTGGCAGCTCATATCAACACTCTTCCACAAATTGATATGTAATTAATATGCTTACTGTGCTATTTTTATCCTGGTGGAATCGAAATATGTTTGTTTGTACCACTCTACCGATTTAAATAATGGAAACTTTAATGTGATGAAACGCGCAAGGAACTTAGTCAATTCATTCATTGAATTATAGTTTCTAACCTGACTGTGAGTAGAGTGGCCCTAACACCGTGATCGTCTGCGCATTTCATGCTTAAAAGTTGTTTTCAATGTAATAGACGGACATGATCGGATCCATTTCCAGTTCCTGGACAAGTCCATTTTCATCAAATGGGTGTCTCACGCCTACAGATGATATACATAAGTAGTCTGCTTTCCGATATTTACAATGTCGAATCAAGCAAAGGAAAATAATAACAGTAAATTAGCTTTTCAAGTGGATTTAACAAGCGGTTTTATTTCTATGTTCATGTGTGCAAAGTGGTATAATTCCGAACTCTCAACGTAATGGTTGCCGAACAGGATGAACTACGTCATTATGTTGTCTGATGGAAATAAAGTTGCCTATAGTGTACGCAATATGGCGCCGTGTTAGTATGGAAAGTCCGTCTAGCATGAAAGTGTGCAGGGGATGCCACCATTAGTGCCATTCTGGTCACATTCAGATTAGAAATTATAAATCAATGATCCAGTTGACTTAGTTATGTGCACATTTACAACATTAAAAGTTTTCGTTATTGAAATCGGTAGGGGGGTACAAACAAACGGGGATGTATAGTCAGACTATAGTCCACGTGCTGCACGTACAGCAGTAGTGTGTGGCTTGCTTGCTGTAATGCGCGAAAGGGGGTCAGAGGCTTTGACCTATAAAATATAGAAAAAGAAGACGAATTCGCCATAATCATAATGATTTATAATACTTATTTAATCAGCATTATTGTTATAATCAACGTAGGCAGGTGATGACACCATGATCTCAAATCGTACATGTTTGGTCACGAGAAGCTTGGGCACAAATCAAGGACAGGAACGGAGTTGTGAGTATCAGTCATGCTGGAGACCAAATAAAACTTTAGAATGTGATGTTGTAAAAGGACATTTAGCGAGAGCCAACGTCTGTGGGTGCACGCGATGGCACTTACCGGAGAGAAACCATTCCAGTATGAGGACTGGGGGCCTAATCAAATCTTTAGTGGCACTTGTGCATTAAAAAATCATCACACGATGCATATCAGTGAAAAAACATTTAGGTGTGATGTTTGTGATAAAACGTTTATTCGCAGTTGGTATCTAAAGAGCCACATGACGATACATACTGGAGAAAAACCATTCAGATGTGAGGTCTGCAATAAAGTGTTTAGATTGAAAGATTGTTTGAAGACGCACTTGAGGATACACACGGAAGAAAAACCATTCAAATGTGAAGTGTGTAATAAAACATTTCGACACAGGATTAGTATCAAGCTGCATATGAGAATACATACTGGAGAGAAATTCACATGTGAAGTTTGTAATAAAATGTTAAGTTGTAGTAATTTAAAGAGGCACATGAGGATTCACTCCCTTGAGAAACGTGTAAAATGTGAAGTTTGTGGTAAAATGTTTGGTTGGGTTGGTGATTTGAAGGTTCACATGAAGATACATTCTGAAGATAGTCAGCTTAGGTGTGTTATTTGCAATAAAATGTTTAAAGTGAGTAGTGAATTAAAAGCGCACACGAGGATACATACTGGAGAAAAACCATTCACATGTGAAGTATGTGATAAAAGTTTTAGTCAGATGGGAAATATGAAGTCGCACATGCTGAGACATAGTGGAATAAAACCATACAAATGTGACACATGTGATAAAATGTTTGTTCTGAATGCAGATTTAACCAAGCATACAAAGACTCATACCAGAGAAAAACCTTTCAAATGCAAAGTGTGCAATCTAATGTTTACATGGAGAAGTCAGGTAAAGATTCACATGAAAACACATATGCAAAACACACCATTCAAATGTGAAGCTTGTGACAAAGTGTGCCCTGAGAATGTTATGCTAACAAAGCATGTGAGGCCTAATACTGGTGAAAAACCATTCAAATGTGAAGTTTGTGAAAAATTGTTTAGCAGGTGCAGAAATCTAAAGTTACACATGACAATACATACTGGAGAAAAACTACACAAATGTGACATATGTGACAAGCTATTTACCTTGCGTAGTACTTTGAGGAAGCACATGAGAATCCATACTGGCGAGAAACCATTCAAATGTGAAATTTGTAATAGAACATTTAGATGGAGTTCACATCTAAAGTTGCACTTAATGATACATGCTGGAGAAAAACTACACAGATGTGATGTGTGCAATAAAATGTTCCTTGATAAATCAAGCCTTAAGAAGCATGTGAAGAGACATACAGGAGATAAGCCATTCAAATGTCAATTTTGTGATAAAATGTTTTTTGAAAATAGAAATTTGAAAGTGCACATGAGGGTACACACAGGAGAAAAACCCTTTAAATGTGAAGTTTGTAATAAATTGTTTTGTGAGGGTCGTAGACTGAAGCTGCACATGATAATACATACTGGAGAAAAAACATTCAAATGTGAAGTTTGTAATGAAATGTTTGCTAGGAATCAACATCTCAAAGAACACATGCAGACACATTTTGATGAGAAATAATTCAAATGTAAAGGTTTATGAAGTGCCTTTGGGAAAATATTTAGCTGGAAACAATCTAATAGAACTCATGGTACTAATAAAGCTCCCATAAAAGCAAATCTATGGAAGAAACCTAATAGTAATTTACATTACCTTTAAGTATCGAAATGATAATGATCAAACTTATATTTCTTTGTATAGACTCATCCTTCATCAGTACTCAAAGATTTTTTTGACAGATAGCTGCATAGGGCAAGATACTTTAATAAAATTACAAGCCCTGACTTCAACTCCACATGTCCAAATGCATCATAAACTTTACCTTAGGTAAATATAGAGTCAGTATTAGAGCATGATCTTTTTGTAAGGATAAGTATTTGTGTGCTTTGGAGTTGTTTTGTTTTCTCAATGTTACAGAAATATCCATATTTCTTGATAGAGGATAATTAGGTTAAGCTAGGAAATCAATGACTTATGAAAGTTTCCAAATACGTGTACAATATTTTCTTTTTTCTTCACCCTAACTGAACTGTGGCCTTGTAGTTAAAGTGTGCGCCTCATCTGTGGGAGTTTGCAGATTCGAACGTTGACTGAGTCATACCAAAGACTTTAAAAAATGGTACTAACAGCTACCTCACTTGTCACTCAGTATTGAGGGGTTAGTGTTAGGACTGTTTGGCATGGTGTCAGGATAATGTGACTGGGTAGGACATCATGCTACATGTCTATACATGATACCCCAATGCTAGACATCATTCTAAACTGTCACATTGCAGACATCATAGCGGTTAGACTGAAAAATTGTTTAAGCTACATTAAAGATCCAAATCGTACACAATCATCATCATCATTCAATACCATAAGAATTAATTTTCTCTCAATATCATTAGATATATTTTAAAGGGGTATCCGAATAATAAATTCAACATTCATCACAATAATTCTGCATGTTAAAGCTAACGAATTATTAGCTAATAATGTTCTTTACTAATTTATTGATACCTTTTTCCAAGCTTTTGAAATGAAAGGACACAAATGTGTAACCATATATGCTAAAAACTATGTTATCTCCCTGTCTTAAGCTCAATTTTCTTTCCTGTGTTTTTGCATGCTAACACCAAATAGCTTATTTACGAATTTTAGTGATATTAAAAATATATGTTATAAAAAGAACAACCTATCTGACCACATGTAACAAAATGGCTCTTAGTCTTTGGCATATCTAAATAGAACCTTTGTTTCAGAGAAAGACAGAGACTAATAAAAGTTCAAAGAATGTTGCCACACTAATAAATAACCAAAAGTAAGGAATGTTTTTAAAAGTTAAAAACTTGAACTGAGATCCTTTGAATCCTGTGTGTGGTGTTGGGGAAATAAATAAAGTCTGTGACAGCTTTGACATTTTATTAGTACCTATAGCTTAAGCCATCATTTTTTCCCCCATATTTGGTTTAGTTTGCAATAAGTACTATATAAGTTTCCAAATTTAAGTATCAGTTTCAAGGTCATAGTGATTGAGTCATTGTCTGTCTAAAATTAGGTGATTGTCCTCATTACTGTCGCCCCTAACCCTGCCCTTACAAATCTGTTCATAGGTGGGGATGCAGATCAGTAAATATAAGCTGGCTATGGCTATTTGTTAGTAAGAATGGGGGCTGTTTAGTAAATTTGGGTACTTGTCTGTAATACTTTGTATTAGATAGTAACCATTGGTGCTAGACTACAGGGTAGTACATGTCAGTCCTGATCAGCAGATATGGGTGCTGGTCAGTAAGACTATTTATTAGTAGGCATAAGCATTGGTCAGTAGATATGTGTGCTGGTCAGTAACTGTATTAAATAGTGTGCAGTGGTGCTTGTCAGTGAGAGTATTGGTTAATAAGTGTGCGTTTTATTAGAAAGTGTACATCCAGCTCAGTAGCTGTTGGTACTAGTCAGCAACACTGATTTGGTTAGTAAGCATTGGTGAAGGTTAGTAGATGTGGGTAGTGATTAATTAGATTGCACGTTCATTTTTCTTCTCCCAGAAATTTATTCAAAGTTATTCAAGTGGCCAGTGTTGTTAAGTTTTTCATTTTTTCTGAGGTGCCTAAAAGAATAATAAACTAAACAAAAAACAAAAACAAACACCTAATAAAACCGAAGACATGTATTTTCCTATGATGTTTTTATTTTAAAATCCAAATCATCAGTCCTCAGCTGGTCAGTATATTTTTTTGATGGTCAGTAACACAATGTAGTGGTTGGTAAGAATGGGTGCTAGTCAGCAATTCTGTACTGGTTAGTATCCATCAGTACTTGTTCTATACATACTTTAGGTAGTGAGCATAGTCTACAAGTGTGGGTGATGGTCAGTTTGTGAATGTGCATTGTGAGGTGTTGATCAATAGGTATTGGAGCTTGTCAGTATATGTGTCTGTTGTTCAGTAGGTATGGATGCTGGTCAGTAAATATAAGGTGATGGTATTTTAAAGTATATGCTCAACCGATATCTATTTTTAACATTACATTTCCCCTTGTACCATACATTTTTTCAACATGAGTACCCAATGTTAATTTCCCCAATGCCCCCAAGTGCTATTTAATGTTAATTTTCCAGTATGCCCATAAGTGCTGCCCAATGTTAATTGTTAATTTTCCTGTATGTGCCATCATTTTCCCCAAATCATACTGTTTTCTCTTTATACCGACAAGTGTAACTTTTCACCCAATATAAATGGGCTGTACAACTATTATTTCAAACTTAGGTGTATTAGAGAAAGGTCATTTTTTAATAAACAAATGTGGATGTTAGTTGCCCAATTGTTTTCTTATAAATATTTTCTATTAAATGATTAGGCCACTAGACTAATGCTCAAAATCAAAATTAAGGTAATATAGTTAGGATTTAAATTCTAGAAGTACGACATTTAAAGAAAAAGCAAACATCAGTAACAACTTGTGTAAGATGTTCACATTTTCAATGCTTGTGATTGCTGATTATTTCTTTAAAATTGGTTATTTTTATTCTTTTTTTTAAATCTTTTTTTTTCAGCCTATGTTTTCAAAAATGAAACTTCCCCTAAAGTAAATAATAATAATAAGGACTGTGTATAGCACCTAATCTTTAGAAGCTCTAAGCGCTTTCCAACATTAGACAACACCTATAAGATAAAAAACATATATAATGATATGATTACAAACACAAACACCATGACATTAGAAAACATAAATAACATGCTGAGAATATTTTAGGTAGGAAACATTATTAGGTCTTTAAGTTTGTTCTTGCAGTCAATATAAGTGCGTTTTCAGAGCATTCTTGAATGTGATCAGTGGGTCACAAAACTAATGTATTTGGCCCAGGATTCAGGTTCTTATAAAGAACTTACCATAAATCAGTCCAAAATTGTAGTGTCAAAATGTTTTTGTTTTTAACATATATTTTCCATTCAGTTCCTACAAGGTGGCTGCAAAAGCTTGGATATCAAATGAACTGCTATAAACAATGGTAATTGTCTTCATTGTCAAAGTCAGCATATGAAAGGTTCAAAGATGTTACATTTTCACGTGGCTGCAGGAAACTGTTTGGTGCCAGAAGGAAAAGCATCCATAGAATTCTATCCAGCACCCTCTAGAAGGTGATGGCTGGGGTTTGGCGCAGTTGGTTCTCACTTCTATGTGCCTTGCTCAGAATGATGACTGAGATGGGGCATTTTGGGCATGTGAAATGTTTGTCTCCTTTGAAGCCCACTTAATTAGGCGATAAGGGTTGGGATTTAAGTATGGATCTGTGATGATGGTTCAGGAATGTTGGAATAAATCCAGTTCCACTATACAATTAGTCAGTGCGTGTTGTGATGCTTTGCTAAGAACACGTGTCATTCACGACATTGACTCCTAAGCATGAGCAGCCGTGTTATCGATGGGAGAAGCTAGACTGTGGTCAGATTGCTGAAATATAGTAAAAGATGTCAAGCCGAACAAGCATCCTATTGCCACAGTATTTCAGACAAGTTGTTGTGTGTTGAGCAATAATATCTGGTCCATACAAATCAGGTATTGCTTCGACCGCTCCAGTGGCCTAGTGGTTAGAGCGTCCGCCTCGGATGCGGGAGGTCGTGGGTTCTATCCCCGGCCGAGTCATACCAAAGACTTACAAAAATGGTCTATGGTCCGGGAATAATTCCCAGATCGATAACTGTCACCGTCAAAGTTGGTGTCAATTCGTGACGTAGCCCGGTCCAGAGTTGGAGTTGTCAGGCATGGGTCTGTTTGCTCGTCGATGTCAGTGCCGGTTGTCAGAAGACACAACTGGATAGGACGGAATCTATAATCACCATACCTCCTCCATTCAAGCATAAAAAGAAGCAATGTAAGAACCTTTGCCATCACCTTATCGAATCAACCATTGGTCCATTTGGAAACATTCATAGGATCAACCTGTCTGGGAACAGAAGAATGTATTACTGCAATGTAAAGCATACAACTTTAAAAGGAATAAGATGACTGGTCCATCTGGGGACAGGGGGAAAGGTAATGGAAAAAAAACTCCCTAGTAAGACTATTATGGGCCATTCTATGGACAAAATGAATGTTTGTGTGAGAACCGAAAAACCTATTGACCAATACTCAATCTTACTGACCCGCGTCCACCTCAATTTACCAATAATCACACCTACTCACTAACATGCCGCAGTAATGACCAGCACTCATCTCATCTATGGATTTTCATTGGACGTAAAGGTTTAATCATATTCGTTATAACATCTTACAATGGAGAAACAGGATATCAAATTGAAAAAATTGACCTCAAGTTCTGAATTACCCTTTTGAGGGACCAGGTATAGTTCTGACTACTGATGATGTTGTTGGTGTTTCTCCCAGTGTTCTTGCTCTCCTTTCCTCTACCCCAGCTTCTGTTGGACCCTTGTCATCTTTCACTGAAGCGTTGCTTTTCATACTCACTCTTTAACCTTTCCCTCTCCCTCTTTTCCGACGCCCATGCAATTTTTATCTTCTTTATCCCTTCATCGAAAACTATGATTCGCTAAATTGATGAAGGAGATCGTATCTCTTGTATAAAGTCTAGAGTGGGGATATTGTTCTTATACCCGGCCCAAGAGGTATTCCACCCTCTGTAACAAGCGCGTCGCTTCATGTAGTTTTTCTACTTCAAATGGCTGACACGTTTTCGTTTTCTTTGTCGATTCGGTAAGACCGGCGAACATAAGGCTTTATTTGATTTAAGCGAGGACGTGAAGGAAAATTATCCCTCAGATTTCGTTTCTGAAAATAAAGGAAAACACCATTTTCTCAAAGATTCAAACAAAACACAGCAATGAAATAGTTTTCTTTTTCTTCACAAACCTTTTATTAAAGATGAAATGACGCAATACATACTAAAAAGCAGGCAGGTGTCTCCAAAGTACACGCCCTGTTTTGAGTTTTTGAATAGACGAGTTAGGAAAGGGGTTTATATAGATTAACATCATAATCGTGAATTCGTATTTATTTTTGTGAAGATGAAATCCAAGAATATAAACTGGGTAGAAATCTTTCGATTGAGAAAGCTTTCAATATCGTACACATCTTCGTCTTCGTTGATAACTCGTAACTCGGGTCAGTACATTGTTCCCTTTAATACGTCTGCGTTTTTATTTTCCAAATTATAGATAGGTGGACATGTATACGCACTGGTCCTTCGGCATGAAACAATTCTGTCATCCAGCTCAGTAAGCAGCCCTTGAAAAAGTTCTTTTATATTTTCCATGCGAACTCGATCTTCGGTTGTTAGGATTTCTTTCTGTTTCCTGGCCTCCGACGTCCTAATGCTTGATCAAATCCAGCCACTTTCTTTGCAGATGTCACTTCTGGAGCACATCCGATGCTACGATGGTATGTCAGTATTACAGTGCGTAGCACGAGGCTCTCATTTTCAAAACGTGAAACGTATAAGTCTCAAACGAGAATTTGGCATGGGAATGACACATCTAGACACAAATTGAAATTTAACAGAGGAATGATCGTCTGCGGCGGAAGGGGAATTTAATATGGGCATGACATTCTGTGGTGTAAGGGAACCTCCGAATAGGAATGACAGACTGAGGGACAAGGATAGACATCTATTGAATGTACTCCCTAAAAATTGGTATGACTGCTACAAAAAGTAAATTCACAAAAAACATTCACTTTTAATCTGTCTGGGTTAGTAACAAATAAACCAACTTCATATCGGTAAGTTTTCTTGCAGAAGTAAGCTCGTTTTCCATAGCATCGATAATACGCGATAGGTTCTTCGTGCTGTTCATTTACTAGATTGCTGTTAATGTGATTGAAATAAATGCTGTCCTTCGTATTAAATTAAGTTTTAGCTTCACCATGTCATGATATAAATTTGTCAAAGACCTGGTGTGTCCACTAAAGCTTGCTTCCATTTCTTCTGTTAGTTCTACAGGATCATAAAGATAATGCGTATTTGAAAACTTTTTATTGTGTGTCATATGAAACACTTGTCAATCAAATCCCTGCACTTCTTTTTCCATTAAGATGCGTAACTGCGAGAAGTGTTGTTTCCCATCATTTTGTCCCTAATAAGATGCGCACCATCGCGATATGATGTTTCCCAGCATTTCTTTTTTCATTAAGATGCGCACCTGCGCGATATGTTGTTTCCCAGCATTTCTTTTTCCATTAAGATGCGTACCTGCGAGATCTGTTGTTTTCCAGTATTTCTTTTTTCCATCAAGATGCATACCTGCGAGATGTGTTGCTTCCCAGCATTTTCTTTTTCCATTAAGTTGCGTGCCTGCGAGATGTGTTGTTTTCCAGCATTTCTTTTTCAATTTAGATGCGTATCTGTGAGATATTTTGTTTCCCATCATTTCTTTTTCTTTTAAGATGCATACCTGCGAGATATGTTGTTTCCCAGCATTTTTTCCCACATTAGGATGCGTACCTGAGGGATATGTTGTTTCCCAGCATTTCTTTTTCCATTAAGATGTGTAGCTGCGAGATGTGTTGTTTACCAGCATTTTTCCCCATCAAGATGCGTACCTGCGAGATGTGTTGCTTCCCATCATTTCTTTTTCCATTAAGATGCGTACCTACGAGATGTGTTGTTTCCCAGCATTTATGTTTCCATCAAGATGCGCACCTGCGAGATGTGTTACTTCCCAGCATTTCTTTTTCCATTAAGATGCGTAACTGCGAGAAGTGTTGTTTTCCAGCATTTCTTTTTCCATTAAGATGCGTACCTGCGAGATATTTTGTTTCCCAGCATTTCCTTTTCCAGCAAGATGCGTACCTAAGAGATGTGTTTCCCAGCATTTCTTTTTCCATTAAGATGCGTACCTGCGAGATGTGTTGCTTCCCAGCATTTCGTTTTCTATTAAGATGCGTACCTGCGAGATGTGTTGCTTCCCAGCATTTCGTTTTCTATTAAGATGCGTACTTGCGAGATGTGTTGCTTCCCAGCATTTATTTTTCCATCAAGATGCATACCTGCGAGACGTGTTGCTTCCCAGCATTTCTTTTTCGATCAAGATGCGTACCTGCGAGATGTGCTGCTTCCCAGCATTTCGTTTTCCATTAAGATGCGTACCTGCGAGATGTGTTGCTTCCCAGCATTTTTTCCCCATTAAGATACGTACCTGCGAGATGTGTTGCTTCCCAGCATTTCGTTTTCCATTAAGATGCGTACCTGCGAGATGTGTTGCTTCCCAGCATTTTTTCCCCATTAAGATACGTACCTGCGAGATGTGTTGCTTCCCAGCATTTAATTTTCCATTAAGATGCGTACCTGCGAGATATGTTGCTTCTCAGCATTTATTTTTTCATTAATTTAAGTACCTGCGAGATGTGTTGCTTCCCATCATTTCTTTTTCCATCAAGATGCGTACCTGCGAGATGTATTGCTTCCCAGCATTTTTTTTTTCTCCATTAAGATGCGTACCTGCGTGATGTGTCGTTTCCCAGCATTTCTTTTCCATTAAGATGCTTACCTGCGAAATGTGTTGCTTCCTAGCATTTATTTTTCCATCACGATGCGTACGTGCGAGATGTGTTGCTTCAAAGCATTTATTCCCCATCAAGATGCGTACCTGCGAGATGTGCTACTTTCCAGCATATCTTTTTCCATTAAGATGCGTAGCTGCGAGATGTGTTGCCTCCCATCATTTCTTGTTCCATCAAGATGCGTACCTGCGAGATGTGTTGCTTCCCAGCATTTTCTTTTCCATTAAGATGCGTACCTGCGAGATGTGTTGCTTCCCAGCATTTTTTCTCCATTAAGATGCGTACCTGCATGATGTGTTGTTTCCCAGCATTTCTTTTTTCATTAAGATGCTTACCTGCGAAATGTGTTGCTTCCTAGCATTTATTTTTTCATCACGATGCGTACCTGCGAGATGTTTTGCTTCAAAGCATTTTTCCCCCATCAAGATGCGTACCTGCGAGATGTGCTACTTTCCAGCATTTCTTTTTCCATTAAGATGCGTAGCTGCGAGATGTGTTGCTTCCCATCATTTATTTTTCCATTAAGATGCACACCTGTGAGATGTGTTGTTTCCCAGCATTTAATTTTCCATTAAGATGCGTACCTGCGAGATGTGTTGCTTCCCAGCATTTCTTTTTCCATTAAGATGCCTACCTGCGAAATGTGTTGTTTCCCAGCATTTAATTTTCCATTAAGATGCGTACCTGTGAGATGTGTTGCTTCCCAGCATTTCTTTTTCTATTAAGATGCATACCTGCGAGATGTGTTGTTTCCCAGCATTTAATTTTCCATTAAGATGCATACCTGTGAAATGCATTGTTTTCCAGCACTTAATTTTCCATTAAGATGCGTACCTGCTAGATGTGTTGCTTCCCAGCATTTAAGTTTCCATTAAGATGCATACCTGCGAGATGTGTTGTTTCATAGCATCCTGATATTAGATGTTTTGATCTTATGTTATCAATATTCGTCTTAGTTGCAGTGTAAACAGATCATTTAAGACTTGTTGTAATTTAACATAAACATATTTTGCTATTTCTTCAAGTATTTCCTTGTGCGACGTTATTTCAAACACTAAACTACTGCTTCGTTTATCTTCCCCCCTACTGAGCTTGCAAAATATTTGTCTTATAGCAGATCAAGCAATGCAGTCTTGCTAATAAATAGGACACGAGCTAGTTAGTCTTCTGGTGTTAAGTTTCCAATGTATTCAAGAACATTATCATCTTACAAGTCATAACTTCTGTATTTGAGGAGATGAAAATAAGCTTCGACGGCCCTTTTCGCAGCCTCACGTTGTGGATATTTTCCTCAGATATTGCTTGTGGAATTTCTGTTTCAAGATCAGGATTGGTCTACTAATTGCCAATCTATCCTGCTAGGCATCTTATGTATCATGCAACTTCATTATCTGCATTATCGTTTCTACGTCATCATAGTCTAGGCAGAGCTATCTATAAATCGTACTTCTGCCGATTCTTGCCTATAGTTTTATTTGTTTTGTTTTATATTTAATTTCTT
Organism: Sinohyriopsis cumingii; assembly: GCA_028554795.2. Lineage (NCBI taxonomy): Eukaryota > Metazoa > Mollusca > Bivalvia > Unionida > Unionidae > Sinohyriopsis > Sinohyriopsis cumingii. The sequence goes on from CM068828.1 coordinate 76,244,647, forward strand.
GCATTGACCTGCCTATATATATATAGTCATTGTCGTCATTTTGACCCCTCTCCTCTTTTGAGTTCAATTTTTTGTCCGACATTCGTAATGCATATTATTGTTTCCAGTGTATTATTAGCTAGCTCATTTATTATAATTCTTACTGTCATCCCTTTTTGTAAAACTAGGCTTGATGGCTCTTAGTCGTTGAAAAATGTTTTTACCTTATTATAAATATCAAGTCCGTCTTACAGCTGGTTCGCAGTCATACTAGCGACTTATCAGAGATTACTCATGTCAGCGTCCTCTTTACTCGTATCATGTTTTACACTGATAAACTTATACATATGTTTTGATGGCTACTAAACTGTCATAATATCGTTTGACTAACTTACCCTCTAACTGAGTTTCATAGTGCGTCTCCTCAAACAGCAATAGATTAGCCTCGCGCCAATTCTGTAAAAGCTCTGACATTGCAGATATGTTATATTGTTACAAAAGGCAGTCTAGTGTGAGATTTGAAATTGACTCTAACCAGGGTTCGTTGGCAAAACAGAAACCCCAAATAGTCTCAAATTATGACAACTGACCGTTCCATGATTTGGTATGTTGAACAGGCGTACTTTCAATTGTATAGCTTCCGTGCTCGAATAACGAGTTGTCATGTTTATCGCAACGTTGGACTCCTGTGGCCGCTAATTTATTTATAATTTCTCATCCAGTAATGCAACATCTAAGCTGGAAGCGCCATACGGTGATTCCTATGAGACAGAGTAATCAAATATTATTGTAGACGACAACTGTCGCCGATTCGTGTGATGGCGTTGCGAGAGAGCTATTAGTAATTGCATGATATACCTTGTAGATAGTCGAGTATTCAGACGGAGCAAATGCCAGAAACAAGCTATTTTAGGTACATTTGCAGATAGCACAGGAATAGGGTCAACAAAATTCTTCACTCCTTCTATGTTGTCTGATGGCGTGCTATCTTTTTCTATTTATGTTTCATGTCTACACACACAACGATAACGTCAAAAATAGGCGAAGTAACATTACTCGAAATCGCGAATCCTTCAGGAGCCTGGATGATTATTGGACTGTTTTGTCGCAGTTTGATTGTTGAATAATTTGTCACGGACAAAATATCCGTATGATGTTATGTAAAATAAAAATAAAAGCAGGAGCCGCGAATAAGAGAATATGACTTATTTCTAAACACTGAGCACATAAAACTAGCTCAGCAAACGCGTGGCCCAATTTGATTCAAATTGGCACCCACCCACCCGATTTACGCGTGAGACCATATGTGAGCACAACATTTGGAAATAAACCTTTAAGCCAAGTTATTCGAGATACTCAACTTAAAATTTTCTTCCTTCGTTTTAGCGCTCATTATTAGTTAGAGGTTAGTGTTAGGAATGGTCGACCTGGTGTCATGATATTGTGACTGGGTAGGACATAATGTTACTTGTCTGCGGCATGATGCACTAGGCCTAGACGTCACTATAAACTGCCACACTGCAGACATCGAAGCGATATCACTGAGAAATGGTTAAAGCTACGATATAAATCTCCACACACACACACAGAGGGTGAGTGATCACATAATTTACATATTTTGCGTTAAGATAGAATTAAAGCAATGGAGATAACTCGTATTAGCTTAAACTAACATACACAATCAGGAGAGGTAACTCATGAGCGGCTGAAATCATTTTTGTCTCATCAAGAATATGAGACTAAATAGTGTTATAGTAACAGGAGACCACTGGCCAAAACTGAATAGCTATTACAAAAGCTACAAAAAACTTTATCCGATAACATGGTAATAAAGACTAAATTCATTTCCTGAGCTGTGCTGATGGCAGCTCCGGGACTTACGGCACTAATTCAGTTCCCTAATTATTCCAGGCTTGGCCTGCTAATCGAGATGTACTCTTTAGCTGATCCAATAAATATTGCACCTAGAGAAGCAGTGAATTTGTATAAGAAAATTATATTTTCCTCTAATAAGATTCACTTTATGTCTGAAGTTTAGAAAAATACATTTGATATACTCATCTTAATTAAAACGCAAATGCAATGTTTTTATCCGTCCTTTCACCGTGTTTGTGTATTAGCAGTAACCCAATATTGATGGACGGGTCTTTTTGTGATAGATTTTTCTGTGGCTGTAAGTTGTTAAGTATTTGTGCAGCCACCAGTCTAAATAAACAACAAAGACGCGAACATCACCGAATATATAGAAGTACATTGAGGCAAAATTTCATCAGCCGGCAACATTAAGACAATTTTGTTTGTTGATTGGAAATAACACGATTGATAGCATCATTCAGTAAGAATGCCGACCATCACTGTAAAATGCGACGAACTGTTCTTGGGTCTTGGAAGATCGTACAGTAAGTTAGCATATGGTAGACGTATGAAGACTGAAGTATCGTGGACTCTTTAGTTTTGACGCACTTGTCTTTAGCACATATTAAAATATATACCTCTATCATAGTGATCCATCGTATTACGTTAGAAACATGTTATTTTAGCAAAGTATGGATAACAAGTAACAATAATATATCCCTTGAGACTGTACTTGGCATGCTCTCACCAGACAACCGCTTGTCGTCAATCTCTTCTAGCAGGTCACCCGTTTTGACGCATTTTACAGCGGCTCCTCTCTTCCCATGGCACAATTGTACATATGCTGTGGCACACACACACACACACACACACACACACACATTGTTACGACTGTTTGTTACGGTTCTTTCAGTCATAACATATTCTGGATTCGCCTTGTACTGGGGTGAGGTGAAATGAATGTAACATTTTGATTGTTGTGTTTTTATTGATATTTCTGGACAATAAAATGCTAGAATGACAGAGGAGATTATAGAGAAGAACTAAGAAATATGTACTATTTATGATGTAAATAAATACAGCATAAATAATGTTTTACTTTTTATTGTGTTTTCTTCTTTCCTATTTCTAATACTCACAAGATCACAATTACATTGACATACACAATAATAATTTTGCTTCATGACCATACATTTTCTATACAACATAAGCCAAACAAGATTTTCTTTTTTTTAAAACACAAGTTTTCTTGTATGTTTTAAGAAACAACAATTTCAGCATAACTACTTTTATAAACTAAATTTGATATAATGAAGATTATGTTTTTATAACGTCAAAGTATAATTCTATTGGTGGTGAATTGTACTAACCTTATTTATAGAAATTCTGTAAAATAAAACCTTTAATTGAAATCGGGGAAATTCCGAAATTTGTATAAATCAAAATCTGGGCAAATCCGAATTATGGACAAATCTGAAATTTGTATAAATCAAAATCTGGACAAATCCGAAATTTATATAAATCAAAATCTGGACAAATCTGAATTTTGGACAAATCCAAAATTCGGATAACTTTAAATCAGGATAAGTTCAAATTTTGTATAAATCAAATTCCGTACAAATCCAGATTTTGATATTGTAATAACGTAATACTTTCAGAGATTAATTTTACCTGAATAAAAGTAGTCGTGACTGATAAAAATTTGGATTTAGAATTTTGGTCCGAAAGGAGAAAGACAGTTGTTACTTCAATGCTGTCAGTCTCTCGTCTGCAAGGACGGGGGGGGGCCTTATTTATACTTTCTATACCCTTGGACAACCTCGGATGTTTACATAAACATAAGAAATGGGGACACTCGAGGTTCTCCGATTTGGGTTAGAAAGGCGAACGCTACCACCTTGCGCTCAACAACCTAAAGTGCTGAGAACAATGGCACCATTTCAAACTTAGCGAAACACATTCTGTGAGGCAATATTTGATTAAAATACACTGTAAACAAGTAAGGCAACATAAAATATCATCATCTAGTAATATATAATTATCTAACAGCTACTTGAAACATAGTGACGAGTTGAAATACTTATCACAATAGATGAAATGAGTGTTGGTTGATCTCATTCAAAGCCAACATGTGCTTTCAAAGAGGGACCATCTCAAGGCAACATAATCAATGGAAACGAGGTACATGTACGCAACATTTTAAATAATTGTACTAAACATATAGATAAAATAAAGTTGTGAGACTAGCATAGCAATATACAACTTTGAAGAGCAACATCTATAGCACATATAAAAGTCAAGTTCACAGGCAAAATTACATTAAAAATAAAATCGAACATTTCTAGAGCTTTCTTTATAATTGATAATTTCAGTTTTCAGACAATCCTTATCTAAAAGTTATTTACTTATTAATTAAAAAATCTTTTGATATAGAATATGATGGATTTTTTTCCAGTACTTAATTGTGAATATGAAAAACCTCCATCGCTGGTTTTGGAACTTTATCATCATAACTTACTTTTATAGAAGTGAAAAGATGTTATAGAGAAGACAAAGTTACAGGAGGAGGTTCCGTTATCAAACAAGTTTCATAAATGTAAATTTGTCAAAATAAGCTCAGCATCAAGATTCTGTTAAATCTTGATTGAAAATTTACTATTACAGTAAAATTGCTTATTTATTAGATAGAAAATCCTAATATTTGATTTTAACAAGAAAAAATGCAGAGGATGCTGATTTAATTGTTAAACATATTGTAAATATGTATTTCTTGTAAATTTTCACCAGTTAGTGACAGGAACCACCACAGAAGATCAGTAATGACTGGATCCTCCTTACAACACTGCACAAAACAGCAACAGATTGAAGCTATACTTAGACCCATGTATTAATAAATAATTTTTAAAACAATGCTCTTCTTTAGCTATGTATAAATTAATTTATTTGTAAAAAAAAATCACAAATCAAACTTATTGTATGGAAAAAACATTCTAATCTGAATGAATAAACTCTGGAGCAACTTTCACAAAATTTCAGGCTTGAGAGGAGTTATAATAATAATTTAAAATAATCAACAAAAATAATCCATGTGTTTTAGAGGAAATTTAAAAAAAATTATGATACAAAATTCACACACACACACACACACATATATATATATATATATATATAGCCTGTCTTGCTTTGCTCTCACTTCTCTTTGTTTTATCCAAAAGAAGTCACTTCTTCCAAAAATTCAAGTCTGGCTTGACCCCTGGTCAAGTATATCTTCCATGAAATACTGATATCAATCAGTCTGATCATGATCATTGTATTGAACACTTACTAACACCTTTAGTTTTAATTGGTGATAAAAATGACCACCATGCACTTTAGAGCTGTAAGGATAATGACCAAAAAAAATAGAGGGAAGAAAATATAAGACTTCGTTTCATAACACAATCTTTCCCTTTGAAATGATAAGTCTTGTACACTTGTCTTTAGACCTGACCATCTACAATCTATCTCTTTCACTTGATTTCTCCTGGAAAGTTGGTGACTATATAAGTGGTGGTCACCTCAAGGACTCAGAGATGGAAATTGAACAATTGACAAATGTTTCTCAGTTTTTGTTATGGTGTACAGGGTTCAGGTCCTCCTTCTATCATCAAATATTAAAGTGAGTGCTGATATCTACCAAACACTTTCCAACCTTGACCATGATTGACAGCACTGCGGAAAATAGGGATTTCAGTGTTAGCAGCCATACATATCCTACAAGATATGACAGGAAGTTGCTTCAGATTGTTGGTGAAGATATGGGGACCTTTTAGACAGATCTCATGCTATTAGAAGAGATACCTTGTGGACATAGTTATCTTTACAATGCTATTTATAGGAACCATTAATGTGTCTGCATTGTAAGTGAGGACATTTTTTACTATACTGAGGGGTGTTCCAGCAAGACTCTCATTATAATGTATGTAAATGATGTCAAACTACATCAAGATTGGTTCTTATCTGTCAAAAACTAAAGCTTGGTGAAATAAACTGCCTTACATACACATTTACAAGACCAACTGCAAACAACATAGCTCTTGATCTGCCATCACAAGGTTCTTATCTGTCAAAGATGTTAAGCTTGGTGAAGTAAACTAACTTATATACTCACTTACAAGGCCAACTACACACAACATTGATCATGAACTGCCATCATACTGGTTCTGGTAGATCATGATCTATGTTTGTTCTTCTGATTACTCCTAACAAACTGCAAAGACCCAAATCTGCAGGCACATTATGCAATGGAAAATCTGTGTCTTTGTGATTTGCAGTTGGACTTGCCCCATATGTGAATATATATGGTAAGTTAAGAAAACTAGATGTGATCCATGGCTTCATTTACATTGTATTAGTAGTCTTGGTATACTGAGGGGCATATATGTGAGGGATCACCAGTATTCTGCTTCTGTGCATCTGCTGTGCTGAACTCAAGGTACACAGAGGGGAATGCTAGCAACTGACCACCAATCCACTTTTGTGCCTTTGCTGTGCTGGAACAAAGAGCCATACAAATCTGTCATCTGAATGAGGATGATAATCGGTTGATTCAGAGGTTGGCATGCTTTACAATTAAAAAGTCAGTGGCCTGGGGTGGCTGAGTGGTCAGATGTGCATGCCTTGTACAGATAACTCGTAATGCACCTTTGTCCTTGTAGGTTAGTGTTTCAGATTGATCAACCAGGATGTGTGAAAAAGTTTACCAGGAGTTTGCTGTGAGTGAGGGGTTCTTTCTGGGGTTTTCCTGTGCCAAATGTACTGGCTACCAGGTATAACTTATCACATGTGAAAAATGGCATTAAACCACACAAAACAAGCCAAACAATCATGACACCAGTAATTACTTAGCCAATGTTTTTTATATTGAATTTTTAAATTGCAAAGAATATGATTTTGTTGGTAGTACTGTTATTTCTTCTCTTTGAACATCTGCATGGATGTGGGATATGAGTGGTTTTTTATATATTGGAAGTTGATCTCTGCTACATTTTCAAACAGACTGTAGTATTTGAAAGCCATTGGAATGACCACTGCTGTTGTGATAATTAGGTTGCATTTAGCCTTGCATGTTCACATTAAATTGCTGTTAATTATACTTATGACATATTTTATAAATTCCATATTTCATAGTAGTTTATTTTCTCTTCCAGCTTTGGAGCAATTGGATGAATTGTGTTTTGATTTTGGATTGGAAGTTGAAGCTTGTGTAAGTACATATCAATGTTGCACTAGTATTGACCATTCAGGGCAACAGATAATATGGGTATATGTATTTGAACAAATTTAGCTTGTAAGCATGCAACAGTGTTGTACCAATGTTGACCATTTAGGGCAAGTGACAGTTATATTGGTATTTATACAGTTTTAGTTCAATGTTTGTCCAGTGTCACTAGTGACTTTTGTTATAAACCGTGACATTAATGTACAGACTTTGCTATCAGAAAGAGAGCTTGTGTTCATTGCCAAGCTTTTATAACGAAATATCAGTTACTGTCATCTTCATGCTGCCATTTCACAGGTTTGCATAATTACTGTGCCGGGCGTAAAAAAAAATATGTGTATGTTTATGTTTTCTGACTGACCTTATTCTTAGTTGCTGACCAAAAAGATTTTGCCAATCCCCACTCCCCACCAATAAATTTAGGAATACAAATATCATATGTTATGGACATTTTTCATTTGTTTTTCATCATTTCTAAAGCACATTTATTGATCCACTTGCTTTGCAACACCTAAGTCTAATAAATATTTGGTCCAATTTTGAGTATAATTTTTTTTTGCATTCTTTCTTCATAATAAGCTGGAGATTCCTTTGACCTTTTCCCACTCTGTTAGATGTTTGGGTGCTTATGTTGGGGTAGCAGGTCAGAGTGCACCTGTTTTCCAAACATCAAATTCATCAAAACCATGCAGTATCGTTAGGTGATTTTCCCATGGGCTGGCCAAATTATGTAGATTTAAATCAAACACTACCCAGGAATGAGGTCACCAATACAATTTTGGCACCCCCATCTCTGAAATTTCCATGCAGTATTCATTCCACTTTTGATTTTGGCCAGTGTTCTGTTTCACTGTCTCCTTTTCTTTATAACTGGTGGATTTATCTTTTGTTTTCTGACATTAATCCAGGCCAGCTAATTGTTTACACTGAGAAACTGGCTTGGTGTAGAGAGAATTTCATCTGAGTAAACACGTACATATTTAAGGTCATTTACATCAAATGAAACTGTCCAAGTTTTTATGGTATTACAGTTTTCAAAGCATTATTTCTAAAAATTTTGCATGAAAGAGATATAATTAAATTGGTGCCATGATTTAAAACCAAGGGATATTAAAATCGCATGGTGATGCCATGATGTCAGCAAATTGTGAGCATTGAACAAAGCACTATTTTCATTGTTGGTACATTTTAATGAGTTAGGTATTTATGTTTACAAGGCCAACAAATGTAGTTACTGATAACGTTTGACACTGTTAATGCCATGCTATATAACCTGACAAAACTAGAGCAAAAAAAAGGGAGAAGGTACTGTTAAAATGGGTTCAACATCCCCCTAATGCTCAATTCTTGTCAGTCTGATAAAATTATAATACCATATTTACCATATATATTGGGACATGAGAATATTTGAAACTTTTTTTTTTGTGTCCCAGAACTCATCATGAAACTTTTTCGCCAATGTCATATGCCTCAAGACATACAAAGAAAAAAAAATTGTATTGAATTTGTGCCTCCACCCCCACACTGCTTATTGCAATAAAATAGATAAAATAACACTTATTTGATATTAAAAACAAAGAAACTTACCTTCTATTGTTATCATTTATTCCTTTTTTTATCATGAGCATTAAAGAATAAAATATATCCATGAACTCCGTATCGTGAATCGCTTGTGTCAGATAACACATGACATATTGTTCATTGATGTGAACATTTATAAACAAATCATGTTTGCTTGTGCTCAAAGGTTTGAATATGTTATTCGACTGAAAACTGGATCCAGCAAAATCACAAATGAGAGAGAAATCATTAACTGATATTTTGAAGACAACTGTCATTCATGTATGTCATGGTGTTAGGTGCAAAATAACCAAGATTGAATTATATACAGGTCAACTATATGACAGTATCTTGCAAATAAAAATCATTATTTGACAACACATTTACTTTAGTGCAAGTGACAGTCATTTTGGTTGCATGGGTTTCAAAATTATCATCAAAGCAAATTGCTATGTGTAATATTTACCCACAGAAATCAAAGCATGTTTGTATTTATAACAACATATGCAAAGTAAACAGAAGCCCAGGTGGTGAAATAAACACAACTGGCAGCAAGCAGCAAATTCATTCTTTGAACTTACTGACAGGACAGCAAAGACAATGGTTATTTTTTGTACAAAGCAAGCCAATCTCAGAACCCACCTTTGGAAACTTGAAGCCGTTTTTTTTGCTTTGAAGGATATCAATACAAAGGTTTTTTAATTGCAAAGCATGCCAACCTCAGAAGCCAACTTTGGAATCTTTACAGTGCAGATTTTTTAAGATGGCCGATATATGGAAGCTAACTTTGGTTCCTTTCACCGGTATTCATAGGAATTTTTGAAAATAAATTGAAACAATGGAACAGATTTTAAATTGACACAATATAGTGCTTCATGCATATACATCGATGACACAGCATCGCCCAGAAGATTTGTAGATTATAAAATCATTTGATGAATTCGTGAAGGCCAGAAGAGAAGCAGATGATTTTAAAAATGAGAGGGAAATAATAAACTAATATCTTGTAGACAACTGCCATTCATGCATGACACGGTGCTAGGTGCAAAATGACCAAGATTGAATTATATCCAGGTCGACTATATGACAGTATCTCGCAAATAAAAGTCATTATTTGAAAATATATTCACTTGAGTGCAAGTAACATTTTTTTGCTAGCACAGTATACAAAAGTATCATTAAAGCAAATTATTGCTGTGTATACTATTTACTTGTAGAAATCAAGATACATTTATATCAATTATAACTACAGATGCCAGACACATAGTAACATGTGTGGTGAATAAACACAACTGGCAGCGAGCAGTAAACTCATTCTTTGAACTTACTGATATGACATCAAAGACAGAGGTTATTTTTATTACAAAGCAACCATCCTTGGAAGCCAACTTTGGATACTTTGAAGCTGGTTTTTCTGTTTATAAGTATATCAATACAGACATTATTTTATTGCAATGCAATGTGACCTCAGAAGCTGACTTTGGATTCTTTTAAGTTTGCTGATTTTTAAAAATTATAAATATACAAAGACGACTGAGATATGGAAGCTAACATTAGTACCATTTCACTTGTATTTGTGGGAATTTTGACAATAAATTGAAATAATGTAACAATGTTCAAATTAGTACAATACAGAGCATTCTGCATTCGATGACCCAGCATTGCCAAGAAAATTTGGAGAAAATAAAATCATTTTATGAATTCGTGAAGGCCAGAAGAAAAGCAGATGATTTTGCCAACAGTATGACCATCATGGATGAAATTTTAGTATACTTTGATCTCATTCCTGGATGGACTGATGATAAGATTGGGGTCAGAAGTGTGAGAATTAGCATGACTGGTGCAGATTTGAAAAATCTGACTTTAGTCCTTGCAGTTTCTGCTTCAGGTGATGTGTTGCCTCTAATGACATTTTTTTACTGTATGAGAAAGCTTAAACAAAATATCCATACACTGAAAGAATACATTGTACATGTGCAGGAGAAGGGTTGTGTTGATGAGATAATGTTGCAGTGGATTAAAGTTTTATCTCAAGTACACAGTTTTATATTTTTTTAAATAAAATTTCAATTGGAGTACATTTTCCAGCATGTACTTTTAAAATTATTTAAAAGGTGTCCCAGAACATAAAGTGCAAAAAAAATTACTTTAAAAATTAATTTATTGTGTCCCAACAAATACGGTGTACCAACATATATGGTAAATATGGTATTTGAATACAGGAAAGATTAAATTTATTTATTGATTTTTCAAAAAAGTTTGCTAATTTATAACATTTTCTTTTGATAATTCATAATGATAGGCTCTTAATGACCACAAAGTTGGTTTTGTATGTTTCTTGTAAATGACATTGCATGCAATCAAATAATCAGATTGATAAGTAGAAGAAAAAAATCTAAGGTATCTCAAGACTTATAGTACATTAAAAATTGTTATAATTTAATGTTCCAGCTCTTATAGGTTATAAAAAAGGTTACCTTTTAAAATAATTAAGGATGTCCCAAGACTTAATCATCATTACAGTATTGCTTTTGAATAAAGAAAGGGTCTGTTCCAACCTGATTTTTTACATTCTTGAGAGTTGGGGACATTCCATATAGTGTCAAAGAGAAACTCTGCCTTAGCTGACAAGATTGAGCTTCTCGTGGGTCGGTGGTTCTTTCTGGGGTTTTCCAGGGTTCTTCCTCCACCATTTATACTAACCTATCTTATGCTGAAAAATGGCGTTAAACGCTACAACAGCAACAACATTCCCTATGAGTCATTGGAAGGATGTCAAATTTTCAGAATTATAGTGAAATTTTAACTAATTTTTTTAAACATCATGCATGTATTCATACCGGAAAGAGACAGTTTAGATATGATATATTTGTATTATTTACCACTGGATCATTGTCAGCAGTAGTGTGGAGGTGAGGGATGGGGCAGTGTGGAAAGTGATGGATTGTAGGAAGTGTTGGGATTTGTGACTGCACTTGTGAATGAGCACTATCAAAATTGCTGTTGTTAAATTATTGCACTTTAACAATAAGGCCTGATTGGGCAGGTATAGTAAATATAATCAGATCTCAGAAACGCTTAATTACGCATATTTGGATGCCAATTTTTGATCTGGGACATAGAAAATCACTGAGGCGGGAGTCTTCCGTATGCTTGTAATAGGTGTGCTGCAAAATTCAAAGACTTGCCAGTTCTGCTTTGTGGGAGAATGTGTTGATCAGTTAGCTGTGCTGATATTTACAATGACATAATTCAGTGACTGAAAGACCCTTTGATGTACATACATGTTACCTCTTTATAAGAGTTCATAAAAAAAAACATGATGCGAAAGCTGGGCGGCAAGTTCAAAGGCTTTGACTGGCGGCCAGGTGGGAAGATGTACTGATATTTACAATGATTGAATTCAGAGGCATAAAGACCTAGAGATGTACATATGGTCATTTATAAAAGTACATCAAATAAACAACTTTAGCTTTCATTATTGTGGTCATTTCTGAATGTAAACTTCACCTTCTTCTGTTAGGAAAGTGAAAACAACTTCGCCCTGTGATTATTAAAGAGGTACATTGACTGACCATACCATATTTTTTTAAATGCCCTTCGCCTTAGCGGGGTTAGTTCAAGTGTTGTAGTGAAATGTATTCATCAAGGCATCAGTAATTAGGCCTAGTTTTTATATCAATTACGTTGACAAACAAACTCTTGCCCATTCACAAGCATTGTTTCAATAGCTGATTGACCATTAATACTTTTCCAAGTAAGGTAGCAACTATCCATTTTCTGCGTGCTATCCTTTGATGATAAAACATACAAACCTGTGTTTTAAAATCAGATTCGGTGATCTGGATATATATTATCTGCCTCTTATACACTATTTCGTCATAAAATTAGTTTGAAACTAAGTGAACCAGTAGGCTTAACGGGAAATAATAGCGGACTTCGCTAAGTCTGGGATGTACCAGTTTATTAGATTGTCTGTTTTCTTAAATCATAGGGCAGATATATTCAGACAAAATATACAAATCATTGAAACCAAAGCCTGGGTATTATTTTATTAAAGATTTAACTTAAAAATGCAAATTATGTAGGTCAGAAATATATGTGACAATGCTATGTTGTGGAATTCGCGAGATGCGCCTTAATGTCTGTTTTCTGACTTGACACATATTTGCAAAAATGCAGGGGAAAACAGCAAATCGGTTACTATTGCCTAAAATTACTACAGGTATGTATACAAATAAATAAACCATAAATTTGCGATCCTGTCAATGGACTGTTGTAATGAAGCTATATTATAGTGAATGATTTCATTACGAAAACCTCTCCATCTGAAAATAGATGTACTCACGTCTGTGTTGATTCTGTAGGAAAGAAGGGACTGCAACTTTTGATGGTGGGACTCCTATTTCTACCAAATTGGAGTCCTGGACTCCTAGTTTTAAAATCCTAGCAAGACCTCTGATAACACAGCCTAATTTGCCCATCGTGAGTTAGAAACATTACGAAAGTTGGAGTTCAGTTAATGTTTTGCAAGATCTGCACATTTGTGGAACATAAGTACATGTGGTTTTCATAAAATGTTTATGCAGATGAACGTAGTTCAGATATGTTATATTCAAGTGTATTTAATTGTCCTAAATGAAGTTAAAATGTAAACCTCATTTAAAGGAACCATGTTCATAGAGTGGTTAGGCTGCTGGATTTGTGACAAGATGGTGTAAGTTCAAATCCTGGTATTGGATCATGCTGAGTATGCTACCATGATGTTTGAGGCAAGGCATTTTACTTCAGTTGGCATGATTTTAATTTGAATGTGTCCCTGTTCTAATAAGCCAGATAAACAACAGCATACATTCAGAAACAATATCTGCCAACTTACATGAAACACTCACAATGGTTAAGATGTTGGTTTAGTATGTAGGTGGAAGTGGAGGAAATCTGAGGACCTGGAACAAAATTATGGACATGTGTCAGATCTGGGAATTGAATCAGGAACTGTAGAAGTGCAAGGCCGGTACCTTGCCTCTAAGCTGTCTTCTTGTTAAACCTGGATGAGGCTTAAGTTTTGCTTTTCTTTTCTATGGAGGCAATATATACTTATAGTATCACCCATGTTTGTCAATCACATTACAACATGTCCTGCCTGTTGTTGAAAAAGTTGCTCATAGGTTTTGAAATACTTCGATGGAATTAAACCAGAGTTTGGTGCAGGATTTTGCGTTCAGAATGTCTTGGCAAAGTTCTATTTTCACCACTTTCTGACGAAATATATCGGTGTTATAGTCCTTGTTGGACTTGAATTTTTTCCTTTAATTGAATCATATTGCTGGAGGCATCTATTTAACATTAACACATTTCAGCTTGTAGTAAGAATTACCATCATGTACAGTATATTTGACAATTACTATATCCAAGGTATTTATTTTCCACCTTTTAGGAAGAAACAGACAAAATGGGACAACTTGTAGTTGATTCAACAAAGTTCAAATTTGAGGTTCCAGCAAACAGGCAAGTTATATTTTTTCTACTGAGGAAACAAAAAAGAACAAAGAAAACAGCAGTGTCGACAAATGACACAATTTAAATTTGTTTTAAAGTATTTTCATTATATGGACTTTTTGGCAGCAGTGATATTCATTTATTATTTATTTCATTCATTATGTATTTCATTTTTAAGTTATTGAAATATATCATACAAGATAATGATTTTGCTACAGTGGCATTACCACTTTGAGAACTGCATTCTCTCTCTCTCTCTCTCTCTCTCTCTCTCACACACACACACACACACACACTAAACAGGGTAAACAGATCTTACAGTGTATCCAGACTGTAGACCCTCTAGTAATTGGTTAACCAGTAAGGAGGCATTATAATAGATGCTACAAAATAAACTTCAAGCAACAAAAGTAGGCTTTAATTGTTAACTTTTTCAATTAGCTTTCCACATGAATCCTGCACTTACGTAAACCATATGTTGCAAATCAATATTCTGTGTCACTCATACAATATTTCATGCCTTTTACAATCTATGATAAATGACCATGTTTAGTAAAAACAAAAATTGTTTCATTAGTGATTCTAACTCTCAAAATGATCATAATCATGTTAGAAAATGATGGAGAAGTCTGACATTGAGGAGTTGATTGCAAACCTAAATTTAGTGACAATCAAAATTTGGGTGCAATTTCTGTTACCAAGCTAGACTGCAACATTATCAAAGCTACAATTTCATATTTGATAAGAGAAACTATGAAACTAAAGAACCCAAATCCATGTCAAGTAAACTCACAATCATTAAAATATAAAGATTCAAAGATGTTGTGCTCTGAAATTTGTTGGATACAACTGTATTATATTTCTACAATTCTGCAGCCCAACAATGTTAATTATCTTAATACATGCAAGAAATGTGTTAGCAGAAATAAAAATATAATTATTTTCATTTGAAGCAGGAATTAGTTTGATAGAATACACATTTTGTATCATATATATTTGAGAAAGTTGTTAAATGTTGTCCAAAAATTACTAAAAAAAAATTTCTTTCTCTGATGTAGTAATACAGCCATTAATTGCTGAGATTCCAAATGGAGCAAAAATTCATTTAAATCTATGGTTTTTGCCTTGAAAAATATATAACAAAAGACAATAATTTTTTTTATGTTGATGTAAGGAAATATTTCACTCATGACAACACGATGTTTTCCACAGCATATGTGAAATTTTTCCTTTCTAGTCAAGTAAATTAGATATTCTCTATGTGTTGTTATGATCTCCCAGGCTTGAACTATGAAAGAGTGATAACAATACGTTTTGTATAATTTAAAATATTAATTTATTTTCCTCATATAAAAGTGAAAGAGTTAAAAATTACAGATAATATGGGGAGAATCTTAATAGTTAATAAATTCCAATAATTCCAAGTAATCATATATCTGTCAGTGGTATTTCGAATCATAACTGTAATGTATAGATATATAAACACAACATAAGAATCATTGTTTTTAAATTCAAATGTTCGTTAGATGAATTCACTGCAAATCCAATAGAGCTATAAATATCCAAAATGTCAGTGATTGTTTGACAGTAATTCATTAAGCAGTTAATACATTTAAATGTCTTTGAATAAATGTTACAGCACTGCATTTCCAAAGAATGATATTATTAATTAAATCAATCTAGCCTTTCAATACTTTTTCTAGACCTGTAATAACTTTAAGAATAAAAAAAATTACTCATTCTGATCCTTTTATATATGAAACTAACAACACTGTAGCAAAACAATTCAACGAGGCGTTTTAAATGAAACGTTTCATATTTCAGGATAATTATTCATTTGCAGATAACAACAGCTGTTTCAGTTATAGCCAGTCAGCACCTTGGTCATTTTGACCTTTTAGCAAACAACAGCTGTTTCAGTTATAGCCAGTCAGCACCTTGGTCATTTTGACCTTTTAGCAATAGCAATGTCCTTGTTGGATCATGTTATGTTTACTTGAACAAATTCTATCTAACCTTGAAACTTATAAGTGAAATCGAGAATTGGTGTTTGCACTGCATGACTCATCTTTAAAGTACAAACCCATTCATATGATCTAAGCATTAAAAATGCCATTATTTAAATGACCCTTACTAACATTACTGTTATTATTATTAAAATAATATATATTACTATTAAAATAATATATATTATTATTAAAATAATATCCATAATATAGATATACATAACAGTATTTTGCTCTTGGTGTATTTAGTAATGGTAAATTAGAGTGACAATGCATCCACCATTGTAGCATGAATGTTTTGCTTCCATTCTAGTTGCCAGTCTGTCCACTGATCTCTTTTTTTGGTTTGTTTTAACAGCATAATGAAACAAATAACTGGACATGACATCTCGATGTCTTTTATTCCTACTGCTGGTCCCAATATTCTTTTAAAGAAAAGATGGGGCTTACACTCCGTTCTTTCTATACATGCTTGACTGTTTGTATGTTTATGTTGTGCAACTCCTTGTGCTCAGCGTGACACATGTGATATTCTTTATGAGCACATCCTGAAAAAAATATCAGCAAAATATCTCAGATGAATAAAGAAAGGGTTAACTACTGACAATTTCTTTCCATCCAAATAAGTAAAGGATCAGTAGGGGCCCCGAGTGGCCGAGTGGTCTAAAGCGCTCTTTGTTACGGATCACTGCCATCTCACCTCTGTCTGCGGCGGTTCGAGTCTAAGATTCAGCCAATGTGGGCATGTGAGAAAGCTTGCCAGTAGCTTCTCGTGGGTTGGTGGTTCTTTCTGGGGTTTTCCGGGTTCTTCCTCCACCATTAATACTGGCCGCCATGTATAGCCTATCATGCTGAAAAATGGCGTTAAACCCCACAACAACAACAAAAACAACAACAAAAGGATCAGTAAGTGGTTGTTAAGTTGCTGGACAAAGACATTTATACATGAAGTTAATTTTTCAGTTTCACAAGCTGTTTAATTTACATACACATGTACATATATTATGACAGTTTCATTGGATGGTAAAACTTGCTGGTTTATCATTTTATTTTTTCGTGATGTTTTTATATAAATATGTTGTTTAGAAAATATGAATATTATTGAACATGAGTTTTGACAGTCATCTTACCAGAATAGTTTTCCACATGTATGCCCAACATCGTCAACATGTGTATAAATATTTTGAATTATAAAAGAGTGCCATCTGACCCATTTGGGTCTCTTGCTTGTGAGAATGTAGCTAGAAATACACATATGTAATTATATAGACATACTTTCTTCTTTTGTAATCTATTATTATCTGGGGATTTTTCTTTCACCCAGGTATGATTTGCTGTGTGTGGAAGGACTGATTAGGGCCCTGAACATTTTCCTTGGGAGGTAGGTCTAAAAAGTTTACATCTTATTTCTTTTACGTCAGTGTTGCAACAATCTCTGTTGGTTTATATTGAACATTATCATCAGTCCAGAGTTGGGTAAGTTGGTTGGCCATCGATCAACTCAGAAACCATCTTAACATGTTTGTCCATTAGCATTTGATTGTCCAGCCCATAACTTTGTAATGTTTGTCAAGATTTTCTTGAAACTTTGCCAGTGTATATATCATGCCCGTATGGTGTGTCACTTATAGCCAGGCCATTGTCACAAGGTCACAGTCATGTTAAGGGAAAATGTAATTCTATGATTTCTAACCTATTCTGAAATATAACTTTTGAACCATTTGATATTTCATTGACACTTTAGCCAATTATATATGTCATGTATAGTAAGTCAGCTATTCATTTGACCAGTTGTATATAAGGACTTGACAATGTCACAATAACACTGCCATACCCTCTTCCTCAAGGTCAAGCTCACAACAAGAAAACTATAAACCAGTTATTTCCACCCATGTGTCGGTATCACTTTTAAAATAATGAAGATAATATGATTTTGATGAAACTTCAGGCTTATATATATATTTGACTTGACAATGTGTCATGCTTAGTCATTCTACCCTGTTTCCATATCTGGGCTGTCATGCTTAGTCATTCATGAATTTGCTTAAAATGTACTTTCTTAGTTATGCCAGTCTGAATGACATGGAAAACCTGATACACACCAAAATTGTGTACTGTAATTTTGACTTCATTTCCAACTAAATTCACCTTCTCGTTACTGCACTGAATTAAACTAATAAAATCCAGTCCATCATAAGCAGAAAAGCAGAATTGAGTTGGATCAACAGGAAAAGGTTTTTCACTGGGCATTTATTCAAAATATGACTAAATTTACATTTTTAGCAGACCAAAACAAGAATTTTGATAAAACTGTTAAGTGCACTACGGAGTTCAGAGGATGCTGGACAGTGCTATGTGCACATTAATATTGTTACTATGTAGTAATGAATATGGTTTTATATTTGCTTTAAAATACAACCTGAATTTGATTAATTCTTGATATAGTTAGTATTCCTTTGCTATTAAGCCTTAGGTAGGAAAACAAAATGAGTATATAGTAAAAATATTATAGCATTTGCATGGGTATATATAAACTGATTGTTCTTTTTAGTAATACTACACTCCTAAAGTGAGCAATATTACTCTTGATCATATTTTCCCATACAAATTCACCAACTGTAATTATCACATGGTCGGTACACATTTCATATAATGTGTGCAGTTTAATATTTTTTATATACATGTTAACATTTTCTTTTATTTCATACTGATTGGTCCATATACGCCCACAATTCTTACTTTCTCTTGATTACCCGTGATCATGGGAATTTCTTTTACCCAGCCTTTTAGAATTTTTTTATTTTACTATTACTATCAACATATTAGTGTCCATTTTTCAAAGTGATTGCGAAAAGGGAGTTTAGAAAATGATTACTTCTGTATTAATTTGGCCAATTTATCCCACTGGGGCTCATTACGCCATAGAAAATGGCATAAAACCCCAAAACAAGTTTAGGAACTTAAATGAAACATAGGGTATTGGTCAGTTGAGTGTGGGGGAGGGGTGGGCAGTATACCTGTAGCATGAAATTCACCATATATACAAGCATGGTTTGAATGTTAACTTGTAGGAGTAAAAAGAACATGTTTCTGTTCTCATAAAAATGTGGATAAAATTATTTGGCAAATTTGTCTAACCACAGCATTTATACACAGTAAAATAACTCAAACAAGCTAATGTTTCTTACTACATGATGCAGTTCCAACACTAAATAAATTTTGTTTTGGATTAGTGGAGTCTACAGTTCCAAATCAAATAATACAAATACATTACAGTATATCCATCTGTATCCCGAGATGAATATCCAACAACTGGAATACTTAGGTGAAACTGACACACTTCAGATGGATTGATCATGTGTGTGAACATTGATAGCTTAACCTAACACAAGTCAAACTATGTCACATCAATAGAATTTCCATTGGATATGCATATCAGTGTTCTATTTAATTGGAAGGACAGTTGCCTTATGACTGTAATTTGTAATGAATATCTACTTTTAAATGTTAATGGTTATAGAACTGCATCTGGAACTATATTTTTTTTTACAAATAAAAGCTGCAGCATCTGTGTCCGAATGAACAAAAGTTTTTATTCCTCTTCCTCTTTATACTGTTTGTATCAAAATAAAAGCTATTTGATAAGCAAAATTTCAAATAGATAATGATTTAATTTATGAAACGTGTTGGAATAATGTCCAGCTTTTACTCCCCAATGTTTACAAATGCTGATATTCTTCAACTTATTTAATAAATTCAGTATTAAATCGTTACCCATTTGAGATCCTCTAGGTATTACATGAAAGAAGTACTGTATATTCTCAAAAAGTTAAGTCCGGCTGCGTACAACATAGACCCTGATCTGCTTTGCATAATGCTCTGGCAGTTCATGTTCTATCTTGTTTGTTTTACTCCCATGATACTGCATAGACACTGATCTGCTGGTGTTTTATGTGATGGCAGATCTGGGTCTCTGCAGTTTGCATTTTGGGTTCAATTTATAACTGAGTACATATATATGGTAATTCACATCATTTGATTTATCAGATTATCAAATGGTAAATAATGTGGATTGATTCATTTAAATATAAGGATATTACTCTTTTTAAAGGTGGAACACCTTAAGTCTTGAAATTTAAGAGTTGAATGAGCTACGAAATCTATGAACTGTTAATAAATCTGAAATCACAATGATTGGAAATCTCACATTTTTTCCCCGCAGACAGAAAGCACCCCGATACAAAGCTGTCCATCCACCAGGTCAAAGACCCATGCAGCAGCTCAAGATTCTGCAAGCTGTATGTGTTTTCTTTCTTTCTTTATTTCTTTCTTTCTTTTTACTTTTTCTTTAAAGTTGCCTATTTGTCCAACAGAATGCATATCCTGAAGTGTTCAATGAATTCTTCACAGATTCTAACAAAATCTCATGATTTTATTTTCGACATGTATGTCAGCATTTGAAGCATTATTTTGGTGATGTAGATATTTGTGAGACTGCATGTGTGGAGGTATGTATGCTTGCATTTATCTGTGCAAGTGTGCATTGCTTGCATTTATGTGTGTAGTTTGCATGCTTGCATTTATGTGTACAGGTGTGCATACTTGCATTTATGTGTACGTACTTACATTTATGTGTGCATATTTTTCTCCCAACCCAATTCCCGGTCCGTCAGCTTTTTACCATATCACTATAGACCATTTCACCTTTATTATCGGGGCCTCGAGTGGCCGAGTGGTCTAAAGCACTCACCGTTACGGATCAATGCCATCTCACCTCTGTCTGCATCGGTTCAAGTCTCGGATTCGGCTAATGTGGTTATGTGAGAAAGCTTGCTAGTAGCTTCTCATAGCTTCTCGTGGGTCAGTGGTTCTTTCTGGGGGTTTTCCGGGTTCTTCCTCCACCATTAATACTGGCCGCCATGTATAGCCTATCTTGTGCTGAAAAATGGTGTTAAGCCCTACAACAACAACAACAACAACAACAACAACAACAACAACCTTTATTATCTCCCGATAAAAACACCAGAGGGTGCCTCGGTTCAACTCCATTCCGAATAGTTCAGTCAATAAAGATGGCAGATGTATGTCAAGAAAATATGACAGATCGCTCACATTCCGCAAGCAAGATTGTTATCTCACTATCTTAAAAAGAAATTCTGTCAATATTTGATCAGTTGTTTTTACATCTTTTATTTTTTCACTACCTTGCGCTGTTCTTTGCTCTCAAATAAATGTTCTCTGCCCATTTCAGAACTTCATTATATTTCAGTTACTACTTCATGCTTTAGTTTGTATTATTTGATTGTGCGGAAATATATCACTGTTTAAAAAGATTGATATTGCAATTTATCTCACTTGAAGAATAATGAAAATGTTTATTATTTATAGCTTTAATCATTGCAGTTGCTGAAGGTTGAATGACAATGAGAAAAAAAATCTAACTTCTTAAGGTTCTTTTATTATTGATTTCGACTCGTATTTCTATTAATATTCATTATATTTTTCGTGAAATAACTTGAGTTGTATCTAGGAAGGATATATTTTTTCAAAATGCACACGTCATCCACGTTTGAACAGATAGGCACTCATATGAGTCTCTTTGATGATTATTTTAATTTTATTTCCTTGAATGGATTTTAGAGGATAAAATTTGGAGAAAAATTGATGTTAGACACACCATGCCTGTATCAGACATTTGTGGCTCTCACCTATCTGCCTGTCTGTCTGTATGTATG
The DNA here is from genome assembly GCA_028554795.2 of Sinohyriopsis cumingii. NCBI lineage: Eukaryota > Metazoa > Mollusca > Bivalvia > Unionida > Unionidae > Sinohyriopsis > Sinohyriopsis cumingii. Next base: position 76,266,540 of record CM068828.1, read on the forward strand.
TCTGTCTCCTTTCGCATACTTATATTACATAAACATACTTCTGGTTAAAAACAGGTATATAATGGTGCTAAGATAGAGAGAGTGACTGGTAGATAAAGACAACAAATATGAATATTTGTGAGTATCCATTTATTAGTGACTTGAAGAGCATGTTCTTACAAACAATCTCTTTTTTAAATCATAATATCTGCAATTTTATATCCGGTCACGTGGATCAATATTGGTTTAAAAGGTGAACCAAAGTAATAGGACGGAATCTGTAAAGTAATTGGATCTTATAAACTTGCATATTTGATGCAAGGAAAGTTAAACAGAATTAAACTAATTTTAAGAAGGCTGTTCCAGATAAATCTTCTGATGGTAATCAGAAATTTTGTCTAAAGAGCTCAGGAAATGTGAATATTGTATATTTACACCCAAATATGAATAAATATTCCATCTGCATTAATTACACTCCTTTATGTTAAAGATAGCTAATGTAATTATTGCACTGTTAAGTTACTATGAATACATTGATATACAGTTTAAAAAACTTTTCAGGTTTAAAATATTCAGCATTATAGATCAGCTGACAAATTGAACTCGTGTTATAATTTTCTTATCGAAGTCGTGTCATAACTTTATTAACTCGTGCTATAAACAAACTATTAACTTCAGAGAATAACTGAGAAAGAAAAATATATCAACATATGAAAAATGCAAATTGTTGAGATGGTGTTCGTTAAAGTTATACAACCAAAAATGTGCAGTAAATGTTTAAAATCAGAGAACAAAGTGAAATGTTCATACAGATTATCTGAAATTTTGGATAATACATCAATATTAATCTGGTATGATATAAATATGGACAGTGTATTTAATTTAATTATTTGATATCATTTAAGTATGGACAGTAAATATTATTTAATCATCCGATATAATGTACATATGGACACCGAATCTAATTATCTTATGTTATAATTATTCTCCTAATATGAACAAAAAGTGGTAGATATATATAATTTATTCATTGGTTTAATCATAATGATCTGTAGTACAGCTAAGATTCCTTCCTTTGTTGACTTTGTTTCGCTAACCAAGCGTTAAACGGTGCAAAATTCTGAACTATCTGGAACTGGAAATTTTTAGTGGGCATGCGCACTAGCTAAGGGAGGTAATTTTAAGCTCTGCAATCAGTAACTCTGTTGCAAGTGTGAAACCCTTAATAGCATTGAACTCCAACTGTGATGTTTACTATCTGGCTTTTATTTTGTTTTGTTCAGTTTATTGTAGCGTATAAAAAAGATCTTTCCTTCATGTATTAATCGCAAGTTTTTTTATTGTATAGTACACAACCAGACATAAGAACCCTTTATACATGCTGGACATTACCATTGATATTGTCTGACCAATTACAAAATACTATCAGACATTCTTTGTTTTGAATATAAATCTTATTCTAATTCTTATATTTAATTTCTCACCTGTAGCTCATAATTGCTCACTATTCCTGGCTAATTCTCACTTTCATTAATAAAACAGAATAAGGTATACAGTGTCCCACCTGAGGGATTCCATGTATGCATTTGTGCATACTGTCAGGCATAATCTCCGCTTTTCATGGCCATATAGTTGTAACAATGACGACTGTTTTTGGCATGTTTCTGTTACAATAAAACCTGTATTAAATGACCTCTACAATGAGCAACTACCTGTCATTTACAGCCGCATTCATAATTCATGGCTCAGCATTAAGAGGTTAGTGTTAGGACTGGTTGGCCTCGTGTCAGGATAATGTGACTGGTTGGGACATCATGCCACATGTCTGCTGCATGATGCCTCAGTGCTAGACATCACTATAAACTGTCACACTGCAGACATCGTCGATATATGACTGAAAAATTGTTAAAGCTACGTTAAAAATCCAAACCACATACACACATAATGCATGAATCAATTGTATTATATAAATATGCACTGTTGTGAGCGAACACCTGTTGAACATGATCAGCAACCATGATGTGGCGTAATATGCATTTTGACACTGCTATGAATAACTGCAAAAATATGATAAACACTACAGCATTTATTTAATCCTTTGTAACTTTGACTGCATAATTTGCTTTAATATTTAAAAAAAATATGCTATCCTCCAATTTTTGAAATTTTATCGGTCATGCACATGGTATCGTATATTTTAGAGTGTAAACCAGATTCAAGTACATAGGGGTTGTTCCACCATTATTAATGACCATTGTGAGAGAACAGAGACAGACACCTCTGACCTAAATGTGATCATTTGTAACTACAACTGCTTGAATAGTAAAGATTGTTGTGAGAGAATAAAAACATAAAAGAAAACAAGAGTCTGGCCATTCGTTTGTAATTTCAACAGGTCAAGCATACATGTTGTAGAATTGTCATTGTAGTGCCAAAGTCAAGGTGGTGGTAACATACATTGTTTATATTTGGAGTTAATTCGTAATGCCTTGGGGTGAATGAGGTCTTTTTCTATTAAACTAGCAAGTGAGAATTGTTTCTCAGATTCAATTAATAGCAGTAATGGCTTGTGGGTTTTTTGGCCTTTTTATGTTAAAGTGATAACATTCAACATATCAAGCCTTTGCCTGTTGACATTGGTGTGACCAGTTGGTTTTATCCTTTGAATTAAGCCATTTACTTTTGTCTCTGAATAAATTATTCTGTTTCTGAATGAGATAACTGCTATTTTTAATTCATTCATTTGTAGGTACACAATGTGCATGTTTTTTCTCCAGAGTTATCAGGACTCTTAGTTTAATTATTCTCTGGAAGCATTAACCATCACGAATAAAGGAGACAATCTGATGAAATTTTTTTCTGAAGTGTTCAAGAAGTTTCAAGTGTAAGTTGTTGAACCAGTTCTTATAGCTGAGATATGCCAAAACATTCAGCCAGTTCTCATAGGTGAGAAATGACAAAGTATTCAACAAATTCTCATGGCTGAGATGTGACAAAACATTCAAGCAGTTCACATGGTTGAGATATGAGAACACATTCAGCCATTTCCCATGGTTGAGATATGAGAACACATTCAGCCATTTCCCATGGTTGTGATATGAGAACACATTCAGCCATTTCCCATGGTTGTGATATGAGAACACATTCAGCCATTTCCCATGGTTGTGATATGAGAACACATTCAGCCATTTCCCATAATTGTGATATGAGAAAACATTAAATTTCTCATTGCTGAGATGAGATGAAATGTTGCATTGTTTTGCAAGTCAAAATCACAGGCAGAAGAACAATTCTATCAGGCCAGTTGTTTAATTTTTTTGAATGTTGGCTTTTGGTATCTATGTTGGCTGTAATGAATATAGGTTTTCAAATACAGAAAATAGACAAATAATAGCATTTTTGTTACTTTGATTGGCAAAGCTTTTGATTTGGCAGATGCAGCTTAAAGACAGAATTATTCTGAAGTAAAATCTATTGATCATCAAGTACCAACCTCTGAATGAACTTTGCTTAATTATTAAATTTATTTATGGGTTAAGTCTTTACATTTATAAATCTATGTCATGCTTGTAGTTCTTCTCTTTCCAACTGATGACACCCAAGGAGGGAATGAAATAGATTTTGTTGTTTACAAATTGTAACAAGAGAACCGGGTGGGATTTCAGATTTACAACAGAACACTTTTGATGGCAATACAGATACAATGTTTAATGACTAATGATTTGAATGAGAAAAGAATTATGATTAATATGTGTCTAATATCCAAATATTGGATCAAATAACATAATCCACACAAACTAAATAATGAAAATACAAATAAATGACCTTATACAGTACAAGGACAAGGGGTGAATGATTCACAATTATTTCATATTGAAAGAATGATGTTTTACTCAAATAGTAAAACTGTGGTATATTAGTTTTTATTACTCATATAGTAAAAATGTATTCACTCATATAGTGAAAATGATGGAAATAACGGGACAGATGTACAAAATATTCTTACAGTCCCACAAACATACTGGGTATGACAAACCCCAATGATTAGCACACGGCTAAAAGAATACATGTATGGAGTTACACACTCCATCACCAGAACACTTGGCTACCAGTCACACTGGTCAATCAAGCAGTCAATATTCCAGGCTGGTCAATTAAGCAGTCCGCACCCACCAATCTCAGTCAGCAACGCCTGATCACCTGCTACTCGACCTGCAACACTGTTTACTCAGTTCAACAGCTGCTATGGTTCACCTTCACAGCTGCTATGGTTGACTTCTGTGGTTAGCTCTTCTCACTCTGGTCAGCTATACAACTGTGACTCCAATCACTCTGGTCAGCTGAAAATACATCTAACACCGTGTACTGTGCATGACACAGGTATGTACAATAAAATGTAATGACGTTATATACGGTAAGCTACACAGATTACATTATCGGCACAATAATTGCAAAACAATGCACAAGTTCAGAAGTGAACATAACTGTGCCTGACAAGAACCCTATGGTACTTAATGTTTCTTAAAAATGCAACTTCATATATTGCTAATATAAATCTCTTGCTAAGTCACAAACAAGAATAGAACATATTTGCGTGATAGTACATAAGCCAAAGCTACATGGAGAATATAGAAAAAATAAACATGGTAGTACAATAGCTATAATTTACACACAGGAAATTAATAACTCACATACCTCTACAGCTGAAGATGTGCAAGTCCTTAAGGTAGACCACTCACTGACAAGACTTTCCGTAATGTAAATATTTTGACCTATGGTGAGGTTTTTATACACAGACGATGCCACAACACATCATCTGTGTGCTGCAAGTATTTGGTTCTTCCCATCAAAAGCACTTTGCACATGCGGCATAGGATGAACTGAACTCATTATTTCGAAATATTTGTTCAGTATACATAAATTACCCTCTGGAATCATTGTATTCAAAAAATGAAACCTGAGTACATGTATTTAATGAATAAAAAGATTTATGCAATTCTGTGACACAAATTAAAATATATACACTAAAAAAAATCTTGCAAATATTACAAAATCTTTAAGCAATGAAATTTTTGTTTGTTACAATGTATCTATATATGAGTGATTGAAAGGGTGTGAGTTAGAATCATTGTACCAGCCGAGGTCAGCTACCATGGTGTGTCCTTGGGCAAGGTACTTCTAATTACGATGGTGTGTCCTTGGGCAAGGTACTTAACTCTAATTACCATGATGTGTCCTTGGGCAAGGTACTTAACTCTAAACATTAGGTCTGATAGGTGATCATTGCATTAAGACTAAATTTGACCATACCATTAAGCTGAATGTGGTAATACAACATGCTACATTTTGATATTGTAAAGGGTATAACTTTTGAGAAGCAAATTATCTTGAATGAGATATCTTTGGTGGAAAAAAATTTGTCTGTGCCTGGAAGAATTTTTTAAAAAATTTTTTACTGTTTGTCATAGAATGCTTGTTTTTTTTTTGTTTTATTTTTGGGGGGGGGGGCTTCCAATAAAACTCATGTTAGAATAAATATAGTGAAAGGGTGTATGTTATGATAGAAAATTGTTGCGTAATTACAGATTAAAATCATAGCTGTATTTTTAAAATATATGAAATATAAACTAGAAAATAAATTTTTATTTCACTCAAAATTATGTATTAAAAGTGGGCTTTGGTCTGTTTATGCTACCTAAAGGTTATCAACATAATGTTATCATCCGCAGTGTTTATTTTGGCTGTTTGCAATTCCACTTTGTCCGTTTAAGGCAGCCCTGATGTAAAAGCTGCCCCCATAAAGAAGCACTCTAAAAAATTTGTTAACACCTTATACATACTTTAAAATATAGACTTCAGACTTGCGCATATAATTAAAGCAAAAATCCCAAAATTCCTGAACTTGCCATATGTTTCCAGTAGATCACGGGTTTTAACTTGCATCTATTCTAGGCAACCAGATATCTGCCATAGTACCGTGTGACCCTGCTGTAGCATGCTCCGTTATGACACTAATTCGGATATAACACAGTCATGGTGTGGCTTTCGAATATTCATATAGTTACATGTATTTTTCTTATACACAAAAAAATCTTTTTTAAAAGTATGAGAAAACATAAAAAGTTTATCATTTTGTGGAAGAGATCCCTTTCAAATATTAGAAGATGATTGTGACATGGCTCCTGAAATTTTATATATATTTTTCTCGTGTGCAGAAAAGTAGTTTTTTCTCTTAAAAGTATGAAAAATAACGTATAAAAATTGATTCTGGGATTGCGAAGGACTTCGCCATTATTGCAAACTTGGATTTTTGTTGTTGTCCTTATTGGCAGCAAAATATAGCATCTGTCAATATTTTTTTTGGCGACATTGTTGGCTGTTTAAACTTGTATATACAACCATTGGTTTGGAGTGGAGAAATTAAGAGGCTGCATGAAAGGAAGCTGCAAACTGGATATAAAATGCGCTGAAATGTATATATTGTTACGTAAACAAATTCTTTGTCCATATTGACAAACCATCTAAATAGTGCATTGTTATATCATAATCTGCTTATCCTGACATCTATAGCATGATTACTAATGTGAGCTTTCTGCTATTATTGTTGTTGAATTTTCTGGCAACAAAGATCAACCAGACGAGGCATTATCTCGTAAACTATCTTTCATCGGATTTTTGGCCTCTTGCTAGTAATTAATATATTTACAAAGACTGACATTTTTATTTGGATGGTAAGTAAAATTCCTCTTCTTTTCACTGAGAAATAAATTCTTCAGAACACTCATTTTCTGTATTAATCCCTGTCATAAGAACAGAACACCTGCATCTCTATCATCTGTTGACCCTTTGTTCAATTTCTGACTCACAAATGTAATAAAACAAATAATTTAAACCCCCCCACCAACATCTTACTTATTGCTTATTGATTTTTTTCAATAGGCAGGGAGGAAAAGTAACTAGGCTAGTCCAAACAACGGCTAATTCCTTTTTAAAAATGTACCCAGATAAAATAGTTTGCTGAAATTTCTAAGGAAACGGATTATCTTTGAAGCACCGATTGTTATGAAAATGTGCTCAGCAGATAGAAAAAAAATCAGTCTCAGTCATGCAGGACAGTTGTTTGCCACCACAATAAGAAATGGGCATTTGTTTGGTTCTCCAAAGCTGGCTTTTAGTGGTGACTTCAATAACGCATGCACCCTTCATCAAAGAAAGCCAACTACAATCTTAAATAACAACAAAGAACTTTTCTTCAAAGGAAGTCAGTACCGAACTTAAATTACAGTTATATAATGTGATTGATTTTTGCATTTTCCAACATGACTGGAACACTTTAACTGTATCGTGAAAGTTTCCTTTTTGCAGAAAAAAGTTTATGTTTACGAATGGTACTAACGACTGCTTAAAATGCAAACTAACTTTTATTGCCTTGGGACGTACTGAAAAGTAAATGTGCTTCATCACTTGTTATGTAATTGTGTTATGTTTTTCCACTGAATTGAGACCAGTATGACCTGTGATGAAAATATTGTATATTTGAGATCTGTGTGTCATTATTTTTGAGGGAATCACTTGTATTGTGGATTCGTTGTATATGATAAGATTTGCAGGTTAGTACACTGTGCTGATACTCTATTCATGGTATATATCACACATGTATATATAAACCATATTCATGTATATGTACCAATTTGTTGTTCTCTAAATAAAGTAAACTGTTATATGCCTTCTCTGTTTTCACCACAGGTATATATCTTATTTAATATGCATCAGTTTAAGATGGTAACTGTGCATGTGTATTCCACCAGCTTTTATTTCCTGCTAAATCCCTCTTTCCAATTTTTGGGGTACATACATCATTTTCTTCAGCTAACTGACCTGGTTGCTTATAACACGGTTCGGTCTATAATACGGTCAGGTTCTATGGCTTCAAACTACCATGTTGTAGGGGGGTCACACTGTAGTTCTCAAATGTCATTATTTCAACTTGTCTTTGATTTTTTTTATCAATTAAACAACAGGTTGCTGATTAAGCTGAATTTAAAGGTGACTAAGTCTAGTTTGCAGATTGTTTTTTTTTTCTTCTTTTCTTCAGACAGTCAATAAAGCTAATGATGGCTAAGGTTTTTGGTTATTATGTTTTCCCAGTTATTTAAATGCTCTAGCCACAAAGCATTGGCAAAATGGTGTGAAAGGTTAACTCTTTGGATTTAATAAAACCCCTATGATTGAATTACTGCCCTATGATATGCATTATAGACATACCATTTGTAATGCTGTGTGCATCAACAGTTGATGCCTTTCAATAAAATTGAGAATAGTAACAACAACTTTTATTTTCATCCTCGAAGAATAATTTGTTTATCTATCAAGTCAAATTTCATTGTACAAATGTTAATTTGATGTTGGTTAAATTTTTGTATAGGTATATTTGAAGTATTAAGTCAGCTTGTCAGTTAATAATTAATTTTTAAAAGTATATTAGAATAAAATTCTATTGTTTGTTGGAACTCTATAACACATTTTTTTCAGAAGAACTCTTTTTAAAATATAAATATCAGTTTGAGAGGAAACCATTTAATTATGGTAAAATAATGCTAACACAAAGCACCAGTAAATCTGAAACTGAAAATGGCACATTTTTTCGGTATGTTTAATAATTCATTGTGTGACAAATTGTTGTATCTCCTTTGAATGTTTATGTATTTGATTTCAAAAATATATGGCCGCCACATTCATGTTTGTGAAATTTATGTTTGGTAAGAGCCATCAGAATTTAAGGATCTCTGGATTAGGTAGGAGATGTAGAGAATGGACTTTGAGTTTTAATCAGTCCTTAGTTGACAAAGAATGGGATCATGATGGTTACAATCAGTGTGGTTGGGGGCTGGAATAAATACTATTTCAGTTTTTACAGCACATTTAAGTTTATGAAATTTATTTTTTATGTACATGCTTATTGTTTCCATGGTTGGAATAAAGTTGTATATTTTAATAACTTCATAACAGTTTTAAAATGTAGAGTGGGGTCAGGTGGTGGTGGAGACATATAAGTGATTACCTCATATTCATTGGTGTTATTACTTTGTTTTCCAGACCCAGCAAGTCAGACCTTTTGCTGTTGCAGCTGTACTAAGAGACATCACCTTCACAGCGGTATTATGATCTCCATTGTTACATTGAGGGTCACCAATTTTGTTAATGCAGATTTTAAGTTCAAAAGAGCAGTTTTACATTTTGCAAAGCTACTCTCTCATAGGTGGTCAATCTGTCTGTTATTTTGAAGTTAATGGCACATAAATCTAAGCCAGTTAAAGTGAACAGTTTTAAGTTTAGTTTCTTTCTATTGTTCATCAGAATAATTTGTCCATTCATAACTGGGTGACAGATCCTAAGATACTTTTGTAAATTTTTAATGGCAAATTCTCAGGTTTTGTTTAATATAAAAAATAAAAAACTTTTCAGCAAATGAAATGTAGTTGTAATGGGTGATTTGGCCACACTCTGCATCACTTCTTGCAGCATAGATGGAAGAACCCACTTTGGACTCCCCAAACTCAATGGGTGTTTGACAAAACCTTGCATTATAAATGCTAAGTCACAGAGCAGAATGTTTTTTATGTTCCTGCCAAACAGTCCTCAAATGGAGAGTAAAGGAGAATGGGATCTTTGTTGTAAGGTGACAGTTTTTCTTTGTTAAGGATCTCAAGGTCAGTGTCATCCTTGCTGCACCTAAGGCACCTGTTCTAAGGCAGTCCCTTATTGGTGTTGTTGGTGTTGTACTTGATCCAAACTTACATGCTGGAGGGTACTACCTTCCATGCCAGTAAGGGATATGGTCACTGGATAAGTACAGAGAAATGCCTGGCTCACCCCTTCATATACCACCTCAATAAGTTCCCTGGTATGGTGGGCGATCAACTGCCTCACCATAGGTCTGTGCAGTAAGAGCTGGAGTTTGTATTTGAAGATACCCAACTACCTCCCAAGGGTATTTGTCACCTGCATAAAAGCTTATTGAGTCAAAGTGGAGGTCTCTCATTCTAAGCTATACACTATATCCTCACATTTCCTGTCAAATGAGCAGATTCAGGAGATTTGGTCCCTGCGTGATACTTAGTCTCTGGAATATTTGTAGTGTTGACATACAGGACAATCCTGTCCTGTGTTAAAACATGGTAGTCCTACTAATGCCTGGTACGATGCATACCCAAAATCTCACCTACAATGGTGCATCATCTCCTAGCTGGGTTCATCTCTATATTTGTGGTGGTGGGACTTAAGAGATACTGGCAGGCTATACTTCAAGCTCATTTTTCATGTTCATTGTGAATAGATTCATATGTGTCAAGCTATTTACTAGAAAGGAATACATCTTGGTGGTGAGGCCAACAAAGTCATCAGTGGGGCTCGGTTATATTCATCCTTATATTTTCCTATGGTCATTTTATTGGCATTGCTTTGGAGTGGATGGTCTTTCAGAAATTGACTCTTATCATACAGGTGGGCATCCTTAGTCATGTTTTGATAGATGTCCTTTTCCACCTTCAGACTGTGAGTATCAGTGTATAGTAGCTTGGCCTTGGCACAAAAATTCATCTGCATATAGTTGTAATTAAAGTTATGTATCAGATTTTTTTAAAGGTCTAATACAGCCTGGCCCATGTAGCTGGAGCTGCTGAAGCTATTGATATTTAAGTCTAGACATTGGACTGCCACAAGGTTACCATCTTATGTGATTGGAAGGCTGGGTCAGCTCTGAAGAAATCACAGCTTCTCCTCATAACCCGCAGGTCAGACAAGATTGACTGTATGTTTTAGACACTTTTCCCAATGCTAGTGTAGAGCTGCAAATCCTGTTGTGAATGACTTATTTCTTCTTCTTTAGCAGGTTGAGTAATGGTTATATACAGCCTTGACCTTCCATGTTTTTCTCCACGCTATGCTATTTGATGGGCAGCTACTCTTCAGAAATGTGTGATTGCATGAATTTAACATTTTTTAAATATAAATTCATGCACTTGGTGATCATTGATGCATGAGAACTGCAAATTAGTTTAAAATCACACAAATGGAAATTTATTCTGCATGGTATGCAGCTATTATTACCCATTCACCCTGTAAGTGCTTTCATGATGCAAGCCACACCTGTTGATGCATCATAGTGCTTGCCATGCATGATTGTTGAATTAAATCTGATAGGCACATTAGCCCTGGAATAAAGTAGGAACTCAGCATTAAGAGGTTAGTGTTAGGACTGGTTTCAGGATTTGTGACTGGGTGGGACATCATATAGGTACATTAGCCCTGGAACAAACTAGACACTCAGCATTAAGAGGTTAGTGTTAGGACTGGTGGGCTTGGTGTCAGGGTAATGTGAGTATACATCATGCTATATGTCAGTGGAATGCTCCAGTGCTAGACATCACTATAAACTGCCACGCTGCAGACAAGGTAGTGATATGACTTAATTTTTTTGAAAAGCTATGTTAAAAATCCAAATTACACACACACACACACACACACACACACACACACACTTTGTCATTTGCTGTGACTGAGATGACCGCTGCCTTGAGATCATTGGCTTAAAGTACCACTACTTCTTTTTGTACAAGAGGTCACTGCAAGGATTGTATTCTGGTTGCTTTTATTGGTGAGATAGAGATTGGTGGTGGTATTACCCCTCTAATCATTCTAGCAACTTCCCGCATGATACAGAATCTGGTAGATTTGGACCATGGCTGTAGCTTTTGCTGCCTATAATCCAGTATGGACTTTTGCTGCCTTGTGACTGGCATTTTTCACCCCGTAGCTGGGGTTGTCTTCCTTGCTTGGGTGGCCAGTACTGCTTCCAGCACCTCATTGTATTCACTCTTGGTGATCTACCTCTAAGTAGGGCATTCATTTGCTCATTGCCTTGGCATTTTGATCCCTAGCATAAATCTTTATAGTATCAGTGATAATGTCTGTGATACACAACCTTTTTAGAATGGATTATTGCTGTGGGTTGATGCTGACTGAGGTCTTCCCGCTATGCTGTGGTGCCTAGCAATCTCTAAATCTGACATTATGATCATTCACTTGGTTTGGTGAGGATATGTCTTGCTCCAGCATCAGAAGGATGCACTTTGCTTCTCACCAAGGACCATTCTAAATTGTTGTCAGGCTTTTCTGCCTGATGTCTCCCTCCACAGCTTTTGCGTATGTTGAGTAATGATGGTGCCTGCCACATATTTCAAGTATACCAGTATTCTTATCATATTCTGTTGCTGAACATGCACCATGCCAAAGCATTTTTGTTCACACAGTTCTGTCTGTACCCAAGGTATCCACGTGCATGTGTTTGTTCCTTGTCACGACATGACTACTGATGGTGTAGCATTGACACTACTTGTCTCTAATTGGGTGTGTTGTTGGTGATCACTTGCTGCCCTCCTTTCTAATGTTGTTGCTACAACTTCTCTCATTGCTAGTAATGGGATTGTACAAACACACCTTAACTCTAATTGGGTTGGTTGGCAACCTGCTTCCTTCTATGACACCTCCTCCCTTCAACACAGCTCTCTACCCTCTAAGTGACTGATATCCGCTTGTACCCCTCCATTGAGAACTGTTGGTGTGAGTAAAACAACATTGCTGCTCCATTACATAGCATTTGTGATGCAATGTGGGTTTGTGTTGAAACATAAGCTTCTACAAACAATGCTGCAAAATGTTATGCAGGGAGAGTACTAATCCCCACTACTGAAAATGCTTTTACCTTGATAACTAAATTGTATCCCTCTTTTTGTATTGAAATCAAGCAGGAATAAAATAATAAATATATTCTCCATATACCTCATTTTTTCAGGACAGTTATGAAAGCTTCATTGATCTGCAAGATAAACTTCATCACAACATCTGCAGGTACCTAATTCCCATTTTATGATGAAGTGTTGTATATACATATGGGCATTATCAAACAATATAGACCATTATCTGCCAGCACTTAATGTCTATGGTCTTTTTTCTAACATTTACAACTCATTACTACTAACATACTGCTTAGACCCCGATCTGTTAGTTCTTTATGCGATGTCAGATCTGTGTCTCTGCAGTTGGACTAAATTTGTAAGCAAGTATGTACAGTACTGTAGATCTCACCTTTCAGGCAGCAGTGGTGGTGGTTGCCTTAGTGTCAGTGTTCAGACTCTTTATTAAAGTTTTTTTATTTTCACTAGTCTTATATATGCATTATATGCAACTCTTCTTTATATCGCATAAATAATGCATCTTGTCTTGTCTACATTAACAACCAGCTACTTGTAAAATGCAAAACCAAAAAGTTGGCTTTTACAAGTGATAAGTGTCAGCTGGTTGCCATTTGGTAACCTTAAGAATTATTAGGCCTACTTGTGACAGTAATAAAAGAAATACCAGTTAAATAAGATTTTCAAGTGAAATTTGTGTTTTGGTTCTTTCATTTAATTTGATTTCAATGTAATTGTTATAAATTGCTATATGCCATTCTTTATATTGAAATGTGCAAAGTGTAAATCTACTGTCACTACTTTGATAGCATTCTGAGAACTTAGAGCATCCGCCTCGGATGCGGGTGGTCGTGGGTTCGATCCCCGGCCGAGTCATACCAAAGACTTACAAAAAAAACCGGTACTAACAGCTGCCTCGCTTGGCGCTCAGCATTAAGAGGTTAGTGTTAGGACTGGTCGGCCCGGTGTCAGGATAATGTGACTGGGTGGGACATCATGCTACATGTCTGCGGCATGATGCCCCAGTGCTAGACATCACTATAAACTGCCACATTGCAGACATCGTAGCGATATGACTGAAAAATTGTTAAAGCTACGTTAAAAATCAAAATCACATCACATCACATCACATCATATTAATTATGTCTTTTGAATGTCAACTCATTTCAGTTCACAAATTGCACACTGTTATAAATAATATCTTGTAAGTAACATAATTAAAGCAACTAACATTAATTAGTGGTTTTTCCTTTTGCATAACAAATGTAATTAACAGTAGCAAGTTACAGCTATACCCTGAGCATTGAACTACATTGAAACCTTAAAAAAAATGGGTTTTGTCATCTTTTTAGATTCACTTTCTACTTTAAAAGCTTTGCAGAATCTTAAATCTGACAACCAATTAATATCCCAGGTATTACAGAATCTTAAATCTGACAATCAATTAATATCCCAGGTTTTACAGAATCTTAAATTTGACAATCAATTAATATCCCAGGTATTACAGAATCTTAAATCTGACAACCGATTAATATCCCAGGTATTACAGAATCTTAAATCTGACAACCAGTTAATATCCCAGGTATTACGGAAGCAGGATATCCTTATACAGTCTGGGAAGAATATTCCTTACTGTTGGCTTCCATGTCACACTGTCATAAAAGGATAACGAAAGGGCAGATAAAGTCAGTCAAAGCTGCACTCAATCATTTTTGAATGAAAGAGTTCATATACGAGTTTCTGATATTGTATAAATCAGCATGCTCATCAGACTTGGTAAAATTTGTGGAATGAAATTGGCACAAACTATTGGAGAGTTACATCCCTTATATCAAACAAATTCTGGAGATGAGGTGGTATTATGTTGATTGCGTATCAAGCATACATGACTCGTGCATATGTTCTGAATGATTGGCTTTGGCCAGAGCGTGTATCATGACGGATTTCACTGACAGTCGAACACATTCTAGTCAAATGTCAATTTGGACTTTGTGGTATAAAAATATTTTGACGTGAACTGCGTCAAGAAACTGTTTAATGCTGTTCCATTTGACAGAATCTTGGATTTTGTGAGGGAATATGGTTTATGTAACAAATTTAGATCATGTTTTAAGAATTTTATAATTGTTACTTTATATTTTAAATTATGTACATTTCACATAACTTTAACATCATTATGTTTTTATTTTGCATTGTAATTCATGTTTACATTTATTTGGAAGGGTTTATCCTCCAAAATTGTTGCACTCTCTATTTTTAAATTTTTTGGAACTTTACCTTTAACTAGTACAATAAGTCACTGTTATGCTGTGGTACCATAAAACACTACAACATACATATACAAAACATTTATTTTCAGTTTGTATGGCAACATAATTACAGTTCCCCCCTTTTATAGCACACGTCAATATAATGTGATTCTGGATATAATGCACTAGCACTATGAACCCCACAATAAAAATTATAAAAGTTCTAATTTAATGGGAAAAAAATTAAAAATAATTTTAGACATCTCTCAGCTGAAGTCTTTACATAAAAGCTACTGTATTTTTGCAGTCTCAGTTTATTTCTAATTAACCACTGTTGTGTTCAGGCAAGGTAAGATATTGTATTCCTAACAGGCTATTGAACACGCAAAATTACCCATGTCTCTAGTAAGCCATAAGTGGCATTGGTCCATATCAGCTATTGTATGGGGCTAAAGTACATGACTGCCAAATTTACCTTTGACACTAATGTTGATTGAGACCTGGACCGCAATAGATCACATAAAGGATTAACAGCGACATGTCTTTGGAACCTGCAGACCTTTTCTGTAATCTGGCGCAGTGCAGCCCAGAAGAGATGTTCATTTGCATAATGTATCTGCAGTGAAATAAGGCTTATTTAAACAATTAAGTGCCACTTGAAGTGAAATTAAATTTAAAAGTGATTTTAGTATGTTAATCTTGTAATGAAGACGTTCAGGGAAATGAAAGCTTATCTTATGAATAGGATTTTGATTTTAAGGGATTGATGGAGGAGGATGTTGAAGAGGCCATTGTGCAGGAGCATGGGACATTTTAACTCATTTGATTTTATTCAGAACTGGATAAAAACTGATGAGGACTGCCTCACTGTTGAATATAAGAATGATGATGATGTAATCTAGTTTTTTCTAGGTACCAAACAAAAAAATTTAGATCTTTATCAAAAAGTTGTAGGAGTGATCAGGAAGACCCACCAGAAGAATCCCATGCTGATTCCAAAGCAATATTTGCATTTGAGAAATGACTGATGTAGCTAGAGATCAAGGACATTGAGCCCTTGTAAATTATGCATCTGAGAAATATCGTAGACTTTGCTAAAAAGAAAAAGATTTGGTCTCCATCATAAAATCATGTACTACTTGCACTAGGTAATGCACATCATGTGAGTGAATAGTGTTGATTCTATCTCGACAAGCACTTTTTTGTGAACAAATGTGTCTGTTATGGTCATAATTTGATTTTAAGTGGATTACCTACATGTGTTTAAGTTTGTCTTTGTTTTCCGTTATTTCATAATTCAGCATGTTGCACATAATGAGACATCACTTGGACACTAATAATCATATGTAACTGATATTGTGAACTGAAAAAAGTATATTTTATTGATTAAAAAATGACTTGACATAACTCTGTGGACTTGTTATAGAAAGATGTTCATTTATTTAATTGCAGAATGAGGGTAGGAGTGGTAAATATGTGACTGAGAGCTAAATTAAAAAAGAATGAAGCTTTTAACATCAGGCTGCTTTGGTCTGATGAGCAACCTAAATTTAATCATTTTAATGCAAATGATTAAACTACTTTAATCACTTCAAACTTGATGCAGTTGTAGATAGAAAATGACACCTTCAAGCATATTGATTAAAATGAGATGTTTATTTATATCATTGTTTGTAATAAACAAACTATCACTATACATTTGAAAGGCGCTTTGTTTACACTGCCTAACACTCAAGTACACTCAATTTTTTTTATATCATTTTCACTATATTGCTGTTCGGTACATAATTTGTTTGGCAGTTATCGATCATGACTACTGTGTTATAATGGGGGAGAGCTGTATTAGGGCCTGGCAACCTAACATTTAAAGTGGCCAGATTCCTAGATTGGTCTTTGGCTGTTAAAATTTGAAAAGTATTTGAAGTGCTATTTATGGGTTATTATTAACAATGATAAGAGTTTGTTTCTAATTTTTTTCCATTGGAACCTTTAGTATTATGTAAATCAATTTAACGTTGGCTGTTTGGATTAATAATTTTGCCAATTACTGCAAAAATCTCTGTGATGAGGAAATATATTTATTTGCTGACATTGCAGATAATAATGGTACGTGCATGAACAATTTTCCAGTCATCAGCAGTATTTTATTTATTAATGTGACCGTGATGTTGAGCTTCCACTATGGTAAACCAACAAGATAAAACAAAATACTTTTGATGCATGGAAAATTGGAAATTTGTTATTATTGTTATATTTTGTATGTAGTATTTTATATATTGCCCCCTTTTCCGATTTCACTCTTTGAAATCTTGGAGCTGTTGTAGCTCAGTGGGTACGGCAATACTCTGTTGACCAGAATGTTACAGGTTTGATTCCATCCTCTTGACCTGAAACAAATAAGCTACTCATTACACTATCTCACTTATACATTTTTCCACAAATTATAACTGCTTAGGTTAAGCACTTAATTACATGTTTTGAGTAGAATATGTTGGTATTGTCTATTCTAATTATTTACTGCTTTTCATCTGTATTTTAGAAGGAGGACTTTAGTTGCCATTGGAACACATGACCTTGATACTCTTCAAGGACCATTCATCTATGATGCCAAGCCACCAGCACAGATAAAGTTCAGACCTCTGAACCAAACGAAAGAGTTCACTGCATCAGAAATGATGGAGATGTATTCAGTATGTTTTCAACAATAAAAGTTTCTTTTATTTTGCATAGATTAATCATATCTAAATTAAAATTATTGTCTGAAATTTAATCTTGATGCTTGTGCCATAATGTACATTTGACTAAACTAAAGAACAGTGCTTCAGTCTGCATGAAAATGATTCACAAAAAAGGTCTTTCAAATATTTAGAAACTTAAAAGAAGCCTTCCTCATATTCATGCAAATATTGTCATGAGATTGAATTCCAAGTGCACGTTATAGCTAATGTCAGACCTGCCAACCCTTAAGACTTTGCAATAAGTCTTATGGAAGTGACCCTTAAAATATGGACAAGCAGAAATGTGATTGTTTGCAGTAAAATCCAGATAATAGCTTGTTTGTATTTGATTTAAATCCAGGTTTCACATTAGATTCAGTGGAGTTGGTCAGGGAACTATATCAACTTTACAGGAGATCCTTAGATGCTTTAAACTGTGCATATTTTATGATGCAAAACATCTGCATGATCAAGCTATTTTTTTATTTTTTTAAAATGGCGTCCAATAAGCAATGTTTCATAACAAAGGAACATTTAACCTCATAAAAGTTGTAATAAAACCGAAGAATAAAAGGGAATATTCATATTCTTTGGGAAATTTTCAGAAGGGCAATTGTTACGGTTAGTGGAAATTATGTGTTGATTTGTTTATGGCACATGGCGGGTGTGGGGGTGTAGGGGTTGTCTAGGGGTGGGGTTCTTCTTATAGACTTTAACGAATTATGAGAAGTTCCCCTGGTCCTTATTCAGAAGGTTAATTCTGGACACTATATTATTTATTGACTAAATATATTTATGGCTACGAGCCCCAGTCAGCAATGCCGACAGTTAAATTAAAAGAAATACAAAGATGAAATTTAAACAATAACAATTTAATAAATGAAATTTAAAAGAATTTAAAGTAATCAATGTCTCTCTTTCACCCAATGATCCCTTTGATCATCATTTGAGTTCGCAGTGTGAGGAGATTTTTCCCTTCTTGAGTGCTACTCATCTAAATCTCTTCGTTCCCTTGTCTTTCTCTCCTTTCGTGATCTCCACTTCCGCTTCCTCTTCTATTATCCTTGTTCCTTGCCGTTATCTTGACTTCCGGTTCCTCTTCTAGTATCCGGAACCCTTGACGGTATCCCTTGAGGTCACCCGAAATTCACTCGGTATCTCTCACCGTCACCCGAAATTCTCTGAACTTCTCTCGTCCCCCGAAATTCTCTGAGATTCTTTCGTCCCCCGAAAGCTTCCTGTTGAAAGGTATAATGCATTAGCATAGGGTTATAAAAATCTTCCCTCACACTACGTCACTGAACTGAACCATCAGTTTAAGGCGGGACATTTGGGTCGCGCATGCGCACACATCGAAATTCCCATACACTTCCGCCGCTTACAAAAATGGCGCCATAACACAATCACACAAAGGATTCAAATATCTACATACTGAGCCCTATCAGTATATACATACAAAATATTTCAAATATGATTGTACTAAAATATTACTACGATTAGTAATATGACTATCTATATATTTATATATATTTATATATTTCCTACACAAGCGTACCAAATCCACAATATTCACATTCAAATGGTGATAAACGGCAATCCGTTACTCAATGGCAAAATCTATCATTACGTAAACAAATTTCTTGTCTACCAAAATATAACTACGCAAAGAAATATTAATTCTTATAGCGGCTAGCGAGCAATACAATTCTTCACAAATACAAATCGTCCTTTCAAAAGGGCGTAAACGTAATAATCCACGAAATAATATGCACACATATTACTAGCGAAAGAAGAGAACATTTTCGCCTCACAAAATAAGGTGTACATAGTAACATTATGAATAATGATGCAACGAATCAACATCGTAATCAATCGTAAACAAAAGTACTAGCTAAAGTCATGAAAAAAATGCAAAATATTAAGGTCATAATTAACTATTCATACTTCAATACAAGTAAAATGTATACATACGACAAATTCTCTTCAATTAACAGCAGTCGTATCAAGCAGAATCAACGTAACATCAAACTTACCTGATCGAAGCTATTTCATGAATTTCCTAAATTCCGCCAATTTTTACGAATGGCTAACGGAGTGTGTGTCACTGCGACTCTTAAACACCAACTGACGAATTTCAGGCTTGTACAAGTCTTATTCCAGCTTCTCGAATCAAGTCCCACCTACAACGCATCCCGATTGGATGGCGACGGACTCTGGTCATTTGATCGAACTGTCAATCATAAAAATGTCAGTCTGTGTGTCCCCATGTACTGTCCAGCCTACCATTGTCGGCTCCCGGCTCTTTGAAGTTGTCTACGTCACGTGTTCCCATGTACAAAGATTCCCGCCAGATTTCCACTCAAGAGCTCAAACAAAGACTGGGTTACGTAAGAGGATTAGCCAACTTAGGCACTTGGAAAAACAAAGCTTACCTGGCTCCACTTACAGACTTATAAATACATGTATAATACAAGGGGTTGGGGTAAAACATCACATCCCCCCACGCTTGAGAATAAAATCAGGATTTTATTCACTCAAACTAAAAAAGCAAAAGTGTTACACGATATAAAGAACAAAATCAGCAAAATGAACTAAATGCTAAACTGAGTATGAACACGAAAATATAACAAATGATCTATATCATTTCGGCGCTTCTACTCATGAAATCTGCGCCTACGTTTTCAGATCCTTTCACGTATCTGATCTGCATCTGGTACTGCTGTAAAAACAGCGACCATCGCATCAATCGACCATTGGACAACTTTGCCTGCGCCAGATAGGCGAGTGGTTGGTGGTCGGTCTCCAATATGAACTTACGTCCATATAGGTATCGCTCGAACCGTGATATGCCGAACACGATTCCGAGACATTCCCTCTCCGATACTGAGTAATTCTTCTCGGCAGCAGACAACTTCCGGCTGCCGTATGCGACAGGAAAAAGCGTCTTGTCATGCTCCTGGAGCAGTACTGCTCCCAGTCCCGTGTCGCATGCATCGGTGCGCAGAACGAATTCTTTATCCAAGTCCGGTAGACGAACAACTGCGTCGGATGTAAGTCTATCCTTTAGCGTTTGGAATGCGTGCTCACACGCATCTGTCCAAACGAACTTACTCGGGGTCCGTTTCTTGGTTAGGTCAGACAACGGGCCCGCAATCGCGCTGAAATTAGCGACATACCTCCGGTAATATCCGGCCAGTCCCAGGAATGACCTCACTTCCGTTTTCGTGGTGGGGCGTGCGGCGTTTCTCAACTGCTCCACCTTCGACTTCTCTGGAGACAGCGTGCCTTGGCTCAGGGTATGTCCTAAATAGTCTAATGTCATGAAACCAAGGTGACATTTGGAAGGGCGGGCTGTCAAGCCCTCCTGACGTAGCCGCTCCAAAACGTCAGCTAACAGAGCGAGGTGTTCACCCCATGTCTCTGTAGCTAACAAGAGGTCATCCATGAAGTTGTGGACACCCCTATCGCGCAAGGGCTCCAACAACTTCCGCATCATTCTGGTAAAGACGCTGGGCGCGTTTTGTACCCCGAACGGCATCACCAACCATTGGTATGTCCCGTCGGGAGTAGCAAAAGCAAGCTTCGGTCGGTCTTCTTTCCTTACCGGAATTTGCCAATACCCCTTGGACAAATCCAGTTTGGAAAAATATTTCGCTTTCGAGACCGAAGCGAAGATATGTTCGGGGTCAGGTAGCATTTCAACTTGAAATTCTGTCACCTGATTCAGCTTCCGGTAGTCGACGCAGAACCGATGGGTGCCGTCCTTCTTCTGCACTAAGACTACTGGTGAGCTGTACGGAGAGTCGGCAGGTTCGATTACTCCCAGAGCAATCATCTGCTCGATTTCTTCCCTTACAACTTGTCGTTTCGCGTGGGGCAAGGGGTAGGGTTTACGCTGAACTGGTCGGTCGTCCACCATCTTTAACCCGAACTCGACAAGCGTCGTCCTCCCGGGTTTTTCTGTTAGCACGTCGGAATATCCGGCCAGCAAGGTCTCTATCTCGTTCCGCTGCCCTTCAGTTAACATGGGGTCACACTCCACGTCCGACGGAGTCTCGGCCCTCGTTAATGGACAGCTCGGGACAGTGTTAGCACCTTCCGTATCGCCTTCGATATCCTCGGTGACTATCGCTGCGACAACAAAATCGCTGGCGGTCTCCCTTTCCCGGTACCTCTTGAGCAAATTGGCATGGTACAATTTCTCTTTCGTCGGTAGCTGTATCCGGTAGGTTTGACCTCCGACCTTCTTGGTGACGACGTATGGACCCCTCCAGGAAACTTGCAACTTGTTGTGTTCCTGGGGCAACAACAACAACACTTTGTCCCCTACCTCAAACTGACGTGGTTTTGCGCGCTTATTGTAATTTTTCGCCTGTTGCGCCCTAGCTCGTTTGAGATTTTCTTGCGCGAGAGAACAAACCTCTTCCAGTTTGTTGCGCAAGTCCGCGACGTACTGGTAGGTAGTGCGTACTTCCTCTACAGCGTGGTCGTCTGTCCACAGCTGTCTCAGTACGGCGATTGGGCCGCGTACGGTTCTCCCGTACAAGAGTTCAAAGGGAGAGAACCCCAAACTCGCTTGCGGTACTTCCCGGTATGCAAAAAGCATGGCCGGAATATACCGGTCCCAATCCTTGGGGCGGCCTTCGCACAATTTCTTGAGCGTGTTTTTCAAGGTCCCATTAAACCGTTCGACCAATCCGTTACATTGGGGGTGATACGGTGTAGTCGTGAGGTGTTTAATCGACATGAGACGATTCACCTCCGCCATCACACGACTCATAAATTGTGTTCCTTGATCGGTCAAGATCTCGTCGGGCACTCCGACTCTTGACCAGATCGCAAACAGAGCTTCCGCGACGGTTTCCGTGTCAATGTTACGCAACGCAACGGCCTCCGGATAGCGTGTAGCATAATCGACAACCGTTAAAATATATCGATTTCCGTGCGCAGACGCGGGTTTTATCGGTCCGATTAAATCCATGGCAACACGTCTAAATGGTTCATCGATAAGGGGCGTACTCCCCAAAGGGATGGGTCGCTGATCCGTTTTCGGTGCCATTCTCTGGCATTTGTCACAGGAGAGACAGAACCGTTTTACGTCTCCCTGGACCCCTGGCCAGTAAAACTCTTTTACAAGACGGTCACGCGTCTTAGCAATTCCCATGTGTCCACCCATGAGACTCTCGTGTGCAAGTTTCAGTACTTCGCAACGCTTTTCCTTTGGCACGACGACTTGCTTGAAGTGTTCGTTGTGTTTCCTGGCGTGGCGATACAAGATTCCCTTCTTGTAGACAAACTTCACCGCGCCGTTCGGAGTTTCCCTTTCTGTTCCCGCTTCTGCGTGTTTGTGCAACTGCGCCAGAGTTGCGTCCTCCTGTTGCAGCTTCCTTAACTCCGCTGGAATAACATTACTAACCGGTGTCGATGTAACTTGGATTGGCTTTTGTTTCGGCTGTCGACTCATGGCCCTGGTTTCAACAGCACTCACTGGCATAGGTGTGCAGGTTTCGGGGTTCGGCTGGGGTAACACATAACGGCAACCCAATATGACGTCATGTGATAGCCCCTCCAAGCAAGCAGCTTCAATTTTCCCCTTCACGTATGGTGAATCGAGGTCCATGACAGCTACTGGTAATGAGTCACGCGCGCAGTTCGCGTACTGAACTTCTATTACCTCCCCTGTATAGTCCTCCGGCTTGACATATTTCTTGTCGACAAGCGCGGGGACGCTGCACCCAGTGTCATACAAGATGGTGGCGCCTTCACCATTGACAGTTGCGGCCGCAAGGTTGGCTGGGTTGCGACTCGCTTCCGGCACACATTCCTTCTTAGCTACGACATTCACCTGGGTCTGCCTGCCCTTGGGACAGTCCCTGGCAAAATGCCCCAGGCGCTTGCAATTAAAACATGTCGGCGGCCCTCGCCGACTTGCAAGTCCTGGTTTCGTGGGTGAGGCCTGTCCAGGTCGATAGGCGGCAGCCCTACCTGTAGGTGCCCCTCCGACCTTCCCGTCGCCCTGACGGTTACGGACAGCCGGCTCAACCTCCCCCATACGACGCGACTCAGAGGGTCGGGGTCGGTCAGCAACCCCGGAACCTCCACTCTTCGAGTGCGCCTGCTCGTATCGCTCCGCCATGTTAGCGATCTCTTCGAGCGTCCGGTGTTCTCTTTCTGCTAAGAAAACTGTCAACTCGCGACGGTAAGTACCCAGGACATGTTCCTTGAGTATTACCTCGCGTAGCCCTTCGTACGTGCGTTCGACTTCGGCCATTTTCATCCACTTCTCAAATAAACCTCGAACACGGTTGTGGAATTGAGAGTGGGTCTCTGTTACCTTTTTCACCGAGTCCCGGAAAAGTTTCCGGTAAGTCTCGGCGGTCAGCCGATAATGGCAGAGAAGCGCCTTCTTGAGGGCAGTGTAGTCATCAGCCTCTTCTGCAGTTAAGCCGTGGTAGACTTCCCGAGCTGCACCTTGCAAAAAGGCTGAGACATTAATGGCCCAGTGCTGTTCAGGGACCTGATGAGCGCGTGCGAGTTTCTCAAACTGGACGAGAAAATCGTCAATAGCCTCCTCCCTATCATTGAAGCGTGACATGTTGATCTGGACTATCCGGTGGTCGATGAAAGGTCGGCCGGTTGTTCCAGAGCTTGTACTGGCGTCGTCCCGTCCGTTGGTCCTAGCTTCAACTCTGACCTTTTCCATCTCCAGAGTGTGAGCGAGTCTGGCTAGCTCCAGCTCTTTCTGGGCGTCTCGGTCCGCTGCTATCTTGGCTAACTCTTGGTCCGCTGCTATCTTGGCTAGTTCTCTCTGGGCTTCTCGGTCCGCTGCTATCTTGGCTAGTTCTCTCTGGGCTTCTCGGTCCGCGGCTATCTTGGCTAACTCTTGGTCCGCTGCTATCTTGGCTAGTTCTCTCTGGGCTTCTCTTTCCGCTGCTTTTTCGGCCTTCCATTCCTTGATCCTTTCTTCTACAAAGGTTGCCAGGTGATCTCCCTCGTATCCAAGATCTTCCGACCCCATGGCGCGGTATTCCTTTATCATTTGTCGTTCGGTAGCCATTATACTAATGTAAAGTGATACCTTGTCTCAAAATTCAAACAATATACAGATATTTGTAATACCAGTTTAAATACTTACCTGTCGACAACAACTAGTTTCGTTCAGGTAAGATATTTGTTCGATATCTGCTTCACACGTACTGCTATGAATGGAAGATCTACAAAGCCTGCACATATGACAATAAAAATACAAGATGAGAAAATCACAAAATTTCAAATACAAAGAATGGAAAATATCTCACACTGTTCACTAATACTTCTACCAATAACTTTAAGTCCCAAAATAATATATATGTCTAATTCATATCCCGGACGAAGCGCCCACTGTGGGGGTGTAGTGGTTGTCTAGGGGTGGGGTTCTTCTTATAGACTTTAACGAATTATGAGAAGTTCCCCTGGTCCTTATTCAGAAGGTTAATTCTGGACACTATATTATTTATTGACTAAATATATTTATGGCTACGAGCCCCAGTCAGCAATGCCGACAGTTAAATTAAAAGAAATACAAAGATGAAATTTAAACAATAACAATTTAATAAATGAAATTTAAAAGAATTTAAAGTAATCAATGTCTCTCTTTCACCCAATGATCCCTTTGATCATCATTTGAGTTCACAGTGTGAGGAGATTTTTCCCTTCTTGAGTGCTACTCATCTAAATCTCTTCGTTCCCTTGTCTTTCTCTCCTTTCGTGATCTCCACTTCCGCTTCCTCTTCTATTATCCTTGTTCCTTGCCGTTATCTTGACTTCCGGTTCCTCTTCTAGTATCCGGAACCCTTGACGGTATCCCTTGAGGTCACCCGAAATTCACTCGGTATCTCTCACCGTCACCCGAAATTCTCTGAACTTCTCTCGTCCCCCGAAATTCTCTGAGATTCTTTCGTCCCCCGAAAGCTTCCTGTTGAAAGGTATAATGCATTAGCATAGGGTTATAAAAATCTTCCCTCACACTACGTCACTGAACTGAACCATCAGTTTAAGGCGGGACATTTGGGTCGCGCATGCGCACACATCGAAATTCCCATACACTTCCGCCGCTTACAAAAATGGCGCCATAACACAATCACACAAAGGATTCAAATATCTACATACTGAGCCCTATCAGTATATACATACAAAATATTTCAAATATGATTGTACTAAAATATTACTACGATTAGTAATATGACTATCTATATATTTATATATATTTATATATTTCCTACACAAGCGTACCAAATCCACAATATTCACATTCAAATGGTGATAAACGGCAATCCGTTACTCAATGGCAAAATCTATCATTACGTAAACAAATTTCTTGTCTACCAAAATATAACTACGCAAAGAAATATTAATTCTTATAGTGGCTAGCGAGCAATACAATTCTTCACAAATACAAATCGTCCTTTCAAAAGGGCGTAAACGTAATAATCCACGAAATAATATGCACACATATTACTAGCGAAAGAAGAGAACATTTTCGCCTCACAAAATAAGGTGTACATAGTAACATTATGAATAATGATGCAACGAATCAACATCGTAATCAATCGTAAACAAAAGTACTAGCTAAAGTCATGAAAAAAATGCAAAATATTAAGGTCATAATTAACTATTCATACTTCAATACAAGTAAAATGTATACATACGACAAATTCTCTTCAATTAACAGCAGTCGTATCAAGCAGAATCAACGTAACATCAAACTTACCTGATCGAAGCTATTTCATGAATTTCCTAAATTCCGCCAATTTTTACGAATGGCTAACGGAGTGTGTGTCACTGCGACTCTTAAACACCAACTGACGAATTTCAGGCTTGTACAAGTCTTATTCCAGCTTCTCGAATCAAGTCCCACCTACAACGCATCCCGATTGGATGGCGACGGACTCTGGTCATTTGATCGAACTGTCAATCATAAAAATGTCAGTCTGTGTGTCCCCATGTACTGTCCAGCCTACCATTGTCGGCTTCCGGCTCTTTGAAGTTGTCTACGTCACGTGTTCCCATGTACAAAGATTCCCGCCAGATTTCCACTCAAGAGCTCAAACAAAGACTGGGTTACGTAAGAGGATTAGCCAACTTAGGCACTTGGAAAAACAAAGCTTACCTGGCTCCACTTACAGACTTATAAATACATGTATAATACAAGGGGTTGGGGTAAAACATCACAGCGGGTAAAGATGATTGCCATTGGGCCCACATGAATTTCTTTTATACAGATTACGTGAGGTATAGTGTAATCAAAAAGCCATTAGGCTCTGTGGGGTTGGGAATTGCAGTTGGTGAAACTGTACTGGAGGTAATTAAGATTCAAGTAAATTTTGCAAACTCTTGTGCTGAACACAATGTTTGCCATCATTGTATCAGTCTTGAATCACACTTTTGGACTTTTAAGTACATGTTTTCCTGCTTGACAATAGCAGTACATGATATTTTGTTGCATTTTACTGAAAACTGGTCCAACTTAAGGAAAAAATTGACTGCCTTACTGAGAAGGCCTTATTAGGGTTGGCAACTCTGTAACGTTAATACTGTACCATGGATGTGGAACCCAAATACCCTTAGGTGATTTTGACAGGCTTCATCCAAATGCATGTTCAGAAGCAAGATGAGTCTGTTTTTTTAGAAAGAGTGATTGTAATTGGAATGATTCATTGTACCAAACGTTTGGTAGCATCCAAAGCTAATTGAACAATATCAAAAGTTAACTCTTACATAACAAAAACTGATCTATTCCCCAAAACATAGAAGATCATGAAGTTTCACTGTAGTCAACAAATATTCAGGTGACATATACTAAGATGTAACATGATTAACATGATCCATGGCTTAAACTTCTGCTGTGATATTTTTTCTGCAAACTTCGCTACATATCAGCTGATTTTAATAATTTCAGATTTAAATTATAACTTATGTATGTACTTGTATCTTTCAGTTGGACAGTCATTTGAAGCCATATCTACCTATCATTCGAGATAAGCCAGTATATCCAATAATTTATGACAGCAATGGTGTGGTACTCAGTATGCCACCAATTATCAATGGTATGTAATAAATTTGTGTATACCATAACCCAGTTATCAATGATATGTACTAAATTTGTGTATTACATGCTTCCAGTTATCAATTATATGTACTAAATTTATAGCCTGCCATTATCAATTATATGTAGTAAATTTGTGTATAAAATGCTTCCTGTTATCAGTGGTATGTCCTAAATTTGTGTATAGCATGCCTCCAGTTATCAGTGGTATGTACTAAATTTGTGCATAGCATACCACAAATTATCAATGATATGTCCTAAATTTGTGCATCACATGCCTCCAGTTATCAGTGGTATGTCATAAATATGTGTATAGCATCCCTCTATCTACAGTGTGCACTCAGCTCTGCCTTTACATAATGCATTGGTAGATCAAGGTTTATGCAGTATGTGTTTCTTCTTAGCACAAGGTAATGAGCCTATGTCCCACTTCAGAATCTCTCATGAATGATGTTGAGATGCCACCTCTACCTCCCTTGATAACCGCTCTGGTGGCCTAGTGGTTAGTGCGTCCGCCTCGGATGCGGGAGGTCGTGGGTTCGATCCCCGGCCGAGACATACCAGAAACTTAAAAAATGGTACTAACAGCTGCCTCGCTTGGTGTTCAGCATTAAGAGGTTAGTGTTAGGACTGGTTGGCCTGGTGTCAGGATAATGTGACTGGGTGGGAAATCATGCTACATGTCTGCGACATGATGCCCCAGTGCTAGACATCACTATAAACTGCCACATTGCAGACATCGTAGCGATATGACTGAAAAATTGTTAAAGCTACGTTAAAAATCAAAATCACAAATCACACCTCCCTTGATGATTCAGAAAACAATGCCAGATGTTAATACTGTTGGAACGAGATATGCAGCTTTCTCTGTTAAATAAGGCTATATTGTCAAGATTGTCAATAATAGAACAGGAAACAAATTTAAATATCCCATTGGGAATATGCCCATGATCCTACCTTTAGTGGCATCAGGGTGCAGAGTTGTATTTATTTCTTCATGTGAGGCATGAATACACAAATCTTCAAAAATCAGTAATTAAGAATCATATATGAATAGTTACAATGGTACCAGTGAATACTTAAATTGTGTGTGTCTGTGTATATATATTCTGCACTTTTCCTTAATCATGAAAATTATATGGTATATTCTTCAGACTATGATAAATATTACTTAATGAATCTTAATTCAGTGTGGGAACCTCAGTTTAGTCTCACAGTCAGAAATAAGTTATCTTTATTTTCTGTGGTGTTTCTATGTACCCAACAGGTGCTGTGCAAGGAACATTCTTTTGACACATTTAAAAAATATAGTCAATAGTTTAATGGCATGGTCTGAAATGAAAACGGATTATGTGTAAAAAGAAAATCTTTTTTATCTTTCAGGAGAACACAGCAAAATATCATTAGGTACAAAGAATGTTTTCATTGAATGCACAGCTACGGACCTGACGAAGGCAAAGATTGTTTTGGATACCTTAGTGACCATGTTCAGTCAGTACTGTGCAAAGCCATTTGAGTAAGTTTGTCTGCATCGTTCACTCTTTGTACTTGCCATACTCTGTGGACAACATTCTTGAGTACACTTCTGTCAATAACTCCAATAACTCCCACACAACACATGATGGGGTCCAGAAACAGAGACCTTCTCTCTCAATAATTTGCACACATTGTTGCCCAGAAACATAGAACTTCTCTATCAATAACTCATGCACAATGGGACTCAAGAACACAGAACTTCTCTCTCAATAACTCAAGCACAATGGGGCAAAAGAACACAGAACTTCTCTCAATAACTCAAGTACAATGGGGCTCAGGAACACAGAACTTCCCTCTCAATAACTCAAGCACAATGGGGCTCAAGACATGAAACACTCTGAATAACGTACACACAATGGGGTGCAAGAACATAGAACTTATCTCGCAATAACATGCATGCAATGGGGTCCAGAAACATAGATCTAGACAACTGCATAATGGAGCATCAAATTACTGAGTGCACCTTAGACATATGTAGAAAGGAATGGATGCTGATCAGGAAATAAGAGCGGGGTTTAAATGGTTGAACATTCATTTAATCTCATTGGGAATAATTTTCCATAAATAGCTGTTTGTAATGAAGTTGTTTGTTTTTCTGTATAAAATATTATACTTTTTTAAATTTATTTTTTATATATTTTATTATTATTTTTATTATTTCATTATTTTGTTATTTATTTATTTAATATTTATTTTGGAGATAATCAATCTCTGAAAGACCTTTGAAAATATTACTTCATGGGGTTTCAGCACATTTAATGTGTACCATCAAAAACATGTGTATCACATCACTGCCTTTTGCAGCGTGAACATGGACACATTCTAGTGTTATATTCCCAATTTAGGACAAAACAAATTCTTGATATAAAAAATGATAATACATTTATATCAAACAAGGAGACCGCTCGGGTGGGCTTAGTGGTTGGAGCATCTGCCTCCGATGTGGGAGATTGTGGTTTCAAACCCCATCCGAGTTGTACCAAAGACATAAAAATGGTACTAACATCTGCCTCGCTAGGCACTCAGCATTAAGAGGTTAGTGTTAGGACTGGTTGGCCTGGTGTCAGGATAATGTGACTGGGTGGAACATTATGCTACATGCTGCAGCGTGCTGCCCCATTACTAGATCACTATAAACTTCCACACTGCTGACATCATAGCGATTTGACTGAATTTTTTTAAAAGCTACATTAAGACTCCAAATTGCACACACACACACACACACACACACACACACACGCACACACATATATTGAACAAGAGCAGTATCAAAACTATTTGTTTTGATGTTAGTATAATATTGAAAATGTCCTTTTATTGCAAGTAATGGCAAACTTTTTGTTCATTGTTGAGCAAACATTTAAGTGCCGATTCGGGAATTTGAAGATACTACAAACTTTGGAACTCACATCAGCATAATGAACTCTGTCAAATTAAGCATTGTTGTCATTAATTATGCCTTTACTTGGTTCCCTTGCTTTCATGATTTTGATTCAAACAATTGGTCACTAACGTCAAGTATTTTATGATAAAACAAGTGACGTCAATTTAAATTTACAGATTCATTGATATGTGTTGGCGCAGTAATTTCTGTAATTTTATACTGCATAAGTATTTTTATTTGTACTTCTGCACTAGTATTCCAAAACATATTGCATGTGAATATGTCAGAAAATCAATGTAGTAACACTTGAAAAGTGATTATCACAATATACATGAATGAAAAATGAGAAAATTAAAAAAATTTATGAGCATTATGTCACTTAATTTAAAGTATTAAAGATTTTGATGCTGTTCTTTGGTGTACTTTTATTCTTCTGTTGCACATTATAAGACTGGTTTGATGCTGTTCTTTGTGTACTTTTATTCTTCTGTTACACATTATAAGACTGATTTGATGCTGTTCTTTGGTGTACATTAATTCTTCTGTTACACATTATAAGACTGGTTTGATGCTGTTCTTTGTGTACTTTTATTCTTCTGTTACACATTATAAGACTGATTTGATGCTGTTCTTTGATGTACATTTATTCTTCTGTTACACATTATACGACTGGTTTAATGCTGTTCTTTGGTGTGCATTTATTCTTCTGTTACACATTATAAGACTGGTTTGATGCTGTTCTTTGTGTACATTTATTCTTCTGTTACACATTATAAGACTGGTTTGATGCTGTTCTTTGGTGTACTTCTATTCTTCTGTTACACATTATAAGACTGGTTTGATGCTGTTCTTTGTGTACATTATTTCTTCTGTTACACATTATAAGACTGGTTTAATGCATTTCTTTGGTGTACTTTTATTCTTCTGTTCAACATTATAAGACTGGTTGGATGCTGTTTTTTGTGTACATTATTTCTTCTGTTACACATTATAAGACTGGTTTATCTTCTTAGCAAGAGAAATCACCAGTCTATATGATGTGTAAAATGATGAATTAATAATTCTTGTCATCTTAAATTCACGTTTGAAAGATTATATGTAGATTTCATGTCAATACAGAGAATCTTTAACTCCCATAATGGTTTGCAAAGACACAAATGGCCTCAAAGTTGATGCCCATGAAAAAAGTAAATTGACAGTATACATAACTTATAAGAATATACGTTTAACATTTATTAAAGTCTTAAGGTTAAAAACTGGTGGAATACATGTATTTCTTATCTATATTTAGACAAATGTTGAGTATGGTTTATGTATTGTAAACAAATGGTGTTACTGGTTCAGTGTGGAATGTTGTTTTATCCACCAATCTTGTGTGTTTGTCTTACAGACATGAATTTTCTTGTCAATGACTTTCGATGGAGATGATGGATTAAAACAAAATCTGGTATGAGGTTTAATTTTAAGAAAAATGGGTCCAATTTTATTCATTTATAAAATCTTGTTCTGTCATATTTGAGATTTGGGTGCATGGACTTCAGTGCAAGTTGTTGTATTATAAATTTTATTTCTGCTCAGTAACTTTTTTAGGGACATATTGAATTTGTATTTATACTACATTTAATATGGTTTGTAAATCAAATTCAGTGATTTACTTTTTCACATTTGATGCATTGAATGAAAGTAAGTGGACAAATGGTCTTCATTGTTCCTGTTAGATAAAAATGATGTCAGAGAAAAAAACGTGATTGATTAGACAAAGCACTTTCTCCAAAGTATGCAGTTCTTATAGCTTTGATTGCACAAGTTATTTTTTTCTTTCAGAGTGGAAGCGGCAGAGGTTATACAAGTGGATGGAACAAAAGTTGTATATCCTGTAAGTTTTTTGTTTGTATCCCAGCATCATGTAACATGTGGGGATATAGCTATCATTAGGTTTATAATTTGCCACAATTTTAGGGTTACTTTGAGGTGAAAAAAAGCTGACATTTCATTTGTGTCCAGCTCCATGGAACATTGTTGACATGAAACAAAACACATTTAATTTTTTCTAACTCCATTGATTGTTTTTGACGTGAAATAGATATTTCATTATTTCTCCTTCAAATACGTTCCCCGATCACATTAACATTAGGAATATAAGCCTGCTACCTCTCGAATCCAGCCCTACTAAAATACGAAAATTCGTCTTTTAGGTCTATCTTATATAGACCAAAGGGCAATAACTCTTGCCCCTTACCTTCCCTTGCCACCGCCAGGTGTCGCTAGTTTTTAAGCTTCGCTTGTATGGATAACACGTACATTACACCTCCAAACAATCCAAGCCATCTTAGCATTAAATTGGACCATCCGAAGTTAAATTTGGATTTATTGTGTTGGACAATCATTCTTCAACAGGTTGTATACATTATTTTAACAATTTTTTCAAAATTGATTGACTTTGATTTCGTTTACTGAAGACCATGTTTCACACGCTATCGCGGAACTCGTGTTGTCAATTAAGAGTTAACGCGACACTGACTAATTTCGCTTACTCTGTTAGTAACGGTTGTGGTATTAGCGAATTAATAACATGCTGAATTACTAATTTGCGCTTTGTTTTCTGTTCTTGTGTCATTTAGTAGAAATGTCAACCAAATGCATGAAATGCAAAAAGTTCAAAGCAAAAGAAGACAACCATGACTCTTGTATTGTATGTACCAAGTGTACATCATCTATACCATGCAGCGTGTGTAATACTTGGACAGAGCAAAAGTGGGCGGATGTAGTTCAGAAGGCAGCAAAAGGGAGGGATAGACGGAATAAGTCGAAGAAGGATAGCATTGATGTCCTCAGTATACATCCAAAGACAGCCTCCATTGCGAGCCTCGTGGGGGACGTTTGGGTCCCCCCTCCACCTAAAATTCGTCGCTTGCAACCGTCAGCCACAGTAACATCAGCGGCAATGGAGGAAAGTAATGTTGACAGGGTACAACAGTCCAACTTCGAACAGATGCGTCGTTTGGTCCAGGAAATGACGACGCAGCTATTGACATCAGGCCAGATAGTACCCTTATTTCCCTCGCTCGCTTCCACAGCTTTTTCTGACTCTTTGGGGGAATGTTCCCCCAATTTTAGGCTGCCCAGTGGGCGTAAGTCCCCCCGCATGTCCGAGCATGGCATTCGGGCCTGTAAGTCAGGACGCATGGGGTTTTTACCGGATCCATCGGATCCATATCTTTATACAACCTCTACGTCACCGGCCGTCCAACTGTCCCAGCATGGGGACCCTATTGCTAAAATGGTCCGACCAAACATAACTTACGGGGATTTTAGTGATAAATCCGTCCGTTAAGCTGTACCGCCGGCAACATATAATTACTATGGCGGAGATTTTAGTGAGAAATCTGTCCGTCCAGCCAGGCCATTGGAGCAGCCGGTACCGGTGATAGCAGGACCGTCGCCAACAAGCCAGAGAAACCAGCCAGCAGAGCCGACCATCCATATGTTCACGACTTATCCACAAGGGAGAGTTAGTGACAGTGTTAAGGATGACGGAATCGCGTCATCTATGCCACCTGGTATGCTCTATCCAGAAATGCAAGCTATTACAGAACACGACTCGGCACATGGTGAGGGTGACGAAACTCCTGCAAATCAGCCGTACCCAGATCCAACCATGGAACGGACTGAGTTTGGCTTCAAGGTGGCAGTGGAAGAAATTTATAGGGTGTTGGCAACTTCAGAATGCCCTCCACCTCCTACCGCCACTCAAGACTACAAAGTTAAGGTGTCTGTAGATCTTGATGGGGAGGAAGAGACGCCGTCCTTCCGGCTCCTTTTCCAGTCGGCAAAAATTAAGGAGCTCAATGATCGTCTATCAGGACGAATAGGTGATCCGGGGAATGCTAAGGCGTTCTTTTCAGAAAGCCAAGTACCAGCGACGTTCTCGTGTCGCTGGTACAAAACTCATTCAGACTCCTTCAGTACGGATCTTCCGGCCCTGGACAAAAATATGGCAGCAGTTCACATGTCCGCTCCACTGTTTTACAAAGTAGACAAAAATGTGTTCCATGCCACGTCAAAGCTAGTCCGGAACGTAGTTGCTACGTCTTCAATGTTAGACTTGGCTTCATTAGCCATTTTCCGACTCGCAGAAAAATCCGACAATGACCACGCTTGGGAAGCGACGGCCTGGATTGCTAGAGTTATTAACAGGGCATCTCACCATTCCATGGCTAATGCATTGACTTCTTTTGCCAACTTAGATCTGATACGATGGGACGCTTGTCTACAGTCCACGTCGCTCAAGCCCCATCATACTCTGGCTTTACGGACGACTCCGTTTGGGTCGCCTTTGCGCTTTGGAGGAAAAATTGAAGAAGTTCGGAAGTAGGCAGCTCAGGAACTGCCCCTCCAACTTGCTGTCCAACCCTCGCATTCGTTTAGGAAAAATCAGCCCCTGCCACAGCGGAGGGATGATTGGTGGACCAGGGACAAGGGATCCTTACAATCAAATGTGCAGTATAGATCCCAACCCAATGCCAGGAGACAACAGTCTAATCAAACTAGGAGGCAACCATACAGAGGCGGTAAGAAACAAAGTTTCTCCGTCTTCAAGCCTCCAAACTCTAAAAATTGACATTCACTTTCCACCACCCGTGAACAGCCTACCTGTGGGCAGCCTCTTGCAATTTCAGGACCACTGGACCACCTTTTCTCCTCAGAACGATTGGGTGATCCAGGTCATTTCGGAGGGACTTCGGATTTCATTTATCCAACCCCCTCCCCTGTCCTCCTTTCCCCTCTTCACGGACGTACCGTCCGATCGGGAGAAGGATACCTTTCTACAGCAGGAGATACGGTCGCTCATAGAAAAACTGGCGGTGGAGATTGTGAAAAACCCGCAGTCGCCGGGGCTTTATTCCAGGCTGTTTCTTATCCAGACGGCAAACGGCAAGTTGAGGCCGATTATCGACCTGAGTCGCCTCAACCAATACATTTTACCGCTGAAATTCAAGATGGAAACGGCGAGATCAATCCGTCTTTCCATCCGGCGGGACGAGTATGCCATCAGTCTAGATATGACCGACGCATATTTTCACATTCCTATCCACCCCGCGTTACGGAAATTTCTCCGATTCGCTTACCGCGACGCGGTTTATCAGTTCCTGGTCATACCCTTTGGCCTCAACATCAGCCCTTGGGCTTTTACCAAGGTTATGGATTGCGTCGTCACCCTGTTCCGCTCGACTTCATCTACCAGGATGGCAGTGTACTTGGACGACATCCTCCAGAAACATATGGTAAGTTCTGTTCTGCTCAAAGGCAGAAACGATCTTTTAGCGCTTTTAGATCATCTAGGCTTTCTGGTGAACTGGAAAAAGTCCGATCTTCGTCCATCTCAGCATTTTGTCCATCTGGGTATGGAGTTTCTCACCGATCGGAATCTGGTACGGCTTCCTCGCGCTCGCGTAGTATGGATCGTCGAACTCGTCGAGTCCGTTTCCAACAGGACGTGGATTTCAGCGAGAGAATTCTTGCAACTCCTCGGATTATTCAATGCGGCGGTGGACTTGATCCCGCTTGGCCGTCTTTTTATGCGTCCCTTACAAATGACGTTACTGGTGCAATGGCGCCCCTTTTCAAGTCCCCTCAATCAAACAATAATGATCACGCCCGAGATACGATCATTCCTGCGTCAGTGGCACAACCCCAGTTGGCTGTCCACGGGGATTCCTCTGGAGATGCCCCAAGCGGAGATAACGGTATGTACCGACGCCAGTACCTACGGTTGGGGTGCCCACCTGTTGCCGGACTTCACTACAGTCAGCGGCATGTTGGAGTCAGAGGAGAGGCCTCTCCACATCAACCTTTTAGAAATGAAGGCTGTCATCAATGCCTTTCATTTCTGGAAAGATCAACTCTCAGGAAAAACTGTCCTCATTATGTCAGACAACTCTGTGGTGGTGACTTACCTTCTCAAACAAGGGGGCACCAAATCACCAGACCTGTGCTTTCTGATCTGGCAGTTTCTACGTTGGTGCGACAACCTCCACATCAACGTACAAATCAGACACATTCCCGGCAGACTCAATGTCTTGGCCGACACTCTATCAAGGAAAGGTCAAGTCATTCACATGGAATGGTCACTCCATCAATCAGTCTTTCTTCGGATTTGCACACTTTGGGGGCGTCCGATGATCGATCTTTTTGCGACAAGGTGGAATCGCAAGTTGCCCACCTTCATCTCTCCGGTTCCAGACCCAGAGGCTTGGGCCGTGGACGCTCTGTCAATCAGCTGGGAGGGGTTGTGGGCATTCGCCTACCCTCCCACGGTTTTGGTACCGAAAATGATCCAGAGGTTAAGGGGTCAGAACTGTCGGATGATTCTGATTGCCCCTCTCAGATGGAACAAGTCCTGGGTCACTGATCTACTCGATCTAGCAATAGATCTACCCAGGAAGATTCCAACCAGCCCACATCTTCTCAAACAACCGCGGTCACAGGTGTTCCATCCCTGCCCAGACCGTCTTCTTCTTCACGCTTGGCTCTTGTCCGGGCAGCCTTGCGAGACAAACAATTTAAACCTTCGATTGTGGAAGGAATCTCAAGAGCAAGAAGGCCCTCCACTCTGAAGGCTTACGAGGGAAAGTGGCATGTTTTCAGGGACTGGTGCCATATCAATAACATCGTCCCTTTGAGTGTCTCAATCCCTCAACTGACCGACTTTTTTCTCTGGCTTTTCTAGGAGAAACAGTTGGCCCCAATTACTATCAAAGGCTACCGCTCCATGATATCAGACACATTCCGCCATCATGGTAGAGGTGATATTGGGCATAACAAAGATCTATCAGATCTTTTAGCCAATTTTGATTTCAGTCGACCAAAATCCCTCACCCTGTTTCCAAAATGGAATCTGTCCTGGGTTTTAACATGGCTCAATTCAGACAAATTTGAACTTTTAGCCCACACTTCGTTAAAGCTACTATCGTACAAAACATGTTTCTTGATAGCCTTAGCTTCAGCATGCAGGGTGAGTGAGTTACATGCCCTTTCCAGTGACCCGAACTTTCTTCAGTTCAGATCAGATGGTTCAGTGGTCCTTCTGACGCAACCAGGCTTTGTAGCCAAAAATAGGTTACCATCCATTGGCAATCAAAGAATCGTCATTCGCTCGCTCTCTTTCATAGATAAGTCAAGAGCAGCAATCATGCAAGATCCTGTTCGTGCACTCAAGCATTATTTAAAACACACAGAGGCATGTCGGGACACACGTAAGCGCCTCTTTCTTCCGGTCAAAGCTGGTAAACGGGATATCACCCCTCAAGCCCTTGCTTCATGGCTGAAGTGGGTTATATGCTCAGCGTACTCTGAGGTCTCACAAGATCAGAGTCGCCTCATGAAGATTACGGCTCATGAGATTAGAGCAATCTCGGCAAGCCTGGCATTCGAACGCAATGTTTCGATCCGAGATATAATAGAAGCTGTTGGCTGGCACGCAGAGTCAACCTTCTCCAGTTTTTATCTCAAAGATCTGGCTTCGCAGAGGCAAACCTTGAATCTGGTAGGTCCGGTGTTGGCAGCCCAGATGACCACCAGACCCATTTAAAACAATCAGCACAGCCTATCAGCTTCGCTGGATTCGCCAGTGAAATTTTGTAGGTAAGAAGACTTCAATAACTATCTTCTTAACCGTATATAGGGGTCACATATCACGTGACCCTAGGCTGTGTTGCTGATGAAATTAGGAGAACGGGTTATCGTTCAAATGGGGAATCCAGCCATCATTCCCTAGAAGGTACCCGGGGTGGAGGTAGGATGCTCAGCATTCCCTCCTCCTATTACTTATTCTCCTAACGTTAATGTGATCGGGGAACGTATTTGAAGGAGAAAGCAAATTTTTAGTAAATTATGTTTCTCCGAGAATACTTACCCGATCACATTACTTAAAAACCCTCCCAACCACCCCGCTATGCGAGCATCCTCGTATAATATATATCGCTCAGCTTAAAAACTAGCGACACCTGGTGGTGGCAAGGGGAGGTAAGGGGCAAGAGTTAATGCCCTTTGGTCTAT
Organism: Sinohyriopsis cumingii; assembly: GCA_028554795.2. Taxonomy (NCBI): domain Eukaryota; kingdom Metazoa; phylum Mollusca; class Bivalvia; order Unionida; family Unionidae; genus Sinohyriopsis; species Sinohyriopsis cumingii. The sequence goes on from CM068828.1 coordinate 76,305,299, forward strand.
ATAAGATAGACCGAAAAGACGAATTTTCGTCTTTTAGTAGGGCTGGATTCGAGAGGTAGCAGACTTATATTCCTAACGTTACTGTGATCGGGTTAGTATTCTCGGAGAAACATAATTTGCTAAAAATTTGCTTTCCAGCTCCATGGAATATTTTTAAAGTTAATTAAATCACATTTAATTATTTCAAATTCCATAAAACAGACATTTCATTGTTTCCAGCTCCATGGAATATTTTTTGAGGCAAAACAAAACATAAATTATATTGTTTTCAATTAGATATATTGTTGTTTTCAACTCCATAGAACATTTTTGAGGTGAAATAAGTTAGATATATCATTGTTTTCAACCCCATGGAACATTTTCACAGTGAATGAAACAGATGTTTCATTGTTTTCAACTCCAGCATTTTTTATATGAAAAACATATTTAATTATGCTCAAGTCCTTGGAGCATCATTTACATCCAAACAAACTACCAGTAAAATGACAGATGCTGAACATATCAGCATTTTGAACTTTCTGATGTGAGTTGAATAAAAAATCTTGGAGGTAACTGTAGTGGCACTTCCTATATTGGTATGTTTTTAATAGACAAACATCTAGCTAGATGTGACATGATTGGTCTCGAAAGTAACACTGAATCATCTTTCAGCAGTCAATGAGAAACATGAACATTTCATTTTTAATGTTATTTCTGTGAGTTAGTATTGAAAAATTAAAGAAATCTGTGTTTAAATTGACTGCACCTGTTTGTGTTGCTGATAGTGATGATACGACATCTGTTCCGTGTTACGTTGTGAAGCGAATTTGATGTAATAACAACATGGGCTTTGAGAACAGTTCAAAATGGCCAGTATTTTTTCTGAGTGTTCTTTTTGAAGCATTCAGTGGAAAAGGCCAAGTATGTTCCACTTAATTTTATGTGCCTGAGAATTCCACACTTCACGTGCTTGAAAAGTAGGAGAAGTATCAATAAGAGCCGATATATTTATTTGGGTTTGTGAAGCACCAGTCCTCACACCGCAGATCAATTAGTCTAAATAAAGATAAGTTTAATTATTTTGTAGTTTAAAAAAAATTATACATGTTTATTAGGGTTCACACGACAGGATAAATGGGAAAAGATAGATATATGAATACGTTTGTTCCAAGCCAGGGAAAGTCCTGTATGTTTGCAAACATTGGTCAAAATCAGGGAAAGACCAGAAATGTTCAGAGGAACTTTTAAATGAATAAGATACAGAAAATTGCATACAAAATTATAAATTAATGAATCATGAATTTAATGTGTTGAGTTAGACTGCTCGAAAGTTTGGAAGTTGCAGAACTTTTTAATTCATCTTCTTATTCGGAACATTTCAGATTAACTAATCTGCACATATTTTGACCTCTAGTCCACTAATCCCAGTATGTATTTGACTCCCATTGAAATCCCTTTGCAAGTCTTAAAACCGGTATGCTGTAAAATTGTTTATGTTTATTTTCATGTACATCTGAACTTATTTCAACATACATATCAAATGTTTTTTGTAACATGAGACATTTTTCTCTCACATTTTTAAAATTTCATAATTGTTCTTGCTTTCTTATTTGAAACCCTTGAGTAAAATAATAAACACCAAATTAGAATTAAATGTTGCCTACTCACTGCATGACAATCTGGAGATGTATATCTCCAAATTTGATCCAAGGAAATAAGATACAAAACAGACGACAAATCTAATGTACAAATTGTTGTTGTTAGCAAAGCACTAAAATTGAAAATAGAAAAGTTTGGAATGTTCCTTAATGTTGATATAAGTTATGAGGGGTTGAATGTGTGAACCATGTACGAATATTAGCTCAGATTTTTGAGTGGGCACATTTTGAACCACGTATATTGGCCACCTTGTTTGAATGGGTTGTTGTCAGCAGTTTTTCTTTTTGAGTGACAGAAACAATTGTCTTTATCTAACTCAGACAGGTTCTTTCTTTCAAGTACAGTTGGCAGTAGGAATAAATTGTTTTAATGGTTGGTAACATTTCCATGTTAATGACAGTACATTGTATATTCTGATAGGCTACCCTCAGCAGGTTAGCTTTGTATTGTTCATTTGAATGAGTGTAGGAATTAGACTTTGGTTAGCTGTGTATTGTTCATTTATCTATCAATCTATAAATACTTTGACACAGTCACACTTGACTATTAAGCAATGGGTGGTGTATGGTCAAAGATAAAGTAAAGACTGAAGTGACAGGACAGTCAGAATAGTAATGATAGGAAAGGCAGATAATTAAAGAGTGTCAGTGTATGTTTTCATCCTTTCAGACTCAGACCAATCCAGCTACCCTAGTGGCAATGAGATAATAAACCTCAACCACTATAGCCCTCAGCATAACTAGGTCTTACTTGTAGCTGACTAGTGGATTAGAATGTGATTTTGGAAAGCTCCTACTTGTGAGATACCAAGTCAGGAGCTTCTGCAATCATTGCTGATAATTTGTTCCAAGTCCCTATTGTACATGGGAAGAAGCTGAACTTGAAACAGTTTGTTGATGCTCACTTTAATTGGAACTTTTTCCTGTGGTTTGCCCTCGTTTGGCTGTATGCTAGGGTCAGGTATTTGTATGCTGGTATGTCCAATACGTTGTTTGCTATCTTGTACAACATGGTCATCTGGACCTAGTTTCACCTGGATTCGAGTGATTCCCACTGGAGATGGTTCAAAATTGCACTGACATTGCCAGTGTAATGATATCTATTTGTGGTGAATCTAGCGGCTCTCTTCTGAACCGGGGTCCCCCGAGTGGCCGAGTGGTCTAAAGCGCTCTCTATTATGGATCACTGCCATCTCACCTCTGTCTGCATGGGTTCACATCTCGGATTCGGCCAATTTGGGTATGTGAGAAAGCTTGCCAGTAGCTTCTCGAGGGTTGGTGGTTCTTTCCTGGCATTTCCTGGGTTCTTCCTCCACCATTAATACTGGCCGTCATGTATAGCCTATCGTGTGCTGAAAAATGGTGTTAAACCCTACAACAACAACAACAACAACAACTCCTCTGAACCATCTCTATCTTATTTATTAAATCTTTATTCTGTTGGTTCCACACAGTTGAGCATTACTCAAGGTCTGGTGAGACCAGAGTGAAATATGCTGCACTTTTTACTTCTTCATTGTTCATTTGGAGGTTGTGGTGGATGAAACCAAGGATGCTATTCCCTTTCTTCAATATCTTGTCTTTGTGCCTTTTCCAAGAGAGGTCTTTGAATAATTCCACCCCGAGATAAGTTGTTGTCTACTCATTGTCTAGCTTGTGCCTCTTAAGAGTATATTTGGCCAAAATTTGTGATTTCTTCCTGTCTGTGTGAATCGGATTTTTAATGTAGCTTTAAAACAAAAATCAGTCATTACTATGAGGTCTGCATTGTGGCAGTATATAGTGATGTCTAGCACTGGGGCATCATGCTGCAGACATGTAGTATGATGTCCCACCCAGTCACATTATCCTGACACCAGGCCAACCAGTCCTAATACTAACCTCTTAATGCTGAGCACCAAGCAAGGCAGCTGTTTGTACCATTTTTGTAACTCTTTGCTATGACTTGGCTGGTTGGAACGACATTCCCCCAAGTTCTTTCCCAGAGGGCCAGTTGGTTCAGGTCTTAAGAAGGATTCCACAGGCCTTGGAGGCATTTATTTCCCGGGACAGTCATCTGTGAAAACCTTTGTTTTGGATTTGACACTCTCAGATGGATCATTGATGAACACCAGGAAAAGGATAGGACCCAAAACACTCCTTTTATGTACCCCACTAACCACTGGTGCTGGGTCTGATGTTGCTCCATCTACTATAACTCTCTGTGATCTGTCAAGAAATCTCAGATCCATTTCTGGGTGTTACCTCTGATGCCATAGTGGTCCAACTTACAGAGGAGTCTTTCATTGGGGACATGATCAAAAGCCTTACTGAAGTCAAGGAAAGCAAGGTCATACTGCTTCCCTCTGTCTAAGGATTTGGCGACCTCATCCACTAGGGTTTTGAGTTGTATTTAACAGCTTCATCTGTCAGGAAACCATGCTGGCAGCCAATTAGGATGTTAAAGTGATCTAGATGTTGCATCATTTTGCTGACTATGATGCATTCAAGCATTTTGCAGCAGATATATTTAAGGGAGAAAGGTCTATAATTGCTGGCCTTGAATCTTTCTCCATTTTTGAAGATAGCCGTAATATTTGCTGTTTTCAACAAATCAGGGACATAACTTTTTAAGAGACACTTTTGGTAAATATTGCTTAAGTGTGGTGCACGCTCTCCATCTAGGTCTTTCAGGATCCTTGCTGGAATCATCTCTGGTCCAGTGGCCTTCTGTGGGTTAATTTTCTGCAACAAGCTGTATACACTTTCTTCAATAACTTGGATGCCAGGTATTGGTGGGTAGTAATGATCTCCATGTAGGGTTGGTGGATCACTCTTATCCTCTTGTGTGAAGACTGGTATTGATAATTCAGTATGTTAGCCTTGTCGGATGACTCTGAATGTAGTTTCCCGTGTTCCTTGAGTTGTCTCTACTTTTAATGTCATTCCAAAATCTCTTCAGCTTGTTTGGTTGTTGTTCTTGATTTGGATTTCCAACTTCTATTAAGTTTGTAGATATATCTCCAGTAGGCCTGCCATTCTAAGCATTGTGATCTGATTTTGCTTCTTTGTATAGTTTCCGATCTTTTGTTTTCCTGTTTGTTTTCAGTCTTGCAAACAATTTGTTCCGACTTCTGTGTTGGGCTCTGATGGGTTTGTCTATCCAAGGCTTGTTTGTTTTGTTTCCAGATAAGATCTTAGATGGTATAAATTTATCCATTAACCGTTTGATATTCTTGAACATTTCCCATGTGTCATTTGCAGAAATGTTATCTGTTTCATGTATGAATGATTCTTGTGATGAACTATTCATGTATTTGGACCTAGTCTGCATTCCTGTATTGGAAGACTTTACGAGCTGCTTTCTTCACTTTCATTTGTCGTTAACTGGACTTTATTTAGACTGCTCCATGGTCAGCAATTCCTGGTATGACATCACACTTGCTGATTAGTGTTTTTTTGTTTGTGAAGAACAGGTCAAGCAGATTTGAAGTAAATTCCATTACCTGTGTTGCTGCATATACAGCCTGATCCAGGAATGCGTCCTTTATGATATTTAGTAGCAGTTGGCATTGGACATCGTTTTTGGCTTGTGGTAGTATACCCTCATTCTCCCAGTCAATATCTGCCAGGGTGAAGTTTCCTCCTCGCCATATGTGCACACCTCATGGGATTCTTATAAGGCACAAGTGAAGCTGGTGTAGGTAGTTTGGTTCAGTTAAGGATAGAGGTTGATAGAAGGCTCCTGTGTCAGTTTATCCCCTAGGGGTGCAAGACTGAGAGTAAAAAATCACCTTGGATTCAAAACTGGGGGTCAGACTGAGTTAAAAACTAACTTTGATATCAAAACTGGGGGTCAAAGTAAAAAAATTCGTGTCTATGAAGCGCAAATGAGGGTAAAGGGAAACACAGTATGTATAGGTCTGGTGCCGCTTTAACCTTGATTTTGGCCCAAACTAACTCAAAGTTATTATCTGCCATCAATTCTTCTGGCTCACAGCTGGAATACTGGTCATATAATAATGAGGAAAAATACACCACCACCCCACCTCTGGTGACCTAGTGGTTAGAGCATTGGCCTTGGATGCAGGCGGTCTTGGGATCGATCCCCTGCCAGGTCATACCGAAAACTTATAAAAATGGTACTAACAGCTGCCTTACTTAGCATTCAGCATGAAGTGCTGGACATCATTATAAACTGCTACATTGCCGACATCTTAGCGATATGACTAAAATATCGTTAAAGCTACGTTAAAAATCCAAATCACATCACACACACCCCGAATGGGATCCCTATGGACGACCATTGTGGTAGGACCTGAAATTTGCTGGGAATACTTCAGATGAATTTATGTTGCTGTCTAACCATGATTCTGTACCAATAACAGTGGTGACTTTGTTAGAAGAGATCATATTGCTTAGTAGTCCCTTCTTTCCAGGCCCGTTATAGATTGACAGTAGGATTCTCATGGGCAAGTCACTTCTAATTCCAGTGGGACCATGTGTTGTAGCGGTGTTTCTCTGTTTGTGTGGAGATGAAGTAGCAGTTGGCTTGTTCAAGTTTATCTCACTGTCTGCTTGGGTACTGTTGCTAAGGCAATGGCAACTGTTACTGGTATTGAAGACAAAAGTGTCAAATATTCCAGTGGAGAAGTTTGGTGAATACATTCCCAGCTTACATTGTGGAGGGTTTTGAACATGGCATCTGGCATACCCATACACTCTTGATGATACCATACTTCGCATTAGTCACAGCACACACAAGGTATTGTCTATTTACAGGCTTTGAATGAGTGTAGGGATTAGACAAGCAAACTACATGTGAAACCCCAGCTGTAGTGGTTAATCAAGATAATTTACTGATGCGTAAACTTCGAATAGGCCTCATGCTGAATGTCACTTGAAGGTTGTTTTTTTACTTCTAGAGTAGAACAATAATAATAGCATCTGAAACAGATTTTAGGAACAGTGATTTAAAAAAAGAAAAACAATTAATTTCTGCTTTTTATCAACTCATTGTAGTACTTCTACTTTTATATCTTAGAAAAGAATGATTTTCTGCATAATAATTAGTGTTTATATTGGCTGATGAGTGAGGCATGTGATATTTGATTAAAGCCTGTTTCTTGTTTAGAGCTCATTACAACTGTAAACTAGCAGGCTATATGTGATCAACAGTATTGTCTTTGCTTACACATTTGGATTTGATGTCTTACAGCTATAACAAATGCATTATTGATAGATTGGAATAAACATGCGTTGTGTAGAACTTTGCCATGCTACTATACATCTATGGATAAAGATGGTATGTGTAAAATAAGACCACTGAATCACTTGCATTTGTGGAAAGTTGAAATGAAAATACGGTCAAAAGTAGACATAAAGCACTCTGAGTAAATACAAATTTGTTAAAATGTTGATCGCTGGACATATTTCATTGAGATTCTAGGACATTTATTCTTATTTTGAATCAAATTAAAACTTATTTAAAATTTTTTATTCAATATTCATTAAACAGTTAGAGGTGCATTTTGTCGTTTTAATACATTTTCATTTTTTAATCATAGTATAATAAGAGGAAAAAAATGTTGGATATACTTAAATTATGATACTTAATTTCATTTAATCTAATGAAATCCATAACTTTGTCAGCATTTAAAAGCATGTCAGTTAAGTGTCGAAGTCCTTGGATTATTTTATAAGTGAGGAGTTTTTTTTATGGCCATTTACTGTTCTGTTTCTGTTATGTCACTTTCATGTCAGATTTAATGAATAAAGGCCATCTTTAATTTTCCAGCAAATACATTAACTGGTCATTATGCATTAGGATCACTTTCTTTGCTACATCTGAATCCAGTCCTCCTGGACTGACAGAAAATAACTCTTACAATTTTGTCATAAGTCTTACGAAAATTACCTGTAACATACATACTTATGACATACTAGCCAAAACTATGGAAAATTGATCATTGCTGAAAAATCCGGATAATTGGTTCATCCGTGTTTTATTTGGGTCCGCGTTTCATCTTAGAATTAGTGAAATTAGTCAGGGAACCGGACTAACTTTACAACAGCACCCCAGACACTTTAGAATACACCTGTTTGTTCATGTAAAGCATTCGCCTGATCAAACTGTTGATATAATTTTTAAGAATGATGTCCAGAAAGCAATGCATGTTTAAGACGAAAGAGAAAATAAGCTTCTAGAAAAGTGTTAATAATCAATACAGAAGAATCCAATCACAATAAATCAGTACTGATCCATGATCTGGGACATATTCTGACATTATGGATGAGGCATTATTGGACACAGAAAGGATGTTAATGACTTAATATCCAACTTTGATCTATCTCTCCTGGGTGTTGACATGTTTTAACTCGTCCAAGTTTGAGCTCCTGTCATCCACATCCATTAATCAGCTACCATATAAGACATGCTTTCTAAGAGTGCTTGCCAGAGCATGAAGACTCAGTGAATCACATGTCCTTTCTATGGATCTGAATTGCATGCTGTGCAGTCCTGATAGATCACTTGTCCTGTTGACGTGTCCTGGTTTCATTGCCAAAATCAGCTTGCCATCACTAGGCAGTCAGCAGATATCTGAGGCATATGGAGAACATTGGAGCAATCGCCAGATCATATTCTTTCTGCCTCTTAAGTTTGAAGCAAGACATAACACCAAAGTGCTAACTGCTTGGTTAAAGGAAGTAATACAATTGGCATACACTGACCTCTGAAGAACTGGTACACCTCATTAAAATCTTTGCTCACAAAATTTGTGCAGTTTCCATCAGCCTGGCATTCAAATGTAATGTCTCCATTTGAGACCTAGTGGAGTTGGCTGAATGCCATGCCCAGACCACTTTACCAGCTATTATGTATGGGTCATGACCTCATAGTGGAGAGAACTTAACTTCCTCGGGCCAGTGGTAGTTACTGCACAGACAATATCCACCCACTTTTTACGTCAGCACAATCTCATAACCAGATGGCATTGGTCACTTACGCTGGGTTTGTTTTGAAGAACTTGAAAGATGGGATCATAATCAAGCCAGAATCTCATAGGGATCTCCTTTTATGTTTACAACTAAGGTATCCCATTGTGCTAAACTGTGTGACACCAGTGTAGCTCTGGTGCTCAGCATTTTCTCCTCATGCCTAGTCACCTAATGTACTGTGATCAGGTAACATATTTGCTGGAGCAAGCAAATTGTTTAGTAAATTGTTTCTACAACAATACCTACATGATCACATTACAAATAATCCCTCCCACCCTTTCCCACAATGCAAGTATCATTTTAAGTGTTACTCAAGTTTAAAAACTGGTTCTAGCTGGCAGCCATCTAGTGGGTAAATAGGAGAGTTAACCTGTAAGAGTTTCTTCCCTTTGTCTCTATCACATATTGACAGAAAGATGTTCTTCTGTCTTTTGGGAAGACTGGATTCAGAGGTAGCAAAGAAAGCTACCCTTATGTTATATGATCAGTTAAGTGTTATTGGAGAAACATAATTTGCTAAAACAAGTTGCTTTTTCACAGGAGCTTCCCTACAGAAAAGAGGTTGTAGATGTGAAGGACATCAATGATAAAGTTGGCATCAAGTAAGTAAGGAAACGGTTGGGGAAGGTTAAATTTGGAAGAGATAGATTTCTTTTGGATCAGAAAAACCTAATCTATTTATTCTACAGTCAGTCATCAGTCAACCAGACCCCTTGAGAGATATAATTAAGTCGAGAACACATTTTCTTGGTCTGGATGAGTAAAAGGCCTGGATAAATGCACAGAAAATTAGGAGTATCCCTCAGTGAATCAAGGGATGGGCGGTCTAACCTGTTACAATATAACACAGGTTAGACCTCCTATCCCTTGATTCATTGACGGATTCTCCTAATTTTCTTTTTTTGTAACGAATCCCTGTAAATAAATGGAGTATATATAGTACTCATTTTACTGTATTTTGGTACTAAAATTTCCAACTATTGGCACATGGTTCTTTGAAAGATATGAAAAAGTTTAGATGTTTTTTTGGCTCAACATGTTGTGAGATTGGATGAGCTAATTGTATGGCCCAGCATCTGTCCTCCATCATTGTATGAAACCTTTAATATTTTCAAATGATGCCTATCCAGCATCAGATTTGTCTTTGAAAAATAGTCAGACCTGAAAATGACCTTTTCTCAAAAACCACTAATTAGGATTTGACCAAATTTAGAAATCATCTAGGCGTAAAGGGCCTTTTGTAATTGAAGATGTTATACCAATATGCTATCAAATATGGCCAGTATCTAAAAATAGAAAAACATAATTCTCAAAAACTTGTGATGTTTTGATATCGGTTGGAGACAAATTCAGAATTGTATCCTAGACAGCTTAGGTGTTTGTACGATGTCTTATTTAAGGTTTAGATTAGCAATGATCCGGTTGAAACTACTAATCTTAGATTGGTAATAATTTATCCTTGCATATACCTAAAATAGTGTTTCTACAACTTAGATGGTGATAATTTACCCTTGCATTTACTGAAAATGATGTTTCTATAACTGCACCTATTAAGTTTATAGTTTTCTTTCCCCAGGTAAACTCAATATACTTTCCTTTGTACTCCTAAATTATCTTCACAGTCTTACCATATATACTCACGTATAAACCCGTTCTGATATAAGCCGACCCCAAAACTGAACAGTTATAAACACTATAAAGTGCATGACCTGCATATAAGCTGACCCACAACTCTGAGACATCTCAAGATGCAAGAGGTAAGTTCTAAATGTTTTTATTTAGGCAAACTAATATTTAAAAAAATTACATGTATACTTATCTCGGTTGGCGTGCATTATTATTGAAATTTGTGTTCTAGTTCTATCTTTTAGTTCCTTTTAAGTGTAATCATCATAAATACAATATGTCCTCTTAAAATTAAATGTGAAATGTGTCAATCTACCGTAACAGCATTTCTCTGAGAATCTAATTAGGTGCCGACCTTGTTTTGATAACTGACATCTGGAAGTATTTATTGTATTGTTGCACTGAATTAAAAGCTGGCCTCCTTTGTATTATCACGCTAATTATGTGTTTTGAATCAAAGGAGGTGGGATAAAAGAAAATTTAAAAGAAATGAAAATTCAACAAACTTAAAATCTAGCGGCCCCGGTAGTATGTCGGGTGAACTCACTTCATTTGATCAATCGAACACTTATAAATGTTATTATGTATATTACAGAAACTGCCCTAAATTAACAGACTCTTTCATTACTGTGATCAAAGATAACAAGACAGCCAAGTGAAATGAATACTTCGTAAAATAAAGAGCTTGATTTCACAGGTACGGACCATTGTGGGCAAGCAAGTTTCACAGAATTCTTGAACTGGCACTTAGAGATATCCTTAAAGATGATAAGAAGTTTTATTATTACTTCCAATGAAATCACGATGTCAGTATTGTACTAATTGAACAATACAAAAATTTAGTTTTGACGCAGACGATTGTCACACGAAATATATGTCGCGTGTTTTTGAAAAAAAGAAGGAATCTTGTTTGGCGGTGTATCAACAGTTAGTCTAGTACCCAGCTCTTGGGACTTCCGATTTAGCAGGATAACACGACTACAGGAACCAGACTCATCAAGAAAACAAAAAGCAGTGACATAATACACAGATTTTTTGGGCATGATGGTTGTTGAAACCGGTTGGAACAATCTTTCATATGTTGGATATCTTGAAAATAAATGTTATTTAAACAGAATAACGAACACTTCATTAGAAAGAGAACATTATAAGTGTTATCGACGTGGATGTAAAATGATGATTCAGTCAATAAACAGCCCAGTTCCCTAATGCCGCTTCCCGGTCCCCCATCCACTGTTTAACGATGTCAAAGCAATTTTTTTCCAATTTTTGGAGGTCCCTCAGTAACTCGCGTCTCATTTAGGACTAGCTTAAATGTTATCTGGAAGAATACAATTTGGACAAAACAATGAATAAAGCAAAATCTGCATCTGACATGTTTGGAATAATCAAGGATTTAAGTGAAGCTATGCACATTTTGCTCTGTGTAAGTACTGTACATTATAGTTCAGCCTGGTCTCCTGGGTAAACTCAACTGGCCCGTGAATTATTAATTCTGTATTTGCCTTTCTCATGTTGGAGAAATCAGAAAATATGCATTTGCAAAATAATAACGAATCAATCATACTACATTATAACAGTTTAATAATTGTCGGATCACCGAAGTTATTTTTTTTACATGCCTATGTTTTATGGCACGGAGAAAACTACTTTTTTGTGTCCCAAGATTTACAGCCATTACAGTAGTCAACAAAAAGACCTAAAAAACTCAAGTTTAGACATTGGCGTGCAGATATTGTGCCCCCCCCCCTTCTTCCAGGCCTTTCATTTTTCCTAAATTGTTCGGCATATACAGGAGTACATGCTGTATGTTGTAGTGCCATGTATATTTATAGATGAAGCAGAGCTGTCTGTGGCCCGTTTGAAGTCGGGGATTCTTGACCTTCCGTCAGCAGTAATTGTATATTCTTATATTAATCGTCATGGTCCAGGTGACATACCAGAAAATCCAGTAGTTTGAGTTAAAATTTATATGTTCAACACATCGGATCCAGAATTGCTGCTAATTCATTATTTTTCATGGGCTTTTTTGTAGATAGGTGGTTGCTACAGACCATAAATGTTGAAGTCAAGCAATGATTTTGTCTTAAAAAACACTTTGAGCGTCATTGGCGTCCTTCATGTACAACACATTGTAGAGATGAGTTGGTGTTGTTCTAATCATGTATTGGACACACAGACCTGACTAATGGATACTTCTTAAAAGATATAGCTTGGTGGGGTGTATACAGTGTTAACAGACAGTGGAATACTTCCTTGTTGAGTGTGTCTGCTTCTATCCAGTGTGACAGATGTTTTTAAAATGTGAACTCAATTAAGGCATTTTATGTTGTTCTACCACCCAGGAGAATCTCGATCTTCTTTAGAAAATACAGTTTATATTATGAAGTATGACCCTATATTGTAATTATTCTGTGCTTTTTTTCTCAATTCATCTTTTATTTTATATACATTTGACAGAAGTTTAACATTTTTATCTTTTATACTGATCTTGTACTTCCTGTTTTACATGTTTTGGAAGAGTTTATCTTCTCAAGTTTTTACTGCACTGTGCATTGTGCTGTTGGACTCAAAAGCAAGTATATGCAGTATTGTTATGAGGTCCACAATACTTACAGGCTGATTGAACTGTTAGTTCTTGACCAATTTTTAATGGCTCTTCATGTTCATCATGGACTTACAGACAGCCTTATGTAGGAAACTAATGTGCTTGTTCAAAAACTATTAACTATTCTTCCTCATGATTTCTTCTGAGCAAAAGTCAGAACTCGAGATCTGTGTTTGAACTCCTAGATAAACATACCTTGTTTACATTTTACATCATTTTTCTAATGAGTTGAAACTTTCATTTCCTAGGCCTATATTGCATTTATTTATTGAACCTTAATTCAGATCCATTCATTAACCAAAAATTATCAGTTTGTTACATGACGAAAGATTAAGATTTTAAAACTGGTCCATATTTAATTGTGTCCAGTTGCCTTATAGTCGTACACAAATAAATAATCATTCTTGTTTCAAAGAGCAGGGGACATACTCATCTTCCTGCTGGTCATGTTCAGCAATGTGCAGAGAGAATGGAAAATGTGCATTTTTTCCTAGATATTACAATAATTATCTTTTTCCATTATATTAGAATCAGTGCAGAGAAGATGGCCACCCTTCTGACACGGATGTGTTTGGAGTCCAAGTTGATGGCTGAGGGAAAATCTCTGGAGGTTGAAGTTCCCCCAATCAGAGCTGATATCCTTTGATTATGACATAATTTATAAGAATTGCATTATTTTGTAAGACATTCAATTCCATATATGCGTCAGTGTGTCACTAAAGGCAGGGATGAAACTTTCATAATGTAGTGGAACCTGAGAATTTAATATTCTTAGTAAAACTGGGAGCCCATTGGTCCAGTTTTTCAACTTTTGATAAACAATAAGTTGTAATTCAGGTAATGCAAAGACCAGCATGGCTGAATTGTAATGCTGTGTATCTTTGTGCTGTCACTCCTTTTGCACTGGCACATAACCATCTATTACATGCTAATGTGCTGCTAAACACCAACCATTTACTTAAAGTTGTTTTTAACTTCATAATAGTGTCATCATTAAATTTGTATTGATTTTTTATATATCTGCTGTGAGGTTGAGTGTATTGTTTTACGATATTGTTCATATGCACGTCTGTCTGTTACCAATTTTGTTTCTGCACAATTACTCACGTTGTTCACCAACTACAGTGACCACATTTTGTTAATAGTCTTCACTAAGGTTAAGGAAAATCCAGTGGATTTCTGGGCAAAAGGTTATGTTGTCCTCCACCTTCGTCTTCAATGAAAACTTAGAGAATTTCTAAATCCATCAACCTTTAACCAGTAATGACTAGCCTTATTTCATACAATTACCACAGTCTGGTCTAGTCACTGACATTTTTGCATTTTCAGGACCTAAGCATAAAAAAAATTTACACTCATACATATGCCTCCCTTCTGTCTTCAGTTTAGCCTTTTCAAAAGACTCATGCTGGTCTTCCACCCCAAAGTCCGAGCTGTTGACAGAGACATTGCAAGTCAGGGAATGTTGAAGTGATCACTTGCATACTTGGGCTGAAACTTTTTCCTCCTCATGCAACTAGTTCAGTGCTGTAGCTATTGACTCAGTGCTTAGTCTGGTCTAAATGGTTCTTTCAGCAAACTGAGCATAGTCTAGCTCCCACTGTTGAGGCCACCACAATATAAAGATTTTGGTATCAGTCTCTTACATAATATCAACATAAAACAAGCTCTTCAAACCCTACTCTTCTGTAAAGATGCAGTTAACTGTAGCAAGAAACAGCAAAACACAGGTAGAAATTGACCAATTTTGACCCATTACCTCCCCCCACTACCCTTCTTGGTGGGAGGAACAGTTCAGCAACTAACCATAGATGCTTACCTCCAGTTAAGGGTGGTAGAGATCATCTACAACACAAATGCACTTAGACTGTACCCACAGGAGACATCAGCTTCTAACCAAGGCTAAGGATACAGATTCTTATGTCAGTCATCTGAGATTAACTTTGGTTATTTTAGATCTCCAAGATCATACTCTTATTAACGGGTCCTCATGGTAATTCCCAAGGCCTCTAGGACCGTATCTTCATCCTGGACATTGAACCATCTGTACAACATCTTCAAAATACATAAAGAGAGCAGCATTTTGTACAAAGAATTTAATCTGTTGTTCTTTCTTGTTTTGGCTTGAGGTTCATCTTAAATGAAAAGGGATCCATTTATATTGTCTCCCATTCATTCACTATTTAGGACATGCAGTTCACAAGATTTCTCAGTATAGTTTGCAGCACTCAGAGTTGTGCTTTGATGTGTCTTCTGTCCTCTTAGCTTAGGTTCCTAACCAACATAGCTTCAGATAGTTTTGCCTTTTGCCACACACATATGAGACCCCTGTTGATAATCCTTGTACATCATCCATAACCAGAGCTTTGACAACTGGACCAAATGATTGAAGCTGGCTGCATCTTGGCTAATCGGAGGAACTGTCATTGCTTATTGTGAGCATTCCATTTCAGTACCAGCTGCCAGAAATCATGAGATATACTGAACTGACATAACTTGCAAGGATGCAGTATGAATTGGCAATAGTCTGCAGTGTTTAGACCCTTCCGTAGCAGTCTACACACAGCACACCCAGTGCCTTTCACTCAGACAAGAGATACCAACTGGAAAAGGTGTTCTAAATCTTTCTGATACCTCAAGCTTTGTCATTTACTTCTGAAGGCACAGGGAAACAAAGTTCTCAGATCTCTGCCTTTTCTTATTTTTTTATTTTCAAAAGTGTTATCTTGGCAGACTGGCTCTTCTGATGGAAAAAATCTGTTCATACAGGATTATCTTTTCACATGATGTTCTTCAGTCAAAACTTCCTCCTACTACCTTTTGTAAAGTTATCCCCAACCACACTCAGAGGTTACTGTTCTTCAATTTATGAGATATTTCAGTGTTGTGAAAGGCAGGGCATAGGCCAGAAATCTCTGACTTCTAGTCATTATTGATTATGTTGACTGAAGACCTTGGGCCATTGTCTAAAGAAAGGAATTCCCACTGGGTTTTGATATGGTTGAACCTGTTACCTAGTCACACAAGCCTTAAGAAGCACAATTATTGAAATTCTTGCATTATCAGTGAAAGCAAATACATGTTATTCCAACATTCAGAAATTGTTATTTATGTGCATGCAGTAGTTAATCGTTTTATTTGGTAATAAAAAACTTACCTATTTGCCTGTAATCATAGCCATCCAATACATACTGCAATCACCACAAAAAATGTGATGGTGGCTTTTGTTTTTGTTGTTCATTTGCATTATGTACCCTGAAAATAAAGTCTGTCTGCCTGATAGGGTCTGACTGACAGACTACTTATATATATAAATTGCTTAAGTGTATTGCCTGCACATGTATACTGCCATTGTACATAGACTGCCAGGACTGTTGGATGTAAAAAAAAAATATTTAGTGGGGTAAGATCAGTTCAACATCTTAGAGAGGCAAGGTTGCTACAAATGAATGGAAGTTTCCATTAATGTAAGCTCTGGAAGATGCCTTAGGTCAGTGCTGTTCAACCTTTTTGACACCATGGGCCATTGAAAAATGTTTTTCTTGAAGCTGAGGGCCGCAGCAGAAAACTGAAAAGCAACAACTATATAGCTGCTCGAGCTCTGGCAGGCTATTTAAAAGCATGCGGCCCGCGGTTTGGACAGCACTGTCTTAGATCATCAAGACTTTATAAGACATAAATGTGTTGTTTGTTTCCTCATAGTGTATGTGCAGTTTGTGAAACATATAAATACAGGGAAATGGTGATGTTTTTGAGTGATTTGCTTTCACTAACTTCAGGCAGAACTAGGTTGGAAATAAACATTGACTTAGTTATGAAAACTTACATGACTTTTTAGAAACTGCTCAAAAGATCTGGTTATATTTGAAAAAAAAGCATCATTACATAAGGGATTTTAAGTCTGTATGAATGCCAATCTGCCATCAAATATCATGGCTGCTACTAATCAAAAAGATAGATTGTTAGAACTTCATCTAAGTGGTCACTTAACAGGATTTGACCAAATTTGACAGTAAGTATCCTGGCTTGAAGTCGTTTCACAGTTATCAAATTGGTGCTGATCCCCCACTGAAGATGGTGACCATTACTAAAATAGAAAACATTTAAACATCTTTATCAAAAAAATAAGTACATAACAAAATTTGACCAATACTGACCAAAAGCATCTTGGTATAGAGGACTTTCAGTACTTGACCAGTGATGTTGATGTGTCTTCAGATGTTGATAACGGCATAATGCTAGCCGGGAGCATTATCATGCCCACTTGAAACTCCCACACAGTGGGACACAAAGCCAGTAACTGCATGATAAAAAGATGCCCAAGCTACTGAGGTATGTGTGAAACATTAAGAAAGGGATCGACATTAGAAATAAAGAGAATAGTGTTCAGTGGTGGTTAAATTTTTAAAAACTCATTGGATAAAATCTTTAAGATAAAATGTCAGTAAATAGCTTTTCATTTGAAAATGTTTACTTTTCTGTATAAATTTTGTTTTCAAGGTAATCATTATTTGCAACATCATTGAAAACAAAGAGCATTCAATACACATTACATGTGTAACATTTAAAATGTGTATTATGTCTGCTTTTTGCATGTGTAATATGTCACTGCATTTTGCATTTGTGTATTATGTCACTGCTTTTTGCATGTGAATGTGGATACATTCTAGTGCTTTTGTTGATTCAGAACAGAACCAATTTAGTTTCTGTTTGTTTCTTCAAAATAATATAGGACCTCTGTTTCAAGAAACGATATTGAAACTTGTTGTTATGTTAATAAAATATTGATGTTGTGATGATATTACTTGTAACTGATAAAGTGCAGCTGAAGGAGACACAGTACTAATTGTATGGAAAAATGGGAATGGGAACCAGCCTAGAAATGGGTGAACATAATTTGAGTATATATAGGCTTAGCTGGCCAGGATTGGTTAATAATGTAAGTTATAATAATGTAAGTTATAATAATGTAAGTTATATTTTTAAATAGGAAAAACAATCTTTTGAGAGCATATCCCAGCTGTAGGTGAGAAGAAAATAGAGACATTGTTTTATTGATGGAATTTCAGTCCTTTAACAATCTTGAATTTGGAACACTCCTTACTAAAATTGGCACCTGACTCTTTGGTGCAGAATTGAAAGCACATGTTTCAAACACATGCAGGTCAGAAAATGATGTGGCTGATATCCCTTTCTCTACAGAGAAGTTGACCTCCAGGTTTCATCTATACTGATAAATATAGGTTTGATCATGATCACTCAGAAATTTTAAGTTATTCAATTTTTAATATCATGGTGTTTGCATAGTTTTGCTATGGGAACTGAATTAATACCGTGAGTCCTATAATCTCTGACTGCTAGTTTAGGAATTTTATGTTCACGGTAGACTATTTCTCACTTCTCCATACTAAACCGTTTGTGAAGCAGGACTTTTTTCTTGGACCAGGTATGCCGTTTGTTTGGTTACCTTGCTGTCCTTAATCATATTTGCAAGTGAGTAGGATGAACCCACTGATAAGTTAGAAATATTATGTTACTTACAATATGATAAACAGTATTTGATTGGTCAATTGAAATGAGTTGACACACAACTGTGATGGCTAGCTCTTACACAGTAAGAATTTGCATGCCTGTAACTTTCTTAATTGTATTCCTCTTACTTGCTTTGATACAAAAGATGTAATTAACATGATAATGCAAGCACAATCTACTTTTAATTGGGTGCAAAAATGTTACAAACATTTCACAATTACATATCAAAACACAGTACTTAATTAGGTTTTCATGAAGCACTTAGGGTCGTGGCTTTAATGGTAGTTACTTTGACATTTGAATATAAGATGGCAGATCACATTTATGATAGACCACTCCAGTGACCTAGCAGTTAGAGCATCCGTCTTGGATGTGGGAGGTCATTTTCCAATTTTGATCAAAGTTTTCTTCACATTCAGCAATTAGGGAACTGTCTTGGGTAGGGATGGAATGGATAACCAGTCTGGCCAGTTTTTATGATAAACATTTAATTTTGCCATGTTTGCTTCCCCACTGTCTTTCTGAATGTCATTAATACAGTTAAAAAAGAAAACAAAAATGTTTTATGGTTGATAAAAATGGGGAGAGGGAAGGGTGGTGGAAAATCGGACAAAATGCAAGTGGAGAAACCTGATTAGGTAAAAGCTGACCCAGTCCAGTACCCAGCAGAATTTCACTACCTCTCCATCCCTATTTTTGGGGCTATTTTCTAGAACAAGAAACAGGATCCACACCAACACTTGCATTATAATATAAGTGGGTGTTTGAGTCAATCCAGGCATGCTAAAACCAGGAAGCAGTGTCCCAATGAAAATACAGAGTTTCACAAACCCACCACAGCTGATACTCAGGAAGATAATTAAACTCGGATTCATATTTCATCCTTAACAACATTACATGTGATTCATCCCTGTGATATAATAGAAGATGTTGCCATTTCATATGGTTTCAACAATATAGAATGGACTTTCCCCAAGACCAGCTCTATAGGAAGTCAGGTAAATTGCACTTTTCTTTAAATGCAAATTATCTATCATGCTTTTCATGATATTATAATATAAATTTTTTATTTGTGTAACTTTTGAATTTGTTCACTAAATTTTCTTAGTATTGTTACAAATTTGAATGAAAAATTGTTTTGCTGTTTGAATATTTTCATATGCAGATAGTTACTCTTTAATTTTGAAACATTTAAAGTCTATTCAGATATTGGAAGGTAGGACTGTGTTAGGAAAACGTGATTTAGCCTGACACTCACCAACAATGACAGATACAGTGTAATCCTGCTATAACATTATGGTTGGGATCCATAAAATGTCATCATTCTGTGTACCAGACCATGCTATAACCAACCAAGTCATCTTAAGAAAATTATGAATGCAGTTAAAGACCCGGGGGTGAGGTGGGTGGCTAATAAAAGTGGGTGCAAAACTACATGCTTCATGGGGACAGTTACCATCTGAAATTGGTCCATATTACACATTTAGTGAATATTGACTATATACTATTTTGCTTTATTCAGAGAACCATGTGTGTGTGTATATATATATCTATAATCTATATATATACATACAGTGTGACCCTGCTATAGCATACTCTGTTGTTACACAAATTCGGAATTTCATATATGTGTATTTTTCTCATACACAAAAAAGATAGTTTGATTAAAAGTGCGAAAAAAACGTAAAATGTTTAGAATAATTTTGGGGAAGATATCGCATATGAATAATACAAGATGATCATGTCATGGCTCCTGAAATTTTATATGTATTTTTCTCGTACACAAAAATGTAGTTTTTCTTCTTAAAAGTACGAAAAATAATGTGTAAAAATTTTATTCTGGGATCACGTATGGCTTCGCCAGTGTTGCAAACTTGGATATTTTTTCTTTATTGGCGGCAAAATATACCATCTGGTGATTTGTTTTTTATTGGCAACATTGTTGGCTGTTTAAACCTGTATATACAGCCATTGGTTTGGAGTGGAGAAATTCAAAGGCCCCATGAAAGGAAGCTGCAAACTGGATATAAAATGCACTGAAATTCATCTATTGTTACACAAACAAATTCTTTGTCCATATTGACAAACCATCTAAACAGTGCATTGTTATATCATAATCCACTCGTCTTGACATCTAGCATGAGTATTATATGTTGTGAGATATCCACTTTTTAGTTGTTGACATTTCTGGTAATGGAGATCAGCCGGCTGAGGCATTATCACATAATCTATCTTTATGTCAGATTTTCGGCCGCTTGCTAGTTATTAATATATTTACATAGACTGACATTTGTATGTGGATGGTAAGTGAAATTCCTCTTCTTTTCACTCAGAATTAAATCCTTCAGAACACCTGTGTCTCCATTGACCCATTGTTAAATTTCTGACACATGCATGGAAGGCAGCATCCACAATTGTCAAAAAAAAAAAAATCTTACTTATTGTTTTATTAAATAGGCAAGGAAGAAAAGTAACTATAATAGACCAAACAATGGCCAATTCCTTTTCAAAAATGTATCCAGATAAAATAGTTTGCTGAAATTTCAAAGGAAACAGATTACCTTTGAAGCACCGATTGTTATGAAAACATATTCAGCAAGTGGAAAAAAAATCAGCCTCAATCATGCAATACAATTATTTGATGTTGCCACCACAATAAGAAATGGGCATTTGTTTGGTGATCCAAAGCTGTCCTTTAGAGGCAACTTCAATAATGCATGCACCCTTCATCAAAGAAAGCCTAATACAATCTTCAATTAAAACAAAGAACTTTTCTTCAAAGGAAGTCAGTACCAAACTTAAAGTAATGGAATCTGATGGATTTTTGCATTTTCCAACATGACTGGAACACGTTAATTGTGCAGTGAAAGTTTCCTTTTGCAGGGAAAAAGTTTATGCTTACGAACGCTACCAACAGTGGCTTAAAACACAAACTACATTTTACCGCCTTGGGACGTGCTGAAAAGTAAATGTGCTTCATCATTCGTTATGTGATTGTGCTAAGTTTATTATTGAATATTTTAAATCTGTGTGTGTGGATATTTTCAATGGAATCAATTGTATTGTGTGTTGTGGATTCACTGTATATGATGAAATTCGCGGGTGAGTACATGGTGTTGATACTTTATTCATGCTATATATTAGACATGTATATATAAACAGTCTTCATGTATATGTACCAATTCATGGTTCTCTAAATAAAGTAAACTGTTATATATATATATGCCTTCTCTGTTTTTGCCACATGTGTATTTCTCATTTAATATACCCATCCCATCCCCAACAAAAGAAGTTATTAATTTGTTTTGAACAAGAATAAATAAAAGCACAAATGGTATTTTTTTCATTTAAATCATAGCGCCCAGTACGTTCTTTTAAAAATGAAGCTGTCTATCACTTTGCCATGAATATAGATTCTTAAGCGCAAACGGGTCCAAGCTGAAAGTGACTGATAAAAGTTCCATCTATTAAACAAAAAGTGGATTGCTTTCATTTGCCTCGTTTTATCAAGAATATAATAGTGATATGCCGACACTCCTTCTGGCGCTGTGTTATTGCAGACAGTCACTGATCAAAGTTGGGAGGGATATGGGACTACAACTGTATGAATAGAATAAGTTGGCTTCTCACAAGATTTGAGGTTGAGACAGTTAACTTTAAAGACTTTAAACACATTTTACAATTTGTTGTTGCAGGAATACTGGCAGCCTCTTTTTTTTTTCCACAACAGGAAAATTTTATCAGTCACAATTGGCATACCAGTGTAAAATATCTCTGATGATCAACAAAAGCAATCGATCTTCACACACAGTTTTGGTCAGCTTCATTTTGCTACTAGCTAAGGTCAACACTTTAAAAGAAAATACTTTTTAAAAAACAAAATCAAAACAGTACAGTCCTACATGTACATGTACTTAAATTGGCCTAGATTTTGGTCATTGTAGGAAAACAATTGCCTTGCTGGGGCTATGAAAGGGATGAGGCTATTCACAGGGAAATAAAAAGAGATGAGGCTATTCACAGGGAAATAAAAAGAGATGAGGCTATTCAAAGGGAAAGAAAAAGGGATGAGGCTATTCACAGGGAAATAAAAAGAGATGAGGCTATTCACAGGGAAATAAAAAGAGATGAGGCTATTCACAGGGAAAGAAAAAGGGATGAGACTATTCACAGGGAAAGAAAAAGGAATGAGGCTATTCACAGGGAAATAAAAAGGGATGAGGCTATTCACAGGGAAATAAAAAGGGATGAGGCTTATCAAAGCGAAAGAAAAAGAACTTTAAACCACTGACATTCTTACAGTAACTTAAGTGTTCTAAAAATGTGTGACTTTTTACTTGATATCATTTAAAGGACCTTTCTGTAACTTGGTATGACTGAATTTTTATTTTTATTGTGCATTAGAAATGCCATTTTTCTTTAGAAACAAAACTCCTCATTTTTGGTGCTTCAGATGCATAATGAGTGTTCTGCAGTAGATTGGTCAACTAAACCCTGATATCTCTGGACCCGGTTATGTCAACAAGTTTTTTACACCCTGATGTAATCAAGATAACTGGGTTTGACTATATATATATATATATAAAATGTATAGCAAGAATAGTTTGAGTATAAACACTGTGTACTTACCAGCTAATATCATGCATGAGGGTGAGTCTATTATAATTTCATCGAAGATATGCACACAGATGTATATTGTTAAGTAATTTTGTACAGATCATTATTTGTCTGAATTCAGTGCAAGAAAAATATTTGCAAAGTTATGCAAGAAAAGATGAAGCATTGTTCAGTATGTACATCTTAAGGTCAGTAATATACTGATGGTATTTGTATACAGTTGGTAATACTTTAATGTCTCTATTGTGGATCTGAACACTTCATTTTTATTTTATTTTTTGGCTGCTATTCCATTTTTGGAATATCTAAACCTTGAGCTAATTATATTTGTTTAACACTGGACATACTACTGTCCCAGGCTTCAAGCTTATCTTTAATAATAAAAGTTTTACATATATGTGTACCGCTATCTATCGTAAATACCCACTAATTAACACTTTGGCATTTATTTCTTTGAACGACTACAGCAAGAATAATTGTTAATCAACAATTGGGTACTTATTATTGGGAATGATTGACATTCACTGGTCTGCTGATTGCGTGGCAATTTAACAACACAACCAAGCCATAACACAAGTTGACAGCTTTCATATGTTTTGATATTTTGTAAATCATTGGCACATAATTTGAACAACATTTGACTGAGATTGACTGATGATTGGCAGTTATTTATGTTAACTGATTTATAATCTCGTGCGTTTGGTTGTGCATGCAGTTTACGGGGCAAACATTTGTCAGCTGTTGTTTGAGCAATGATTGCACACAATGCATTGAAGACAAACACAAAAGGACTCAATGGCTTTCTTGTTCATCGATCTAAAATAATAAGATTAACACTTATGAGCTGACATCTTTCAACAATAAACTAAGATCAAAGTGCAGTGATTGACTACAGACACATTTGAAATGAACTTTCACAAATAAAACTGTTTAGCAACTTAAAAATATAAACAAAAGTGAAATCATAACACTTTTCTTCAAGAAAATAACACATATTGTCGAATTATTAAATCTTTTTTATTTTGGCACAAAACTTTCAAGAAATTGGAGAAATTGAGACTTGATCAATAATTGAATTAGGCAACATTTTTATTCACCCAAGACATTTAGAATGAATGCTTCCTCAGATAAACATGAACACTGCAGGTATGTACATGCAGGAAAATTTATTTTTAATATTGGCACAACTTTAAAACCTGATATATGTCAAAATAAATGTTGGAACTGCTACTCCACCTTACACATGTATCAATATAAATGATGTTCTAGCTGTCTGACCTTATACAAGTGGTAACATAAATGATGGGGTCACTATCTCACCTTACACGTGTCAGCATAAATCATGGTGTTACTATCCCACCTTACACATGTCAACATAAATCATGGTGTCACTATTCTACCTTACACAAATCTCACATGACAGAATAGGGAACATAACTTTTCACAGTTATTTATAGTATTTTAAAAGACTCAGAATCTTTCTTAGTGGTAATGAAATCTAGTGGTTTCTTGAAAAGAATAGACCATCACAAATTTTAAACCAATGTTTTGTATTTATTGCATGCACGATTGCATGCACGATTACAGTATCTACAAGATTATGCATTTATTATGCCATGTAATTATGTAGAAATGTGATATCCAAGTAGTATTTTTCTATCATTTGTCCTTCTCATAATGTGTTGGTCATTTTAAGTTTCACATTTGGCCAGTTTTATTTTTGGTTTTACCTGTCTGTCATGTGCATTGCTCCTTCTCTGGCTTCTTTGATGAAAAGAATAGACATTGTTGCATTGAATGCTAGATTATTTCTCATTTTAGTAATGTTGTTGCATTAAATGCTAAATTATTTCTCATTTCAGTTTGTATTAAACAAGCTGACAGATAAGCTAAGACATGATGTTGCATCTGCAGGTTTCACAGAAGTCCTAACTTTTGCTTTGGTAAGAATATTTCAATCACAAATTGATTCTCACATCAATTCATTTTGTATGTGTATATATGTATTACTTTATATATATATATATATATATATATATATATATATATATATATATATATATATATATATATATATATATATTACTCAGCAGTCACCTTTTCACAATGGTCATTGTAATATCCCCCCCCCCCCCCCGAAAATTTCCTATATAAATGTCCTTTTGTAATAGTCCCCTGCCTTTGGCAGTTAGAAGCCAAGACTTTTCTAACCAAAGAGTGGGTTTTCCATGCATTAAGTGGTCACTGGGACATATATAGTGACTGCTCAGTCTTTTGCTTCTTGAGGGAGACATCGTTTAGATAACGTAAGGATGATTCAATATTTAAAACATGAATATAAAGACAGGCAAAATACGTGGGTCATAAAGAATAGCCATACATGGCTTGTTTTGATTTTCTATTCATCACAGGCTTCTCACATAAGCTGATTATATTTTGATCTCAGGGAGTTGAGCAACTGGCCAAACCAGATATTGTTCGTGAAACATGAGCAAACTCATTGATTTTTTAAGTCAGTGATGATTTAATTGATAGGATAGATTTAAATGAGCAGGCTACAGTAATCTTGTGTGGAACGTAAATTTGGGAGAGAACATGTACATGTAATTTATTTTTATTTTTTTGTTGTACGCTGCACATCAAACAATCTGAATAATCTGCTACTACTACTACATGTTGATGATATTTGGCATGAGGTGTTTCTTCAGAAATCAGTTTTAGAAGGTGGACTTGTATACAGAGGTAGTCTGTGTACCAAGGCTAGTTTTGCCTTTACCCATGGGTGAACACTAGTGACCCATGAAAAACTCAGGATACAAGAATCCCTACAAGAGAGAATTTGTTTAGTCCTGTAACTTTCCTTCTTTAGTATGATAATGTTTTTCAACCATTAAATGGAAACACCTCAAGTCTGAACATCGAACAGAATTCAATCCCAAATGTAAATTATACAATAAAAAATACCTTATGAAACAGAATTCAATACTGAATTTAAATTTTACAATAAAAGATACCTTATGAAACAGAATTGCAGTTGAAACTTGGAAGTATATTTAGCTACTAAATTTCTGACACACTCTGTACCAGATTAAGTATAGTTAATAGTTACTGTAGTTGTCTGATCTGTGAAACAAGTATCTGGAAAATGTACTCGGGGCTTGCATTTTTAAAACAACACATGACACATGTGCCAACACAGATTAGCGTTGACAGTTGGCTAATCTGAAGTCCTTGTATCATACAGAAGTACAAGCCATTAAAAATAATTACATGTATTGATAACTAAATATTTTTAGGTAAGCCATTTAAATAGGACTGTTTATCTGCTGATTATCAAATTGTGACTGATGCTATTCATTTATATACATGACTGATAGAACATTGTTTACATGTTTATTTAAATTTGCAAGACTTTTATTAACCAGGCTTGTGACCTTGCTTTTTGATGCTTTGCAAACAGAGACTGCCAAAGCACGTCTCTAAAAGTCAGATTGACTGAAAGGAATTTCAGTAAAGAAAAATCATTACGTACATGTATTAAAGTAGTCATGGCTATCGTTTATCTTCACTCAAAACTGTGAGGTTTTGCATGCAGTGATATGGTTGAGAAATTAAAGCCACTTTGACATGGCTCAGAAACCCCGCTGCTTTAAGCACATGAATGTTACAAACTTGCCAGTGACATACATTGGTAACAGGATTAAATTGTGACTGACTACACAGATTATTCATTAAGTGGATAAATAATGTAAAGAAACAGATATGTAAGCACTAGAGACAAATCATCATGTTCTTCGACAGTTCTGCATCACACAGACCTGATCTATGTTTGAGTCACATGACTTTGAACTTGTGTCATAGTTTTTTGAAAGCAATCAGGCCAGTGATGAAAGCAATGAATAATATTATGAGAACATACGTATTGAGTCACCTGGCAGTGAGATGACATACCTTGTAATCTTTGAGCTTATAGATCAGATTCAAAATTTTGCTATCACTAAGGATGAACATTATTTGGCGCAGGCAATAGAGTTATTAACACAAACCCAGGGATGGTCCTGGCATTTAAAAAGCTGTCTGCAAAAAATCACCAACCTCAATATTTTGTCACCAGTTTTCAAAAAATGTTGCCAGAACAAGTAGTGAATATTTTTCCAAGTCTGTTAATATAATAGGCAATGAAAAATCTATTAATGTAAATTGCAAAAGATGGGATAGTTATTACTTTAAAGCAACAAGCAGTACATCTATAATATTACAAAATAAATCATTACATGACTGTTTTGCACTATCAAAATGTTGTAGAATGTTACATGATGATCCATCACGATTTTAGGGCTGCCCACTTGTTGAATGCATAGGATGTGTGCATGTCTACTTTAAGGTCTGAGATTTGGGTGGAACCCTGAAATGGAAATAATCATTATTTGTTTATGCATAAATATTTAATTTATAATTATACATGTTCTGATTTTATATATATATATATATATAATTAGCAAGAAGTTGGCATTAATGCAGCAGTCACAGTGTACTACAGATGTAACATCACAACAAATATTTTAAGGTTATAAACTTGTTTTTCCCCATATTACTGTCATTTAAATCCATAGAATATTACAGTTAACAAGCTATGACATAATGTTCTCAATACCTGTGTGATAAACAGCTGGTGCAGCTTTGTAACATTTGTGGTGGTAGTAAGCTGCAAAGAAAGTGTTCCTCATGGCACTGATAATGGCATTTTTACTTTTGCTAATAGCAGCAATCTATGCTACTTCCATGGTCTTTGCATCCCACATCACCGTTAGTGCATAGGTATGACTGATGTCACCTGAAATAAATGCATTATCAAATGTAAAATATCTACTTTCCTGACATCTACAGTCTCTCTCGTTTTTGAATAGAAACATCAGGTATTAAGCAAATCTTTATTATGCATATTAGTTTCCAAATAATAGTTTTCTAAGTATATTTAGTTACTGACATGTTAATTACAAAAACCTATGATCATACTTTGCAATGTATGATAAGTGACATATATATATAATGTGACCATCGATTTCATGCATTCAGTAACTAAATGCCTCCCCCTTTATGGCTAGCTTCACAAAGTTCATCTCCGTCAACCAGGAGTTTCTGAAATTTATTTTAGCTGTACTTGACATGCTTTGCTTGTAATGAATTGCTTCCGAATTCCAAGAGTGATCACTGAATGCTGTGGAATTTTTCTCAATGAAACTTACACGAGTCAACACCTGGCATTAATGTACCATATATATAAGCATAAATTCACACCCATTTTAGGGATTGTTTGATATAACAAAAAAGGGCATGGTTTATTTGTCAATCAGTTGCAAGTGCTTTCACTCACTGTAGAACAGGTGGTTTCTTTGATGCATGTTGAATAGATTTAAGTGTAACCTTGAGTTAACAACTAAAACATATCCACGGAAGTGCAAGAGTTTGTCAGTTTAATTAGTATCAAAACATCAAAAATACATTTTGTCTTGGGCTACAAGAGAAGTTACGGACTACAGCGAGGGAGAATCTCAAAAGTCATAAACCACTGTCAGTCAATGTGCAGCCAGAAATTCACAGGGCAAAGTAGTTTTTGCTTTTCTAACAGAAGGCAAAGTTTACACTTTTCAGGTGTCTTAGTTACCCACTTTGCCTGGAAGCCTGACCCTAGTGGCAGCTACTTACCTGTTGGTTTGAAAAAACATCAGTCAAAATTCATAAAAAGAAATGGCATTGTATTGTCAACTGTCTTTCTCTCATTAAAACAGTGTTAACTCCTGGTTTAATAATTTAATATGTTTTCAATGAGGCTTGTGTTTTCAACTTAAATTTGTATCAGATTTTACTCCCAAGCTCAGTAGTTGGTGTAAAAGAGTCTGTTATTGCTAGTAAGTCAAAGTGACCAAGGGATGTCAGTTATGCCTTACAGGACACACGGTACTAATTATACGGAAGAACTGTGAACCAGTCTAGAAATGGGTGAAGAAATAATAGAGTATTTACAGGTTTGGTGGTCCATAATTGGTTAATAATGAAAATTAAAATTTTAGGAAAAATATCTTTTGAGAGCTTATCCTATATGTAATGTAAAAAAAATATTGACAAATTTCTACTGATGCAACTTTAGCATTTTTACAGGCTTGACTCAGGAGTACTCAATACTGAAAGTAGCACCTGATTCATTTGGTGCAGAATCAATAACACGTGTTTCATGCACATGTATGTAAACAAATTGCCGTGGGTCATATGGTGTTCTCCACACATAAGCTTGCACCAAGGTTAGATGTGCACGAAAAATTATAGATGTTATTATCAGCACCCATAAATTTTAAGTTATTGAATTTTGAATATGATAGTGTTTCCATATGTTTACCATTGGAGTGGAATTAGTACCGTGAGTCCTATATGCGACCTATACCATAATAGGAGTTTGTTGTTTCCATGGTTACCACGTGCATACAGGGTATCAGTTTGGTGGTTTTTACATATGACAATCATAATGGAGTCTTTTTATCATGGTTTGAATGTGATTTTGGAGAAAAATTCTATACAAAAGACAGATGGGGATGGTTTTATACAATGGAGAGTGGAAGTAGATAGCTCAGGCCATAGGGAAAAGAGCATAGTATGGCCTGATGGCAGAATTTCATATGATGGTACCCATAGATTGGCCTATATGGTTAAATACCATTTAACACATGCAACAATTCCCCAAAAGGGGGTGGGGGTGGGGGAGATTTTATATGTAAGCCACTTATGTCACAATCACTTATGTATCAGTACTGATCATTTAACTTTAGAGACACACTCAGCAGATCAAAGCAGAGAACATTGTAAAAATAAGGACTGTGCACAAAACTGCACATGCTGCATTGCCTCAACCTGTAAATTGAATTATTATATGTCGAGTCACATTGAATATCAATTATACTGGTCTTATTTCTTATCCTAGAATTAAACTCCTTGACACCTATTCTATGTTCAGCATGTTTCTCATATTGGTACATTACATTTTTGGGTAAACAGTATTGGAACTTTTCTGCATTCCTTTTGTTGAGGGAGCAGGGAGGGATATTTTCACTTAAAATAATAGTTTTCAACCCTTCATTCCAAATATAACTCTGCAAAAGTCCTATCTGTATTGCATTCTTTACACAGGCAGTTTTTCTTCCCCAACCTCTCTTCATACAGTTGAAACATTCTTGATGTATAACTGCATGGTGAACATACTGCTCTCTCCCACCAAACCAGATCTCTTTTCTCTTCATGTACCAAGTCCCATGATAGAAAACCTTCATACTCAGGGTGTTGCAACTTGTGGTCTCAGAACACATTATTCCAAATCTCAGCATTTGATTACTGCGTGCACTAAGCGATATGTTTTGTTCACCATATATGTTGTTGTGAATAAATGAAAACAAGCTTCATGTCAGAAATATGGTTTCATATTTGAAACAAAAGCTATTTATAAAACCTACATTGCTCTGTTCTTACCATCAAGTAGTAGTAAGGAATCATTTAGCTGTAAATTAGAGCTTGCTATTTGGTTTGCCAAATCAAGGTGTATTACCTCCCCTTTGACTGTAATTGAGTGATTGCAATGTTTGCTTTGTTTCTCTTTTGTTCAATAATGTATGCATTTTTTCAGCTTTATATTAAAAAGTAAGTAATTTAACACTGCTTATAGTGGAAAGCAGCCACAGTAATGATTTTTAGACCTTTTCTTAACTTTTTATGAGCTTTGGGTAAATGTAGGTATATGTTTATGTATTAGACAACTTCAATATGCAATTCAGTTCTATTACTTAAATTTAACAAGTAGTGTATTCAGTGACAATTTTTATCAGTGTCTGCATATTGCATAGAGACATGAACTTGTCTTGGCATAGCAAAGTTTTTCACATATTTCTCCACCTCCAGCATACTTAATAGCTTGAGTCATAACAGTTTGTGCATACACTTTCTGTCTCCAACATCAATGTCAGCATTATAGGAACTTTGGATAACTTTTTCAAATTTGTCTCTTGATGTCCTTATGTAACATACCTCATGTTGATGTGTTATTTGGGTTGATACACATTCCCCCCACCCCCTTTGTTGTGGGGAACATTACCAGGCTTGAAGAAATTACTCTGTCTATTCTTTGCTTATTCACCCTTCCCCATAGTTTTATACTAAAAAGTAGCACTATGTTATTTAATTATTCAGTATAATACAGCTTATGGAACTCTTCCTTGGCTTTTATACCTTTTTATTAACATTTGGGGGTCATGAATCACATGTGATGATAGTTTAAATAAGTTTGGAATATCAGCATCTCTTGATGCTTCAAGGGTGTGTGTATTTGTTTTAGTCACAAAAGGGCAATGGCCTCGTATCATTTTGACCTGTCATGTGGCACACTTATTTGTTTTGTTTGATTGATGTGAATAGGGATGCACTGTGAGTTATTTCTGTGAGAGTCAGCAAGAAAAGAAATGCAATTTTGAAATTTAAAACATTTAAAACTTGTCTTGTAGCCAGTGAGAGATGAAAATACAATGCGTCATGTAATTTGATACCCTGTGATGTCATACTTGCTGATGTCAGCATGCTTGTGTTTCTTTTGTGTAGCATGCATGCCATATAAAGATAACATGAAGATACAAAGGCAGAAAACAATTATTTTAATAACAAGAATAAGCCATTAATAAGTACAATACAACACAGCAACATGTAATGCGGATGCAATTTAACTACAGATATTGGTATCACATAAAATGCTATTGCACTATTATCCATGCACAAGCATGGCCAATTCTTTCTTACAATTATGCTCTAATATCAAGGAGTAAAATACAACTTTTTCCAAAAAAATTAAATCTGGTTATAGGACACACGGTACTAATTATACGGAAGAACTGTGAACCAGTCTAGAAATGGGTGAAGAAATAATAGAGTATTTACAGGTTTGGTGGTCCATAATTGGTTAATAATGAAAATTAAAATTTTAGGAAAAATATCTTTTGAGAGCTTATCCTATATGTAATGTAAAAAAAATATTGACAAATTTCTACTGATGCAACTTTAGCATTTTTACAGGCTTGACTCAGGAGTACTCAATACTGAAAGTAGCACCTGATTCATTTGGTGCAGAATCAATAACACGTGTTTCATGCACATGTATGTAAACAAATTGCCGTGGGTCATATGGTGTTCTCCACACATAAGCTTGCACCAAGGTTAGATGTGCACGAAAAATTATAGATGTTATTATCAGCACCCATAAATTTTAAGTTATTGAATTTTGAATATGATAGTGTTTCCATATGTTTACCATTGGAGTGGAATTAGTACCGTGAGTCCTACAGTGGTTGAAATTCAGTTTGTTAAACCTTACCACAAATTTGGATAGGGCATAGAGTGTTATCCTTGGTTATCAACCCTTTCCATCTATCCATCTCACCTGGTTACATTTTGTGTTTAGATTAAGAAATTCATATAGTAGAAAGAAATGGTATTATTGTATTAGTGTTCTTTGAATACATTGTTTACTAAAACAAGTTCAACATAATTCTAAAATTTATTTTGAAAGTAAATGTTTAAGTTATAATTTTATTTTGAAAGTAACTTTTTAAGGATTAACCATTACATCACACACATCCATTACACAGACATGATCTATTCCTGTAGTACACCTTGGAAGTTGTCAAGTAGAACATAGTCTTTCTTAAATGTGATAGTGCATTACTTACCTTTAAAAAATAGTTTTAATTCTTCTCCATTTTTTTCCTTGAAGTGTTCAAGAGAAGACATAAGTATAAAATTGAGAACCAAGCTGGAGGACTCAAAGGCTGTTCATATAGCTAATCCCAAAACCCTAGAATTTCAGGTAAAGATATCCTTCATGAATTTTTTTGTCACCGTTATATCATTTACTATTTCAACAAATGAATCTAATAATCACAAACCAATTTAGTTCTTACCAATAACATTTTATTTGTATGCTTTGGATGACCATTGGTACAAAATATGAAATAAAAATATGACCAGTCTTTTCAAATATGTTTCAGATATATTCAAGAACTTGTCTGGGTTTAATAGTTTCTCCTTAAGATCCATTACCTGATCACATTTTGTTAGGTTACCTGTCTTTGCTACCTCCAAATCCAGCCCACAACGAAAGATGTATAAATGTCTTTATGCCTATATATTATATAGATGAAAGGAAACAATTCTTACACCTTTCCACCTGCTAGGTGGCTACCATTATATTCAGTTTAAACCAGTTTTTACTTTCATTGTTATGTGCTAAGATGTCCCCAAGACAATCAGTTAAATTTTATAATTTAAATTTAGTCATCAAGATTTGTCTTCCAGTGGTACAGTGGCTCAAACTTGTTTATACGGTGCATACAACATTGTCATTATGTATTATGGTGAATTTGTTGATATTTTTGCAAATTATCATACTGTTCATTATTGTCACACGATTTTTATGTGGTGCAATACTGATCAACTATTAAACTTCTAAGTTGTTTAATAACATGCTTTATATTATTACAGTATATACACACACACACACACACACACACACATTTGTTGTATGCTTTTGTTTGTTCCTCGTCTTCATTGCAGAGATAACTAAGTGTAAGTAATTTATGTGATTTGAGGTCATGAAATATGGACACGAGAAATGTCTACATACCAGTGCTTATTGATACACACATGCACTTGGTAAAAAAAAATACTTGGTCTAACATTTGACTAATGAGGCATGAGGGCTTGCAATCATGTATTCTGTCCATGCATGGCAGTATTAAGAAAAAAGATAGCTGGACATGAATGAGAGCATCCTTTTGGGTGTTTCTTGCTTTAAAAAAACCCATGATTAAACCAGATATAAAATGGTAGCCACTTAGTGGGTAAGAATGGGGTGTTAACCTATAGAGTTGCTGCCCTTTTGTATACTAATGTAGATGGAAAGATTTTTTTTCCATCTTTCTGGGAAGGCTGAATTTGGAGGTAGCAAAGAAAGTTTTCCAAGTCTAATATCCAGAGGTAAGTATTATCAGAGAATCAAAATTTACCTCAAAATGTGCTTTTATCATATGGGCAACCTCTACATTATGTCATGCATTGCTAGTCATCATTCCTTTTTGTTTTCTTCATTTTAAAATGTACACATTCTTTAGCCTGTATTCAGGTTTAACTGAAAAATGGATTCATTTGAAAAGCAAACTGTCACCATAATAACATCTTGTTTTTAATCAAATAATACATTGCAATAAATAGTAACAATATTAATGGAACCAAAGTCATTCTCATTAGTTTAAGCAGATTGTTGGATAAAGGATTTTCAATATTATTATTATTATAGTGTTGTTTAAGCACAATGGTATGAAGTAGTGAGCAGAAAAGTAGTATTATTAAGGCTAGTTGATAGATGGTTTTGTACACAGCAGCACATGTACCAGTAAGTTAATTAGTGCTGAGGCATTCTGAATAATGTGCCTTGCCCAAGATGACATCACAGTAACCATCCTGAGCTGATTCAGCAGTAGGATTCAAACTTAAACTCTTTTGATCAAGAGTCCAGCATGCTAACCACTTAATGACCAAGACTTTGGTTTCCAAACCACCAAGATGTATGTTTCCATTAGTCATATGTTATGAGATACAAGAGGGTGCATTACGCCTGTTCTAATGAAAAGCACAAAAGAGATAAAAGATGCACAATACTTAGTTCATTTATTGATTCATAATTTAAAACCTAATTGTGCTCAGTTGGAGCCCTAACACCATTATCTTCTGCTGTTTCATTCCAAACGGAAGTTGTCATCATAAAATATGACCCTGATTGCCAGCCATTTCCAGATCCTGGACAAGTCTATTTTCAGCAAAGGGGCATATGCTTGACTACACTTGCATGTACATAGAAGGAAAATACTATGTTGTCTGCTTCTGTGATTTACAATGTCATATCAAGTAAAGGAAAAGAATTACAGCTAAAAATTTGCCTTTCACATGGATTCAACAAGCAGTGTAATTTCTTTGTACATGTGTGCAAAGGAATATAACTATAAAACTCTGGTCACATTCAGGTCAGAAATTAAAAAACAATGAATGAATCGATTAAGTTATGTGCACTTTTTATCACATTAAAGATTTCCATCATTGAAATTGGTATGTGGATGCAAACAAATGGGGAGATAAATTCAGACTATAATTGGACAGGATTTCTTACTAATTGGACATGATTACTTTCTAATTGGAATGGAATGTCTTGAAATATAATCTGGGCTTAATAAGTCATTCCTGCCCAACAGAAACAGTAATCCTCCATTTCTCCCTGAGCTACATAAATCTGTCTTATCTTATGGGTTGAAAAGTTCACACACATCTTTATGATGCCATACACAGCACATTGTCGGTGCAAACATTTTAACATTAACATTGTACATATTAAAGTATTTCCTAATTTGCAATATCTTCGATGAAAAGTGATAAATGAGATTGCCAAGAAAAGAATATTCCCTTAATTAGAAGTGAAATTTGTATCAGGGACTTGGCAAGCCTTGTCTCTGAAATGATTCTCATCAGTTTTGGATTAGTTGGCCTTACCTTGCGCACATACACCTGGGAATCACGTGCTCCTTGTGACATTATTTACATGATGTTACTGTGTTACATGCTAGACATACTCAGAGTAGTATGCAAGGAAAATACCATGCCTGTGTGTGTAGACAGGAATGGGGTAATTTAACACTTAGGACCAAGATTTGTGTTCAGGACCTTTTCCCTGGCACAAAGTCCCCTGGGATAGATTTTCCTGTCCTTTCCCCACACCTAAAAAAAGAATATATTAATCTTCTTCAGGTTGCAAGGACCACACTTTTGCCAGGCTTAATGAAGACCATACATTCCAACAAGAACATGCCTCTACCACTACAGCTGTTTGAAATTTCAGATATTGTCTTGAAAAATCCGGACACAGGTAACATTTTGTTGTAACAAGTTAATGTAAAATGTAAAGCAGACTATTACTCTTTATGTTCATCAAATGATATCGCTAATAAAATGCTTCCTAATTTGTGGCATTGTTTTTTCTTCATATGATTACAAAAGACAGAGGCATCCAGCCGTATAATTTAGTGGAATCCCTACTCTTCTCAGATGGTCTTTCAAACTTGATAATGAAATAGACCTCAAAACGTGCAAAGTATAGTTTGTTGTGTTTGTTTCATTATTTGTTTGTTTCTGGCTCAACTGCATGAAGTAATGGGAGAGTATATATCATTATTCCATTATAATCCTGATCATTGTTCGTGTCAGTATCTGTGTTTTGTGGCAGAGGTGAGGACAGCACATTAAAGTTTGTGTTTAGGGCTTGATTATAACTCCGATAAAAGAACTTTTCAATGAAACTGCAATGCTGTTTGTTTACTACCATTTTTACCCGACTCTAGTTTATACTCTTTTTCCCAGTTTTACTGCATTGTAGTTAGTTTACTAGCATTTGCCAGACCTGATTTTTAACTCTGTACACAGTTGTACTACAGAGTGTTTAAAAGCATTTGTCAGACCTGATTTTTAACTCTGTACACAGTTGTACTACAGAGTGTTTAAAAGCATTTGTCAGACCTGATTTTTAACTCTGTACACAGTTGTACTACAGAGTGTTTAAAAGCATTTGCCTGACCTAGTTAAACCTTTTACACAGTTGCACTGCAGTGTGTTTACTAGTATTTGCCTGACCTTGTTCAGAACCTTTTTTAACCAGATTTACTGTTTCGTTTATTTAGGCAATTTATAGGGAAGAGTTTGAGGTTAACAATTGTGTTTAAGGTTTGATCTATGTGGGCATATGGTTTAAAGTTTTTTAAGGCTTTCTTTGTGGCTTGTTTGGTATCACTTAAGCATGTTAAATAGTTGTTCTTGGACTTTCTTATTCAGCACCTTTTTATCCAATTTGACTGATTTTACTGATATTTATAGATTTGGGCCTGGGATGGAGGTTGGTTTGAGATTTAAATCTTGCATTTAAGGTTTGCTCTATGTAGACAACAGGTTAATGTTTTTGTTTAAGGCAGAGGTGTCAGACTCATTTTCTGTGGTGGGCCAGGTTTGATATAAATGTACTTCATATCATGAACATAAGCATACAAATTTGATATGAGACCTGGTGTGTGGGCTGGACTAATGTGTCTGGTGGGCTCTATCCAGCCCATGAGCAGTTCTTTTGACACCCCTGATAGTAGGCTTTGTGTATTTGCTTCTAGGCAGGAAGTATGCATTTGAATTTAGCATGCTTGTATTACTTTATTCAGTACCTTTTGCACATTTTAAAAATGTTTTTTTGCATTTTATAGGGACATAGTTAAGGTTTTAAAGGTCTGTGCTTAAGGTTTACACTATGTAGACAGGAGTTAAAGTCAGTGTTTAATGTTTTGTGTTTAAATTTAAATTCTTTGTGTTATATAGCATGTGCTTGACATTATTTATTACATTATTTATTTATTTTGCTGGTTTAAGAAAAAATACTTATAACTATTACATGAAAAGATTGATTGCATGTTTATTGTATGTAAACAGCAGGTTAAAATTTATGTTTCAGTTGTATTTTTATATACCTATTTAGGAACTGTGGAATTCAATTTCACTTTTGTTCGTTTATAAAGCTGTTAGCTGTTAATGCAAGGTTCAGTTTGGCGTTTGCTATTGTAGACCAAAGTTTTGAAATCCTCTTGTTTTCTTAAGGCCAACATTTTGATTGCTTTCAAAGGACACTGGCCATTTTTGTATGATACCCAGTAATAAGAAGCATCTGGTGTCTCCTCTATCTTTGTGTCTGTCCATGTCCATGGCCCCCTCTTCATTGTACCTTGGCTTACTTTTGAATTATTTTAGGCGAATATTTCAAGCACTCGCATGTATTGGATCTTGTAGTTTGTAGTGTGGATCCAACTTGGAGAGTATTAAACTGTCATGCTCAGGTAGATCACTGTGACCCACATTTCATACTTCAGTGACTTTTAGTGTACAATCTTATGGCTTTGTCTGTGGATCCAATATACTGGGTACTAGATTATCACATTATAAGTAGGATATTACGACCAACACTTTACACATCTGCAACTTTAATCTGTATGTTTAGGCGAGTTTCTCAAGGAATTTTTCATGTGCATTATGTACCTGTATGTGAATATGTATTGGTATCTATTGCACCATAATTACAAAAGGTCATGTTTCATTGTTTTCATGCAGTATTGTTGGAATAAGTGTCTTCTGCACAATTATCACTACAGGCACAATCTCCCCCCATATAAAAAACAAGCCATGCTATTAGCAGGTGTTTATGATTCTAAACTTTTTGTATGAAAAATTATATAAAGTAATACCTAGCATGCTAGGATTTCAGATTAGAAAAATTTAGAATTTACTTCAACTGCCACAGGAAAATAAAATTGTTCATTTGTTAATGTGCTTTTAAACACCAATCCCTCTCAAGGCAATTAAAAAAACAAAAGTAGAAGAGCTGTCAGAAGATAAAAACTAATTAGTCTGTACACAAGTGACAAACAGTAACACTTCATGAAGACCAAGTTTGACACAAAACACTGAACAGTTCTAATCTGATAAGCAGCCCCTGTCCTGATATTGATGGTGGGTCTGGGTTTCTGATCCCAGCCAATTATTGAAACTGAGCAATTATTGCAGACAGAGCTGTGCACATATCAATCATTTTTTGTCAGTAACTGGTATTTCTTTTGTCTCTTGAGTTATGATTAGTTGAAAAAGTCTTCATGGAAAGCTATATGACATTTTTTTATCAAATCCAATGTTTGACATATTGTAAATCTATATGAATTAAAAAACCTTACTTCCTGTTACCATTTTGAATTATCAGGCTACAGATAATTGTCTGTTCCATCAATGTGAAGCTGTCAATTAGATGCATCATCACATATTCAAAATGGTTTTGGTCATATGACTTGTCTGTGGATTTATCA
The DNA here is from genome assembly GCA_028554795.2 of Sinohyriopsis cumingii. NCBI lineage: Eukaryota > Metazoa > Mollusca > Bivalvia > Unionida > Unionidae > Sinohyriopsis > Sinohyriopsis cumingii. The sequence goes on from CM068828.1 coordinate 76,344,310, forward strand.
TATGATTATGATGTGATGAATATTGTGTGATGTTACTATTATTTCCTTTCCATAAAGTATCATCTAGTAAATTTAATGCTACATAAAAACCAAGATTGGTAAAAACAGTAAGTTAATCTACTCACTGTGTGTATGGATGTGTTATTGGACCATGATTTTAGTCACATGACAAGATGTTCATCACATGACATTCCCATGATTAATCCACAGATGTATGAGTCCCATGACAATAACAACCCTTGTGAATATGTGCTGTTGCATCTATTAATTGGTTTCTTGATTGCTCCAGTGGTTTAAGTGGTTAGAGCCTTTGCATTGGATGCAGGAGATCATGGGTTCAAACCCTTACCGAGTCATACCAAAAACTTATAAAAATGGTGCTAACAGCTGCCTCACTGGGTGCTCAGCATTAAGAAGTTAAGTGTTAAGGCTGGTCAGCCTGGTGTCAGGATAATGTGACTGGATAGGACACAATGTACATGTCTGCAGCATGATGTCCCAATGCTAGACATCACTATAAACTGTCACACTGTAGATGTTGTAGTAATATGACTGAAAAATTGTTAAATCTACATTAAAAATCCAAATCACACACACACACACACACACTAATTGGTTTCTTGATACTAATGGAACAGGCAGTTATCCTTTATTGTGAAATTCTGATTAGATATGGGTTTTATTGCTCAGCATGGATTTACAAGTCATCAGATGTCAGATTTGATGTTTGATGACTTGTAAACTGATGACTGAAACTTGATGATTGAAAACCTCTTCAGTAATCAAACCTCAAGAGCCTCTAGAAATACTGGTATCTGAAACCTATCAATATGGTCACTGACATATTGCGGACATATTTGCAATATATTGCACAGTTTCCTGAATAGGTGAAATCGGATCCTCAAACCTCCTATCAGTATCAGTACAGGTTTGGGAATGATTTAGCCAACAATTACTCCCCTTGCAAAGGATTTTCGTGTCCCTGCTACAATAGCAGAAGGTGGCACATTGTTTTGTGGTTGTCCATTCATAAATCTGTATGTGCCTATGTTTGTTCATCTGTGCATTTGTATGTCTGTCCTGAATCCTTTGAAGCATAATGGCACAGAAGCTTTTAAAATTGCAGCCATGAGATTTTTCAGACTATTATGCAGATGACCTTATTACATTTGTCGGCAAGATTTAGCTTGAAGGACTTGATTTAGACAAATGAGATTTTATATATCTGTTGGTATTTGTATGTACATATACTGATTAGATTTTTGTGCCATAATAGAAATTTGTCTAAATGTTTAAGTTTTTAAAATACTTTTTTAAGTTTGCTGTGAAAAGGAATATAATTCGGCATATTTCTTGAATTAAAAATAGGATGTTCACTCATATAGAACACTATGTATGGGTCATTGTAACATCTGAAAAGTTTCAAGAAAACCACTTTCCTTTAAGCAGTTTTCAAAACTACATCATCTTTCATGAAGTTTCTTACTGTGTACTCTCTGTGCAAGACAAGCCCAACTGCAAACTTCACATACCCAAATCTGCCTTTGGATATTGCACTGTCAGATCTGGGTCTATGCAGCTTGTTAGGATTAATTAGTGGAACAACCAACATAGACCTTGATGTGCTGGCACATTTTGCAGTGGCAGATCAGAGTCTGTGTTCTATGCAGGTAGACTTGACTTATTCACAAGTATATTTAGCTCACGTTACCAAACAAAATGTAGAGTTGTGACTTACCCCCAAAAAAGCCTGTAAAGTTACTTAAATACAAATGATTAGGGGGTGTTTTCACTTAATGTAGTTCAAAAGACTTAATGGACTTTTATCAAATTTTGTATTAGGCTTAACAGCAAGAAACCTGGGTCCAAATCCAGTTTGATTTTCACAATTTCTGGGCAAAATTCTGTGGAGTCATGGCCCCAGCTTGACTCTCTAACTTTTGATGGGTATCATGAATTAAAACCAACTTTAGTATGTGGCTTTAAATTAAAAATATATAAATCCAGTTAAATTTCAAACATTTTGCAGGAAATGTTTTTGGTGTTATGGCCCTGGTCTACATACAATTTAGCCATTTATTTATATCATGTTGACAGTGATATCAATTAGAGGTTTCTGTTTCTGGGTAATGTTCTCTTGAAACACTAGCATTATTTTTAATTGGGTCACCTTTTTTGTCAATATTTAAGCTAGAATATTAGTTTCTATGTCCTATATTTTGATGTATAATCAAAAGGTTGATTCGTCTACATATGGGAGCCTGGATGGCCAAGTGGTCTGAGACACCAACCTTTCATCTCACCGTAGTCTAGGTCATTGTGTGTCTTGGTCGAGGCCAATGTGGATATGTGAGAAAGCTTGCCAGTAGCTTCTTGTGGGTCATTTTTTCTTCCCAGGTTGTTCCTCTATCAGATATACTGGTCACCATTTATTACTTATCATGTGCTGAAAAATGGCATTAAAATCAGACTCAAATTAACATACATGGCAGTAATTTTGTTTGACATATACTGTAGAAGGTGATTGTTGTTCATCTGTACCCAAGTATTTTTGTCATTTCTGCATAGCATAGGTGAGACTTAGATATCACTTTTTCTGTGCTCAATTTGGTGGTGGTTCATGCATCAGTGTTACATTTAGTTGCATTTTGTTAAGTTCTCCGACACTGTTGTCTAAAAAATCATGAAGCATGATGGGTGTATTCATCTTGGAGGGTGCTACTCACCTAAGGCAATAGTAGGTCACATTGACCTATGTTTCTTGCTTTAGTAACTTTGCAAGGACTTTGGATTATACTGTGGTGGATAAGGTAAGATAAGGCATTCCACAAAATTCTTGTTAACTCACATGAAAATATTTGTCAGCATTGAAGAGTCAGATTCCTTCATTATTAATAATTAGGTGGGATTCCTATTTATGTCCTTACAACAGCAGTTTTATTTGAAATTTTGCTGTGGACATTTTGGGATGTTGGTGTCCTTGTTAATGTTTTGTATATCCACATCGTATTTCATAGATACTGGTGCCTGCAATGAACGTCATGTTTGTGCAGTGAATTACAACAAGACATCAGGTTTTGAGATAATCCATGGTTTGTTGGACAGGATCATGCAGCTGTTAGAAGTTCCACCTGGCAAGGACAAAGATGGATACTACCTTAGGGCCTCAGATAGTAAGTGTGTGTGTGTGTGTAATTTTAACATAGCTTTAACAATTTTCCAGTAATATTGCTATGATGTCTGCAGTGTCAGGGTTCTTATGGTCTTTGAAGGTCTTTGACAGTTTGGTAAAAATGTGGTAACATTTTCAAGGCCTTGAAAGTTTGGGAAAATCGAGCAGATTACCCTGAGCTCTTTAAAAGTCTTTGAGAATTGAAACAAACCCAAACATTTTAATTTCTTTCCATATTCACAGTGGTGGCTTTTCTTTCCAAAAAAGATTTAAGAGAAATAAATAGCAACTACAAGAATGCATTTAAAGCAGTGTTGATGGCTGTTAAAAGAACAATTTATTTTGTATTAAATCTGATGCATAAGTTACATATTTCTGAAATAACAATGAATGTTAACCTATCTTTCAGATCATTATAAAGCAATTTTAGGAAATTAGTTTGAATTTCATTGTTAATCAATATTGTAGTATTTTGCATTCATTGTTTTCTCATATAACACAAATTGTATACAAAATTTTAGTGAAAATAGGTCTTAGAAATCTGTTTGTGGTCTTTGTAAGTTTGGGAAAAGTCTTTGAGTTTATTGTTCAGAATTCAGTATGAACCCTGAATGTGGCAGTTTATAGTGATGTCTAGCACTAGGGCATCATGCTGCAGACATGAATCATCATGTCCCACCCAGTCACATTATCCTGACACCAGGCCTACCAGTCCAAAAACTAACCTCTTAATGATGAGTCCTAGTGAGGCAGCTGTTAGTACCATTTTTATAAGTCTTTAATATGACTCGTCCAGGGTTTGAACCCATGACCTCCCGCATCTGAGGGGGACACTTTTGCCATTTCGGCCACCGAAGTGGTCAGATAGTAAGTGAAGTTAATGATAGTAACAACATCAGTAGCAAAAAAAGTAAACTCTGGTTATTATTGGTAAAAGTGCTGAACTAAATATGTAGAGACATTAGTGAAATAAGTAGTTATGATTATTTGTGAAAGCAGTCATAATTTGAATAATAACAACATCAGTAGCAAAAAAATGAAGTCTGACAGCTCCTTATTCGAAAACATTAAAAAAATCATTACAGTGACATCATCCAGGCTTTGAGTTGCCATTTGTTTTGTTTCAGATCCTACTTTCTTCCCAGGGAGGTGTGCAGAGGTTATTGCTCTTGGCCAGACTATTGGGTGTATGGGTATCCTTCATCCAGAGGTTATTACAGGGTTTGATCTAAGTCTACCATGTGCAGCCCTTGAAATCAACCTTGAACCATTCTTGTAATGAACAAGTGTGCAAAATATAGCAAAGAAATGGACTTGTATTGCATGACCAATCTAAATCACATCTGTGAGTTCATATAGAAATATGGTAACTAGACATTTTATCAAACCTGAATTGTTGCTTATTATGTACTGTCAGTAATAACTGTCTCTATTAAATCATTTACTCACTTTTCTTGTGTTGGCACAGGTGCTCAGTTTTTCTGGATATGAATTTGCAATAAAGTTAAATCAGGATTTTTGGATTGTGGATATTTGCCTCATATTTTACAATACCATATGTGTTCTTTCCTTGATTATAGTTTTACATCAATAGATATTTATGGAGACTTCAGTTTTTGTTATTGAGGTAATATAAAAATAAAACAATGTACAAAAATAATTAATTTTATTTGTTAAACACTGTTGACGTAGATCATAATTTAATGGTCACAAGACATTTTCAACGATGTCATCATAATTCTTACAAGTTTTCTTTGTGCTCTGGCAAGTACTTTGCATTTTCAGGGGAGGTAAAATGTATTTTCAGGGGAGGTAAAATGTTTGTATTTTCAGGGGAGGTAAAACATTTGTTGTCATCACTGTTGAACAAGCTTATGCACATTCTTAATCTTTTTTTGTCTGCCTGTACTCATTTGTTTACACAGGTTAGTGGTCAACATTTGTCCAAAAAAGGCCTTAAATTTTGTGATCACCATTATCTATGATGCAACAAATTGAATACGGTAATGTATGATGACTTTGAGAGTCTCCCTGACATCCATTTTCTTTATATCTGATATTGAATCAAAACTGTCATATCTATTACAAAAAATCTCTGAATGAAGCAGTTGGAGAACAAATCCTTAGGTCTTAAACAAACAGGTTATGTAGTATGTGCGTTGACATATGTTCAATAACTTTCTTACAAGGTATTCTGTTAAGTTCAGTTGTAATTTGAAAAATCATGTAAATTGACAAAGAAAAATTATACTTCTTGGATACAATGAACCTAATGGATTTTTTCATTCATTATGTGTCATATTTATTGTAATTGTTCATATCCTTTATTTTTCATATACCATCTATCTATGAAAGTAATTCATAATTAAATGTTTAATTTTTTCATACATAGCGATATGTATTATTGGGAAAATCCTTTAAATTGTCATACATAAAAGTTCTGCTAAGAAGATTTATGTTTGCAAACACTTGCCATTTTTGTGACAAAGATGAGAGATCAAAATCATGATCATATACAATTAAGGTAGGGTTTTTGGTTGTGTTTTAGTTTTGTATTTTAACCTCATATTTTGTTCAGACCATCTTAACCTTTTTAACAACATTAAAAACCATAACACCTACAAAGAAGTTTGTCTTATAGGCAGTTGTGCTCGCAAACTGAGACATTATTGTTTCACTCTTGGAGACATCTCTCCCATCTGTTTCCAATTTGTCCTAATCACATTCTTTATGGCCTGTATGCTTTCAACTAGAAGATGGCTTTGAAGGTAGCTAAATAGTTTCCATATTAATTCTATCAAATGCAGGCAGTTTGTTTACAATTGCAAATCGAATGAGTTCTCTGTAATTTATAAGCAGAGTGCGAAGTTTATTCTTGTGCTTAATCTGCAGCGGAATTTGATCGGCTATATTGCTTTTGTGGAGAGTATCGTAACCGACAAAATCTGTCAAATTTTTAGAAAATGTATACTGGGTACCTGTTGATCCTAATTTTTGGTTACCTGGCTCAACAAGATATTGAGTTAAATGTGTACAAATCTGAACTTAATTCAACATTTTTTTAAAATTCACATTATCCTAAAAATATCACTACCTAATGCCTCACTGTCATATGTAGATGTTTATTTAGACACTGAGCTTGAGCTTTTAAATAACACTTTGATCATACATTTGTGACATCTATTCAAGTTGCAACTAAACATGCAGCAAGATCAAATAACCACCTTCTGTTACTTGCCACTGTACCACACTCGTTGCTAAAAAATCTTTAGAGTTGTCACGAGGGAAACATTCTGTGGGATTGTGGTCATTTATTGTCTGGAAGAGGTAGACCTCTGCTTGGCACTGAAAGAGTACATGTATTTGCAGCTCCATCAAATGGATTGTCAAATTGAAAACAAATGGAGTGCTACTTTTACAAACTCTTGCCCAAAAATTGTATATGGTAAATGTGTACCCTATGTCTCATTTTATTACCTGGGTTATTATCAATGGGTGGGTACTTGAGTACTACTTAAAATAGGAAAACCAAATTACACAGCTTGGGGAAAATGTTACCAAGTTAGCTTAGTCATCAAGTTTTGAATGGAACAGTGATTTGGGTGGGGTTATCTCCCTTTTAAGCTTGAATTTTGTAATATATTTAATAAGTTCTTCATTAGCTTGTAGGCTGGGGTTCTATGAAGATAATTAGACAAGCAGTAAAGATCTACTTATGTACAGCATATCAAATCCAATATGGTCAGACTTGTCAATAGTAGTCACCTACATAAAATGACAACTCTCCTTTGTATAAAGGTGACTTCAGTATAAAGGTTCTCATGGTAAAATTGATTTTAGATTTTAAAAAACATGCGCCGAGTACGTGTATTACTATTATTATTAATATCATTCTTCTTCTTTCTCTTCTTTTTTTTCTTCTTCTTATTGTTATTATTAGTATAATTATTAGTATTAGTAGTAATATTATGGTGGTTTCTAAAAGTATTTTCCAAAAGAATCTTGAAACCAAAAGTGGTTTATTCACCAAATCTAAAAACAAAAAAAAAACAGTGGGGTTCTCAAGGTCAGTTGTAAGAATATGTTGTTGATCAGGACACTAAGAGGCAGATAGCTTTGTATTCATCTGACTTGTCTAAAAGTCAATATTTGTCATCTGGAGTACTTATTGATTTCAGCAGTTTTTATGACTTGGTGCAGCATAAAATTGAAAGTAAATATATCTGTGCATAAATGCAGCAATATATATATTTTTTAAACTAGATTGTTTATGCTTAAGTCAAACATTTAGATTGCTTTTAATTAGTGTCTGCAGCTTGCTAGCCAGCTTCCGTCAGAATTGGTGAAAATCCACTAAAAAAACATGGAAAAACTTTTAAACTTGTGGGCTTGATTTAAACAGTATTTATTTGCATTAGTCAATCATTTAAAAATACATGAAATTGAAAACAAGAGTTCTATTGGACTGAGCAATAATCATAAGCTCATTTTGAGCTCTTCCATTAACAATTTGTTATATAATCAAGTGCTGAAATCTGTAGTAACAGTCACATATAGGCTGAAGATCAAAACAATCTATCAAAAGTGCCTCATTGTAAAGGGTTTATTGCAAAAATCACATTTGGATGGATCTTCCCCTGTGAGTGGATTAGGCAAATACAACCAACTCTAATTCATACAATTATTATGTCATCCTTATTGATCATTCTATTGTAGGGAGACCATTCGTCTGAGGAGTGTTTGACCACTTGGATCTTGTTATTGACTAATTATATCATGCCCGCCACATACTAAATAAGGATTTTGTTATGCCAGTTTTAAAATCATTGTATGGCATTTTTAAATCAGATGATTGATGACGTAGAGCTATTTGGCAGCATGATCTGCTCTTTAATATCTATATGACTTGGTAACCAACTTTATATTATATTGTGAGAGGTACACAGCTCAATACATTTAACGAGTCAGTAATGGGTTTTGTATCTTCCTATTGTTAAGTGTACTGATAGTGAATCGGAGAAGAGGGCAGAGCACTAGCTATTTTTGGTGTCAGTATATTTCAAGGCAAGATCTAGTGCCCTAATTTCTGCATAAATTATTCATGCCCCCTCTAGAAAATAATGTTTTGTTGTGTGATTTTCCCTTAATGAAGGCTGCAGCACCGTCCTCTGAGCCATCAGTAAAAATTCTTGTTTGGTTCTTAAATTTGGAGAGAAGTTCCTTATAAGAGTATTGCAAAAGAGAAGGATTTATCTTGGATTATTTTCCTTCATGCAGAGTAAAGAGTACTTGGGGTTGTTTTCAAAGCCAAGGAGGTGTGGAAAAAAACAATTTTCGGATTTCTAAAACATCCATTTTTGTATTGTCAAGGCTGGTAGATATTCTAATGTCAAACATCAGAATGACATTTGGTCTCTTCATATAAGTTTTTGTAGTTGGGCTGGAAAACAGACAAAGCAGGGTTTAAAGGACTGGATTTAAATTTTAGGCCGTTTTGTAAAAATAAAGTTTCCCGACAATATCATGGAGGTGGCTCATTTGCTTCAGTCAAAAGGCTTTCAGCAGGGGATGTCAAAATGAGTGTATTGCCTGTTGGTGAATTGGTCAAGTAGCTTCAAATACAACTTTTCAGTTGAACCATGGACAATGCGACCAGAGTCCAGTTTGGATCTAATAAAGGTTCTGTATGCTATATATATTCTCTTATAAGTCAATTTGATTATAAGTCAAACACAACCACCCTGTTTTAGGGCTACAAAAAGCCAATTTTCTTTGATTCTCCTATAAGTCGATGTGTATTTTGCAAGTCAGATCCATCTGAAGGGGTGACATGATCGGAGTTCAGAGTTGAGCTTTTGGAAATGAAAGAAGCCTAGATAGATATATAGAAAAGAAAAGTGACACAGCCAGTGTCAAATACAATTATATTATTGAGTGGAACATGTCACAAATAAGTATGCAACTTAAGATTTGTCCAAATTAAATCCACTAAAATCCATAATGCATGACATTTTGTATCCTTTTATATCATAAATCCATGTGTTCAATTATGGGTCACATGTCAGTATAAAAATATTTCAGAATGATCCATTTCACAGTATACCATAACATGTCAATTCCACATGTCTTCCAAATAAACAATGAAAGTCCAATTTCTTACAAATTCACAGTATCATATAAATGTCATTATCTGATGTCTTTTGTCACAGAGTCCAAGAATTCACCTCATTCTCTGATAACGTTCAGAAGTCCTCCATCATCATCATCTAGTAAATTGTCATGGTCTAGGCGATGTAAATATCATTTGACTGTTTACTTGGCTTCACTGTCATATGCGGGTGCTTATATATAGACTGAGACTGGGTCCTGCAATTAACACTTTGAACATACAGTATGTGTAATCTATTAAAGGTTGCAACTGAGCACATGTCAATTGGGCAGTAAACTCAGAGGGTTAAAATAACTACTCTCTTTTACTTGGCAAACTTGCAGCTCAGTGAAAGGGTTGTCATGTGGAGAAAAGAGAAGAAGCTGCCTTTACAAGCTAAAAGGTATTAAGGTCAAACATTCATTAGAAAATGTAAAACACTAATTGGCACTGAACAAGTACATGTATTAAATTCATGGCTTGATCAAAAGGGTTGTCAGCTTGAAAGCAAGTGAGTGCTGCTTTAAAAGCTAAGGGCTTATTGGGTCATGTGCACTGGCTTAAAATGGGGAAATATCAAATGGGAATTAAAAATCTAGCTGATGGAAAAGAAAACACAACTTAAATTTATTGCGTCAAATGGTGTCATAAAGCAAAATATTAATTAAAATACAGAGTGTTAAGACTTCCATGAACACAGAAGCAATATACATGCATCTAAAATACCTACAGACACTTAACTTTGCAGTGGGTAGTACTTAATTAAATATAATATAAAATCCAAATAACTGTAGATACCAGTAATGTGTAATGAATGCCATCATGAAACAGATAACCGAAGTGCATACCATATACATATTTCTGAATGGGAATAGTGGCAAAGAAACAAATATTTGAACTCACAATATATTTGTGTACTTCAAACATCTGTTTCCACCATTATCTATTGATTATCAATTTGTTTTGTATGTTGAACTTAAGAATGAATCAGATTTTTATTTTAGAAAGTCAACTTATAAGTGAGTATATACATTATTCCAATTAATCTGAATATTTCAATCACTGTAATTGCAACGAATGATTAAATTAAATGAATCCTGTCAATAACTTCCAAGATGTGTTTACTACATAATAAAAATGCCTAATTCTCTGTAATTCATCTCATTTAAAAAGTCAATACTCAATAATGAGATTGTGTCATATAAATTCTAGAAAAAATCCAATCTTGTAAACAACATAAGTTGTTTTAGACTGAATAATCATAAATTAGGTCAGCTTGGCCTTTCAGAACTTGTGTGTTGAAGTTATGTCACATGATGTTTACATAGATCAATAGTGCAACTCAACCTTGGAACTTTATGTATGAATGAATCTTTTCACTTAATGCAATATTACCTCTTTTTTCAAGTGCAAATATTCCATCATTGGGGAAAAATAAAAATTGTTATTAACTAAATAACCCTTTAAAAACTATTATTATGAAAAATAATAGGTATAAATGATTTATGTAAATAATTCATATCTAAATAATTTTTGGGTAAGTGTCACTGTGTGTTGTCATTTGTACAATGAGACTTCAGCTCTTACTAAACTTTTTATCAAAAACTTCACACTGGAATAGTTTTTCTCCAGTAGTTAATCATAAATTCAGCTTCAACTTACAACTCTCTCTAAACCATTGATCACAAATTTCATATTTAAAAGCATTTTCAACAAGAAGTGCCTGAATTTGAGGTCAGTTCCAGAAAGAAATATGAAAGTGCCTGAAAATTAAATTCTTTTTGAAAAGGCTTTAATTTCAAAGCAAACCAGTTTCATTGAAAACAAATAATTTGTGTTGCTAAAAGTATGAAGAACAAAAATAAATGGTACTCTATGTTAAAATCTCAGAATTTATATATCTATTGAATTGCTCTTCAGTGCTGGGTCACTTATTTAACACACAGGGCCGGCGCTACCATATAGGCAAACTAGGCAGCCGCCTAGGGCGCTGATTTCAGGGGGCGCATTTCTCCAGATCAACAACAGTTTTGAAAAATAAATAAATTTCAGTTTTATTGAGGGTCGTTTTTTATCATGGTTTATTTCATACAGGGACAAATAATTGGGTAGATTCAGTCTTATATGTTTGTTGGGTATGAAAAGACAACTGTACATTATGTTTATAAATTTTGAAATTGATATTTTCCGGCCGGGGGGGGGGGGCATTAGAATCTAACCTTGCCTAGGGCGCCAGATAGTCTGGCGCCGGCCCTGTTAACACATCCTGTTGGCTAATTTTAAACTTGATAGTACTCAGCCTTGTTTAGAATTGTAACCACATCAATGTTCAGTTGCATGGATACTGTGTTGCAATTGACTACCTGGTAATTTAAAAGGTAGATCAAGATAACGTTGATGGCAAGAGCATTTTCTAATGCGATAACCATTAAGTGCTTTATAATGGATAGGGGGCCAGGTGAACAGGAGAGAGTTATGTGGTGCATCTGCTTCAAGGAGATTGACATTCGATCAAAGAGTGAAATTGACCTTAATGTCCCATGACAATAGAGAAAAGCACAAAAAGAACAAAATATCCACAGTGGGAATGAATTTAAAATATGCTTAAACATGACAAACCTGTGAAAGAGTAACTCAGTACAATAGACTGCTTGCCCTGTCGCAGAATAGAAACCGAGTGGATTTTTGGACTAAATGAACAAGACAAACACAATGTGAGAAAGATGGAAATTTATGAAATGAATTAATAAAGAAAAATATATGATGTAAAAATACAATGATTCTCTCACGCTCTCAACATACGATTGACTCAAATCACTATACACAACATTCACACATTGAAAATAAATCAAAATATTAAATCAATATGCTTCAAACAGTATTTTACACTATAAGAGAGATTCACATAATCTCGAATATGAACTCTATTAAGATTCAAAATAATCTTATGAACACAACTAAGATTCAAAATAATCTTATGCACGCAACTAAGATTCAAAATAATCTTATGAACATAAAAATGCAATTGGAACAACAATTGATCCAAACGTATGCTTCTAGACCCCTTGTACAGTCGCACGATTCCTTGGGTTGGCCCACACTCTTATCGGCCGCTCGCACCCTTTATAGATCCACCACGTGTACAGTCATACGTATACACACGTACAGACAGCATATAGCACCCTTTTTAATTTGCTCCGTCTACGTCCGTGGCACAGACATACGTACATACATACGTTTCTACAGCACGCAGCCTTAAATACTCTGGAAACTCCAGACAGTTCTAAACAATTTTAGACAGCTTCAGACAGCTCTAGTCATATTCACAGTCACAATCACACTGACAGTCACAATTACAGCGACAGACACAATCACAGCGACAGTCACAATCACAGCGACAGACGCAATCAGCTATAATAAAACCAAATTGGTCATAATAATAGTTTCTGTATAATCTCTAGATATATGATAATACTTTGACCTCTAATAGTTACTTGTAATTCAAAGTTCAAATCTGCGTTGTAATAATTGCATTATTACGCGATAAGACATTACAAACCGAATAAGCTTCGCATATCAAATGAAAATGTAAATTTTAACACTGACCCCTATGGCTGGAGAACAATGGAGAGCGTACACTCCTTGACGTGATCCAAAACGACCAGTGTCGGTTTTAGAAATTGAACTTACTTAAATCCATAGGAGAGTGAGCAAAAGTCAGGGTAAAATACCCGTGCATATCATGTTATTAATGTTCCTTCGTCACAAGTAATTTCTGGCTAGGTACATATTAATACAGTCGCTTACCTGGAAAAACACGTATTCATCCTAGATAACGTTGTACACATGTATGACGAGAAATAGTCAAATAGTTCTAAGGCAAAACCAAGTTATTTCTTTGCCTAATTCTGTGACATGCCCCTCCCCCCACAACTGATGTAGCTGAAGTGGCAGTACTTTTAATCCCCATGGCCACAAGCTCTTTCTGGGAGTGACTTCACCCAGGTCAAGGGAATCTGACCTTTTTATTGGAGGTGGTGGTGGCAAAATATGTAGAAGTCTTAGGGGTGTAGGCAGCATGAGCAAAAGAACAGTTCCTTTTCACTATTATGCATATTAATTTGATTGCATATTTTCACAGGACTGCCTACGTGACTGTGAAAGATAAATGTATTGGACATGTCTAACTTAGGCCTAGTTCAACAAAATCTTTCAGCATTTTGTTTTATACAAAAAATAATTAAATCTGAAATGTGGGCAAAAAACACACCATAATTTTAATATATATCCTAAATTTAAATGCAGTTAATGTTCAAAAATGACATTTTTGATTTTGAATAGGCCTTGAATTTCATGATATTTCTGTATTAACCATGGCTTCCCATTCTCACTCAACAATTCATCACAAATGTCAAATATGTCTTATATTTCTTCATATGCACCTTTTGGATGTCCAGTCCATCAAAAACCTTTCACTATAAATTTCAAATTTGAAAGATTTCTCTCTAGTATGTATCCATGTCTTTTTCTTTAAAATGTTTTTTGTTTGATAGACATTCTTAACATTTTGTTAGTGACTGACCATTTAATTGGGGGTGGGGGGTGTTTGAAGAAAACAACTGAGCCCTTAAGAAATCTGACTCACAGTAAAATCAAACTTATCACATATCTTACATTACTTGATAACCAAAACAAAATTATCCTGAGGTTAAAGAAAGAAATGTACGGGCTAAAAAGAAGATCCCAGCCTTCCTACCATCAAATGTAAATGATTGGTCACTTAATGTAAACCCCACACTGCATTGGTTTATTTCCCATATTTAAATAGAAATTTACATATTTAACCTATTTAAGACAACAAATAAAATGTAATAAATTAAATTTCTTTCTTTCTGATGGTGTGTCATGTGGTCAGTTTTATTGAATTAGTTGGTCATCTCTAATTAGAAACTTGTACATATTTTATGTTTATCCGATTTTTCATCATTACAGTTCAGGTTATTATTAATCAGCTGCTAATTAGACCTCTGTCTAAACTGTCAGGTGACTACAGTTTCCATATGGGATATTTCTGTAACCATATCCAACACGTCATTATAATTTCCAACCATAATTGTGATTGGATTGATTTGACAAACTTCTTGTATTCCTTTAGCTAAAGTTACCCAATAGAAGCAAATGTAACTTGCTAAACAGCAAGTGGCCATTTCTTGAAATAACCAATGAAAAAGCATAATACAAGATCGGAGGCATTTCAGTGCGGCAGGCCAAAGTGAACAGATACCCCAACCAAATGCCAGTGTGTTGACAAAATATTAAAATTTACAAGACTTGTTTATTTCAGGGTTCATACTGAGAGGTGGTACTATGGATTTGGATTACATGATGAGATCATATACCAGCACTCGGGGATGGAAATTAAGGGAGATAATTTAGGCACGATGCTGTATGTGCACAGAATGACAATTTAATAACATGTTTCATTACTATAAAATATATAAAGTCGTATATAATTTCCACATTCATTTACAGAAATTAGGAAAAACTGTAGCCTGACACTAATCTATGGTAACCTGACCTCACTTGATGGGCGATGTATTTATATATACCCCTTCATGTGCATCTTGAAATAACTATCTGAACAAAAAATATTGTCACAAACTTCACTTTTTTAATCACTTATCTACCTTTTACTAAACATTTTATCACAACCTTTACATCTGAATGATTTCTTTCCTTGCTGTATTATCATGTGCATCTGTCAAGTCACCACAAACTTCCCCTTTGAATGTTTTTTCCTCCAGTATGTATTGTCATATGCACCTTTAGATGCCTATTCGGTGTAAAGATTTTATCACAAACTGCACAGGTAAATGTTTTATCTCCAGAATGTGTCTTCACGTGTTTCTTCAAATCGCCGTTTAATCTAAAACGTTTATCACAAATGTCACACTTCATTGGTTTTAGTCCAGTTTGTAGTGACATGTACACCATTAGATTTCCCCTTCTATTATATATTTGATTACAGCCTTTACAATTAACGGTTTTCTCTCCAGTATAGATTCTCATGTGTGCTTTTAAATTTCTGCTGAATGTAAAGACCGTATCACAAACTTGCATGGCTTTTCTCCAGTATTTAGCGTCATATTCCCTTTTATATGTCCACCCCGACTAAACATTGTATTGCAAACTACATACTGGAATGGTTTATCTCCAGTATGTATCTTCAAGCAAATCTTCAAAACATCACTCGGGCGAAACATTTTACTGCAAACATCTCATTTAAATGATTTTTCTTCAAACTGTGTCCTCGTGTGTCTCTTCAATTGGTAACTGGATATAAACATTTTATCACAAACTTCACATATGAATGGTTTTCTCCAGAATGTATTGTATTGCTACACTACCCCGAGTCTTGCTAGCTCAGGTCCTTATGGATAGGTCTTTGTATCTGGAGTGATACACAGCTGAATCAGAGGGACTCATATCGTTGCTTACAATTGACCTGTCTTAAGTGTTTAGGCTCGAATAAACAGCAACACAAGAGAGAGTGAAAACAACAAGGTTTGACAAATAGTTTATTTCCCTGGAAAAGTGCTGTAAAATGAAAATATAAGAACTTACGGTTTTAAGAATCAAATCCAAGAATAATCTACGAATAAAATTGTATATGTCCTAATAATGAAATGTTCTAATGATTTGAAGTTCGAGTTCCGACAAAGAATCCAAGATGGAAGGCAATGACATATGCTGTATCCGGTACAGTGATGTCGTCTATAGTTCCTTGTAAAAACACAAGAAATAACACTCCGGTGTTGGAAATCGGAATAAAAAATTAAGAAATGTCTTTGTTCAAGAAATCTGTATCAGCACACAAATATTTCCAGGGAAACGAATTAATCTTTTAGAATCCAAATAATCTGAAGAAAACTTAACATATAACTCGAAAACTGGCTACAACAAAAGGAAACAACTTGACAACAAGTGTTTTAAGCCAAGACTGAGATCTCTCTCTCAAATCATCACTATTGAAACTAACTAATGCACAAATTTCGGAAATGCCTGAATTGCGAAATAGAGGGTCACATGATCATGTTTACATATAAACAAATCACGTTGCCCCAGTATGACCTTGATAAAAACCAATCACCTTACTCCGAGAATAAAAAAAGTAAAAAGTTCACTTCTCTCACTGATTTTTAAATCAAGGTCGAGAACTTAGCCAGCTTTAGGTGTTTACAAATTAAGATTCAAGGTTAAACTATTTTACATTACATTGGCATGTAATGAAAAT
This sequence comes from Sinohyriopsis cumingii, assembly GCA_028554795.2. NCBI lineage: Eukaryota > Metazoa > Mollusca > Bivalvia > Unionida > Unionidae > Sinohyriopsis > Sinohyriopsis cumingii. The sequence continues at coordinate 76,360,924 of CM068828.1, forward strand.
AAAAATGAAAAGATTTTAAAACTTGCAAGCAATTAAATTAAGTCAAATATAAATTAACTCAGATATACATAAAACCTGTCGTACATGTGCTATATAATAACTACAAGGGAGGACACTTCCCTCCTTTCTCGCACGACACATTTAAGAATAAACTGTTATTTCAAGCTACATTTCGCGTAGCGTCATAAATTTGGTACCGATGTTTAGCTCTGGCATTCGACTTTGTATGCATATCCAAAGTTTGGCTTACTATCACTCCTTTAAGGAATGCCAGACCATTTTCCCACGCTATAGCTTGATCTTACCCGCTTAATATGCAAGAACAACGCGCTGAATGAAATATTACTTTCTCATTGGCTAACTGAAAATAAGTTATAAATAAATGCATGACGTCATTTTCTTTTAACTAATGAGAGGACATAATTCCATTCAGCGGGATCTCACTTTTATAAAAAGTGATCATTGCAGCGTTTATTTTTAAATGGGTCGCGTGAGAAAGGAGAGAAGTGTCCTCCCTTGTTCTTATTATATAGTACATGTATGACATCAATTGTAAGCAACAATAAGAGCCCCTTTGCGCTGAATCTGTCTGAGGACTGGCACTCCATAGTGCGACAGATTTCTACCCCAGTGAGATACCGTCTTATTCCTGGCTTCTTGTCGCCAACAAATTCGCTAAATCCTGTGGTAGCTGACTGTGTAGTCCACTGGATAGTCGCCTGGGTCACCGACTGTGTGGCTGACTGGGTCGCTCAGTCGTTGACTGTGGTCGCAAGAGTCACCGCTGTGTCGCAGAGTCACCGACTGTGTCGTAGACTTGGTCGCAGATTCGTCGACTGTGTCGCTAACTTGGTCGCAGAACTGTCGGCCTTGATCCGTGTGAATCTGTCTTGGCACACCAAAACGTGTGACAACCTACTCTACTAACAGTTTTGCGAGGTTGGTAGCTTCCTGGCAAGGCATAGGGAATATATCGGTCCATTTCGTAAAGTAGTCGGTGATCAGGAGAATTTAAATGGTTCCATTTTCGGTCGTCAGATGTGGCCCTCAGATGTCAGCAGCTATACGTTCCATTGGAACCCCTGATGCAATCAGCTGAATCGGAGCTCGTCTTTTCTGTCCTGGTGACTTTCGCGTCGCAGGCCTCACATCTCTGTCAACACTGTCGCACATCTTTCTGAAGTCCGACCCAGTAATACCCTTTTCTGATCTTGTCTAGAGTTTTTAAGATGACAAGATTTCCTCCACTGCGAGAATAGTGAGCCATGCACAGAACATCATTACTATTTTCTCGTGGAACAATATATTGACTATGAATGTTTCCAAAATCGTGCGACTCCCATATGAGTCAGAGTATGGCGTTCTTTAGCTCAAGCTGGTCTCACTGACTCCCAAAGCTTTTCACCAACACGCCATTTCTGGCAACTTCTTCCCATGGTGGTCGTTGCTTTGTTTCAACCCAGCTCATTACAATTTCAACATCCTGGTCGGAATTCTGAGCATCGGCGAACTCGTCGCTACCACAGGATATCTGTATCTCAGCTACTGACATATCAGTCGTTGCACTCCATTCCTTATGTCATTTTTTCAGAGAGTGATTGTTTTGATGCCTGAGCCAGTTCTTCTAAATATTTCGGTACTCGAAACTGAGACTTCTTTTTTTGAAGACAACGAACGGTTGCACTCCCCTCTTAGTCAACGACTTCTCCGACTACTTGCAAGCGCCTCTGACTCGACAGCTATCTGTACCGCATCGTTAATCGTAGCTGGTCTCGCCTGTTGTACTTTTAAGCGCAGGTTAGAATGGTCTAGGGCATCAATGAATTGTTCTTTATCGAGCGTGTCCACCAAAAGAAAACTAGCCTCTGGGTAGGCTAAAGTTGCAAACCGACGTATAGCCTGCGTAAGGTCGAGTAAGGATTCTCCATTCTTGCGAATCTTGCTCCTTAACTGAACTCTGTATAACTCGGTCTGGTTCGGTGGTGCGGGTCTCTGTTTTAGAGCCTGAAACAATTCTTCGTAAGACTCCTTCCCTGGTAATGCCAACAACTGTTGTGCCCGACCTCTCAGTGCAACAACTACATAAAGTTTATTTTCTTCTGTCCAAGAATTTAGGATTGAACACATCTCGAAGGGAATCCATCAATGGTGTCGTCCCTTCATACGACATCAGATTAACGACCGGCCTCATCAATGTTATCTTCGGCAGATCAGTCGCCGCACCGCTTCGTTCTGAAACGACTCCCGTGCTCTCAGATCTCGATCTGTCTTTAAGAGCTGCTTCTACAGCATCCCTTGTCGCAGTGATATCGGCTATCTTCTTGATCGTCGGTGACTCCGAGGGTGTCGAAATCGTCTATCCAAAAAATGAATCTGTCATCTGAAGACGGTTTCTTCTCTCGACGACACATCTGCCTTCCTGACCGTTTGTGCACTCGTATTCATGGTCCCCTTCCTCACAGTTAGTCGTTTCTCCAAATCTTCGCATTCATTCGTTAAACATCGAAACTCATCTTCAAAAGATATTGCTGTCTTTACTTCCATTTCGGGAGTGTTGCAGACTTGGTCGCAGAGTCATCGACCGTGTCGCATAGTCGCCGACTGGGTCGTAGACTTGGTCGCCGATTCGTCGACTGGGTCTTCCTCTGGTTGCCGACTTGGTCGTTTAGTCTCCCCTGGTTCGCCGACTGTGTCATAGATTTCGTCGCAGAGTCGCCGACTAGGTCTTCCTCTGGTCGCCGACTTCATCGTCGATTGAGTCGTGGTCGCACATATTTAATTGTTCAAGATCGACTGAGAGAGAAAGAGGGAGATGGAACTCCAATAATTGTCAACCAATCGATCAGCTTTTTCCGTTGCAGTCCAGAAAAAACAAATTTTGTTTCTTATTTATGCTCAAACAAATTGGCCAGTTCTAAGGTGTATTAAGATCTTAAAAGTTGCTTCTTGAATGTGATCTGTTTGCCGTTTATGTTCTGCAGTGATTCACATAGACCAACAAGTAGATCTCATATCGCAGGATAGTGGAGATCTCATTTTAATCATATTCTTAAATCTCCTCCATTTGCTTCTTGTGCACTTAAAATATACTTTCTCACAGTAAATCTGAGTACCATAGTTCTTTACTAATTCAAGATAACAAAGCATACACTAAAAAAAGAAACACAACAGCAGCAACTGTCTCCTCCCACAGTAAACAAAACAAGCAGAACCCACCCACCGACCCAAAAAATTAGTAGGATTCGCTCCAGGAGCGTTTGCGTGACAAGTTGAAAAATTTAACATTGGACAACACTGAGAGTATGAAAACTGGATATATTCATTGCTCATGTTATAGCTGTTAGTAGTCCTATGAGGGTCTTGGGAGACTATTATAATTATATAGGCGCCCATAGATTAACATGCTGGAGGCACTTGGGGAATCAATAATATAATAGTAATGTATAGACTTTATTCGGTTTAACATGGGGACAAACATTGTTTATAGCAACAAACGGGAGTGGTAATGAGAAATGAATTTAAGGTTACTTTTGTTGTCAACAAACACATGCACAATATAGACAAACAATTGGAAATGATAGAGTAGTATCTCTCTTGCTTCTTGTCGTTGTTGTTTATTTATTATTTATTTTTAGTGTATGCTTTGTTATCTTGAAATACATTTAAGGTGCACAGGAAAATAAATCTACCAATCTATGCCCTTTAAAATGTTAAACCAATGTTAAGCGCGGGACAAAAGTGGCATCTCACGAGTCTTCTTCTTAAACTTCGTCGCAGATGTGGTCTAGACACCAAGACCATCTTCCGACAGCCTTGTATATTCATACAGATTATTCTATTACTATTCCTTTGATTCCAGGAATGGCCATAATGATTTGACATGCGTCATACAATCCATGATAAATAGTATTCCTAAGGCCAGATCGAAAAACGGATTGACAACTTTTAGCCAATCTAAATGTTCGTTACAAATTTCACTCAAAGCGTGGAGTCTATATTCCAGTTAGAGAAGAGCAGACGCGTGACATCAAATAGGCGAGACAGCGTTCATACGTAGCTTAGCATTGCGAAATGGTTTGAGTATGACTAAAACTATGAACACCATGTATTGGGGTTCGCCTGCAATTGAAGCGAGGAGTAACACTATTACGGCTACGAATGCGACTGTAATGCTTCTAAAAGAGGAGAATTTTACTTTGGGTTTATTTGATTTTACGTCGTCTTAGCAAACATTATTTGTTATGACGCCATTGGTACTACCTTCAACACTTTCTTTATCGTTGCTTTTGGTGGAGGATTTTAAAAAGAGACAGAAGAAAGAGGTTTATTTTGTTTTATACAAGCACAGAAGAAGCTTTGCTAGTATTTTTATTCAACAGCAGCAACAAAAGAAAAATAGTCAACGAGAAGAAGATAAAATAAAAACTTTGAAATGTGAAAGAGGACAGAAGGATGAAAATGAAAAGAAAACTTTGTGTGTGCTACAGGACATTGTTTCAGAGTTACGGTATCAACTCAATTGAAAGAAGCCTACATATACCAAGCATTCCAAACCTTCCATCACTACAACCACACACATCGCCACCTTGATGCTATCAACATCAGTTACTATCACAACTACCAAAGCAGCATCATTATCAGCAGGGGGAGTAGGATTTGGTAGTGGAAAGGTCTTAAGATAGTTAAAGCAAATGATGTCAAGTGCATAGATTTGTCAGAAGCAAACACTCAATGGTCCTTTTTAAGGTCACCCACATCTCTTAGAAAATAAATATTACTCAATGGTTGCCAAGTCAAGTAAAATTTAAATCCTTTTCCCATGATTTAATGGTGTGCATGCGAGAATGCATGTTTGTGTAACGTACCAGTAGTAAATACATCGAGACAAGGAGACACCTCGGTTTCTGAATCACAAAGAAAATTTCACGTCACTAAAGTGCATGCCATCTTCTTCACTGATATGGACTCGTCATCCTCTCTTTCTTCTAGTAGTCTTGATTTCATGCATTTTGTGACAGGCGTGGGTAAGTCTGTTTTTGAAGAAAGAAACCCGTCTTCCACTCGTTTTTTCTCTTGACTGTTCTCTTTATTTCGTATGACACAATCCAGACTAATGTCCTTTCTCCTGAAAACGATTAGGTATATTTACCGTTACATATTGTTTCTGTCTTTCCTTTGCTTTAACGTCGTGTGCATTCTAGAACCCAATGTCCTTTTTTCTGACAGATATAGCAGGTATCTTGACTTTCATATCGTAAGGAGGAGTAGTCGGTAGTCTTACCAGGAACATGCTTTCGAATGCCTTTTTGTAAATCTCTTACCAGAAGAGCAATCTGTTTTGCCTCTTTCGTCTTCACAGTTCGAAAGCTGAATAAATATTATTTCCTTTCAGGGTAAGATGCACATTTTGGGATCAAGATAAAACAATAACACTATTCTAATTTTGAGGAGCAATGAGGGCGACTTTCTCTATCGCCTCATACCCTAGGTGAAGTGTTAATCCAAGTATATGTCGCCTCATACGCTAGTTGAAGTGTCAATACAAGTACATGTAAAGTTATTTCGAAGAGGGCACGAGTGAACCAGACCAAAAACTTCACGGTCTGCCGCAGGACCAAGATAGTCTATATCCACAAGACATGAAAGTCGTTAAATAGATCCGGAAGATTATTATCACATTTGGGAGACGCACAAACTGACTTCCGGAAAGTTTAGAAAGACGGCGTACTAATGCACAACAAAATTTGAAGAGTGCAAATCCGAAGTGCCACCCAGCAAGTGGAATGTGTCATTGCAGATTTGTAAGATTCGTTATTAGAGATTGAAACTTCAATGTCAAGCTAAAAGGCACGAACGTTTGAGATTCTCCATTTATCACGATAGTTTAAAGTTTCCCATCTGAATCAAGTACCCCGGCAGAATTAACATTGGATAAAGTCATCAACAAACTTAAACACGTCCAGCAATTCAATTACGAGTTTAACATGACCGACTGAAAAGCCAGAATTCATATCACCAACGTTTCACCCCATGCAGTCGCAAATGCAGTATCACAACAAATGATAATTTAAAGGACAACATTTATTTAACCAGTCCTATCGGCGTGGGTCGAAGAAGAACAAAACCGAAGAATGAAAAACAACATGAGAACATCAAATATAGAACATAAACAAATAAACAAGAAAAACAGGATCCTAATGCAACAGGTACGCATTTCTAAAGAGACCGCATATGGCTTTCGTTCAATGCAAGCATTTCAAGATGCCTTGGTTCCTCGTTGAGCCTTGAAAGTGCATCCTCAAGTGCTTCTTTGAGCTCTGGCATTTCGAGGTCCCGATTTCCCAGACGGGAAATGTATATACATATACAGGATTTCCATGATGCTCGTTCTATTACGATAAATGTGACCAATATATTAATTGCAGAGAGAAATGCCGTGGTCGTGTAGCGTCTAAGAAAACGAACTAATTCATTGAACTTCTTCCACGCGAACCTTTGTAAGTCCTACGTGCTGCAAACAACGTTGCATGAAGCAAGCTGAGAAACAGAAAAAACGCTTGCATATGTTTGAGGATGTGCTTCACCTGAAGGCATCTCATTCGAACCATTGATTTCAAGGCACACGTCTAAGAAAGAAAAGATGCCGGTTCTGTGACCATATCCTGTTCTTTGAACATGAATGCTACATCCAAAAGCATAGAGAATGAAGTGGAAGAGGACACCAGGGAAGACAAACACAAATAGAAAACGGGCTTAAGAGCAATGCAGAGAATAAACTATATTGTTTCAGTTGTAGTAATATTCCAGAAGGACGTGAAAAATCTTTCAAGGACCAAGCCCTCTTCTCGGTTTTTTTTTTCATATGGATCTTCGACCCTACGGGTGACATTTGGAGAGAAGAGGACATCCCTGGGGACTGCCATCGATATGCTAAGGTTAGGATCCACACTATCTCTGGATACGAGGGAAACGTTTTACAAAATATTATTCAGAAGAAGGCACCTAATGTCCCACAGTCATTACAAAAGAAGACAAACTCATTTAATTGAAAATATTATAGCTGAAAAATGCCATAGAATGCCTAAAACGTTTGGAATCACAGAAATATCCAAAAGTTAATTTTCACACTTTTTTCAATACTGAAGGGAATTAACTCTTTGTACTTCCGCATTTCCCAGACGTTTGCGATTACGATCCCGATGGCATGCACCAAGAACTACGAGAAACATTCTACACCTGGTAGAAATTCACTTTTGAAACTAGATTGATTTTCATCAAGAAAAGTTGCAATGTTGCCGATCTGATGTGGACATTTTACGCCGTTGCAGCAGAAGATGTCGACAACAATATTTGGATCATGGGGTTATCGATCCTTTGAAGGGAGCTACTACCATCGTTTCAACAGGTCGATTAGATTACCTAAGAAGTTCATGCTCCTGAACCTGCCCCATTTTGGTATCTCCAGTATTAGCTTATACTGTGCAATGTTCATGTCCGTTTTCATATGTCACCAAATGTTTCATCAGTGACTGTTTAACCGTATTGAAAGTTACTAAACTTCATCCATCTTTTCCACTGCTGTTTTCAACTGAATACAAAATCCAACAGCAATAAAGATATCTTTGAACTAAAATATAATTGACTTGCCCCCCCCCCCCCCCCCCATGAAACTTACCGCTCTCTTATCTGTCGATGGATGAAGTTTGGTAGCTATCAATACCGTTAAAGAGCCACTGATGAACAATTTAGCAATCCATGAAAGCGGACATGAACATTGCACGATACATGCAAACAAATTAAGCCGAGCTGACTGATACAAAAACTGAGAAAGGGTTTGCATGTGCATATTTTGTCTAGGTCCATTTCAACTCCATGGCTATTCAATCTCTATGAATGAAAATATAAATTAGTAGAGAAATGTAAATTAAAATTTTTAATCCAGAAATGGAACAATTGCAGAGAATACAATAGATTGGACTTGACAATATTTATATTGGTTATTTATATTGGTTAGTTAGTATGCGGTATAAATACAATATCCTGTATAGTCTTATACTGTAACATTGTTTTCAAAGCTTTATTTATATATATTGGTTTGTCAAATATATATATATATATATATATATATATATATATATATATATATATATATATATATATATATATATATATATATCACGCCATATTTGGACCAGGTTGTCAGATGTGAAAATACTAGATTCCCTATCATGCCATGTGTCTATTGATTGTCAGTGTCAATATGTGTGATATTATTGCGACAATGAAAACCTAGCTTGTTTGTGAGTTTGGGCACCAAACGGAAACGGTATTAGCTCACTTGCGTATAATTATTATTTGCCCATGATTTATTACTCGCCCGTTCGCTCCTTTGCGAAGTTATATTCCTTCTAAGTGTGAACCACAGTGGTGCTGCATCGAGTAGTTGGACCTGATTTCATGTTCAGATAGGGTAAAATATCTTGCCAAGTATCAAAATTGTTATTTATTACAGCATATTTTTCGCCCCAAATCAACGGCTCTCTCAATTGTTTTATATTTTATGATCCGCCAATGAATGTGATTGAAACTAAGATAATCTTACCAAAAGAGGGATGGAAGTGGCTGCAGAAAAAGTGAGGTTAATTCAAAGCTTCGATTCCGAAGCAAGTTTAATATCTACTGAAACAAAAATGGTATTTTCCTACATTAATAGTAATATTTCGTCTTGTGGTACAAAAAGAAGGAAAATTATATTTTAACTCGCGGCTTTGCCCACTTGCAAATGAATACAGTGTTTTATTTTGTACCATACAATGAGCTGTATTAACGTAGGAAACGAAATTTGCCCTTCCCCCAATCGAGCTCCTTGTTTGTCGAGCAGTGAGATTTCTGTTTCATGTCATTTACCTTCTTCTTCTTGGACACTCTAGTTGAATCCGTAACGAGTTCGCTAAAAATTGTCTTTACAGAACAATCCTAGACTACTGTAAACATATTTCTCACTGGCTGACTGGAATTTATTGTTCAAAAAAAACTATGAAAGTCTCTAATTAATCAATCTCAAACTTTTATTTATATTTCGATACAAATAATAAAAACAGTGGGAAGACTAAAAACAATCGATCGCGCTTTGACAAACCAAGGAATAAAAGGACAAATCTAGAAATTGATAATTCTAAAGTTTTCTTAATTTCTGAGAGATTTATGTATTTATTACCTGATGTCTTATTTCACAGTTCACATCGTCTATGCATCTATGATGGCATAGTCGGATATATGCCAACAACTCGGATAAAGGGTTGCGAAAAGGCAAGTGTCCGTTTTAGGGAAAGCAATCGTATTCGTGTTTGGGTATCTTGGTCATATATTTCGAGAATTAAGAGCATGACATTACTACAGTTCGTTTACTAATATCATTTTAATGTTTTAGTTTGGACAAAGCGAATAACAATATTGCAATATTACACGAATAGTGTTTACAACTCTAAACTCTATCATTCTGGATTATCAATGGAACGGAAATGATATCTTTGATTGTCTCGAAAACACGTGAATCTATCAACAAAGTAAAATCCATGCAACGTCTAGTATACACACAAATACCCATTGTATTTCTCGCTTCTTTGAAAGCAGTTCATCTGCAAAATTATATTGCATTGACCACAAAATGTAAATAATTATTTACATATAATTTAAGTTTCTACAAAAGGTTTTCCTGCATTCTAAGAGTTTTCAGGGCACAATTTTAACCACCAAATTGTAAAGAAAACTTACTCCAGGAAACGTTACGTTTTGTTAGCGCATACTACCCACCTGGACCTACCCATTGTGAGGTTTAGAGTATTGCTCTATGTCTGCTTTTAACCTTGCATGAAACAAAAACAATTCTATTTCATATTAGTCAATGATAGTTTCTCTTAGTCTACTACAAATATCTAACATATCGCAATCTACAAGATCTTCTGGAAGTTCTATGTAAGTTTCTTTGTGAATGAGATCCAATAATTCTAGTGGAAGTTTGCTTTTGTCTATCCCTTCCTTGAGAAGCAGAATAAGAATATTTTCTCCTTTTCTTGAGTAAACGCTTTCCATTCTTGCCATGTTTAGTTCATACATACACCAGTAACTACTCAGAAAGTCATCATCGAGCAGAACAACCGTCTTTCTGCTGCGATGGATGGCGTTCGCAATGTTAGCAGCAATTTCTTCCCCTGGTAGAAAATCACGGTGATGAATGCATAAATGAAGTCCTTCAGTCTCCACCTTAGGAAGAAGTGTGAATTTTACAAATCTCAGATTGTTATCTGCGTAGGACAAAAACGCATCAAACTGGTAGTTTTCTCTGTCGTTTTCATATAGCCCGTTGTAACCTCTGTACCTCCTCTTGGTCATATAGTAGAGGTATCGAAGTTTCCATCGGTACCGATACATCACTCCCATTATAATTACAACGACAAATAGCACAATAATAATAGATAATATCCAAATAGCTACCGTGTAGTTAGCATACTTTTTCTCCAATCCCAAGATTAGATTATCTAAGTTTATGAAAGACTGTTCGTTGTCATTCACGTTACACGTGTAGCTATCAAAGCCAACGAATGTTACTCGACTCTTCTTTTCATCTTGTAACCATTTCATGAATTCCAGCGTACTACAATCGCATTGTAATGGATTATTTGTTAAATCGACAGTGACATTTTTTCCATTGGCCTGATCATTCAGCTGTCTTCGTACATTATCAGGAAGTGAAGTCAGTGGGTTTTGACTTACTTTTAGGTGATTGACCTTCATTTGATCCATTCGGATATTTAATGTTTGTAAATAATTCCGACTTATATCTAAATATTCCAGACTATGAAGTCCTGAAAATATTTGGAACGGAAGTGATGTAATTTGGTTATTCGACAAAACTAATGTTCTAAGATTATTTAATTTTCTTAATATCCTTCCGTCACTATCCTTCGCCAAAATGAAGCCGAGCATATTATCTCCAAGAAAGAGTGATTCAAGTTTGTTTACATTTTCAAGGAATCTGTCGCTGATATATGAGCATAAATTGTTAGAAATATCTAATGTTTTAAGTTTTTCTAGCCCCACTAATGGCCCCATTAATCTATAGAAGGAGTTACCTGATACATTTATAAATACTATTGAACTATTTCTAAAGTGTATTTCGGGTATCTCGTATCTAAGATCCGCAAATTGAAAATCAACCTCTTCCAAGTTGGGTGGGACAAAGATTGGGAATATGGCACTACTAAAGCCAGCATTTGTGTTCTTGATGTTCTCGTCCTTTCCATCAAAATTTGGTACGCTTGTGCTCTGATTAGCTGGTGGCATAATGTTTAAATGACTTGTATATCTATGATAACTGGATATGTTGCAATATGACAAGAAGTCCCAGATGTGCTGTTCATTGTTATTGTCAGTACAGTTTGTTCTATTTGTATCGTATTTACGACTTTCAAAATCGGTTACAAGTGGAAAATCCTCAATGTGCTTTCTTAAATAGGGTGCCTTGGTTGTGGACGAGAACGGCATATGTGTTGGATGTTGATAGCCTCCATTGAACATTTTCAAACTTTTGCATTTGTAGCCTTGGAAAATGTATAAACCGAAGGTAAACTTGTTTCCGACAACGGACAATTTCTCCATTGATTTTGGGCAAGCATTTCCCCAGTCGCTCTCTATAAGCTCGATCTGATTTTCATCTAGATACAATTCCTTGATATTTGTTTGATTTAAAAATTGTACATGTGCGCTGTTTAATTGAACACTCAAGTGAAAAGTTGGATAAAGTTTGTTGGCTTTCAAAATGGTTATTGAGCCATTGATGAGTCCGAATGAGGCATTACGCAGTCCATCGAAACCAAGAGCTACATTGTTTGATATATCTAAATATTGGAGATGCCTTAACGGCATCAATGCACCAGGTTCAATCCTACGGATGAGGCAGAATGATACATCTAATCCAGTCAAGAAAGGTAGATTTACAAATGTGTTGTTAAATACTGCTTCCATATTGCATTTATCACTTGACAGTTTAAGCATGCGAAGACTGTGGAGTTTTGAAAACCCTGATCCAAATGTGGCGTTAGGTTTACCATCAACGTTTAACGTTGTCAAGGACGTTAGCCCAGCAAAGATTTCATGTGGATATGAAGAGTTGTCTGTCGTTGCTCGGACATTTTGGATGCTAAGAAAACAAAGATTCTTCAGCGATCGGAATACACCTGGTTCAAAGCCATTGAAAGTTAGTGGAACATTATTGTGATCAAGGTCAAGACGTCTCAAGTTCTCCAGTCCTTGAAATCCATCCTGCATAATCTTCCTGATAGAGTTGCTTGATAGATCTAACGATAACAAATGTGGAAGATTGGAAAATGTTCTGTTTTCTACCACTAATATTTCATTCTCTCGTAAAGAAAGGAAAACAGTATCGTTTGGCATTGTTGGAATATTTGTCAGGTTTAGCTTAGAGCAGTCAACAATCAGGCGATTATCAATGTCCCTTCTACATTGACACGGAACAGTACTGACGCATAATGAGTATGCCGGCTGAATAGGCTTTGTCTTAGCCCCAGTTGTTAGGCTGAGCAACCAACCAAGAACTATGAGTAGCTCCATCTGAAGGAAAAATATGTTAATGTTAAAGATTAATGATGAGCGCAAAGCACATATGGGCAAACAGAATTTCAATATGGCATGTCAGACTGGTAATATATTCAGCATACAGGCAACAAAAAATCTTGCTGTTTCTTTAATCCGAATGGACTCATATTTTTGATCTTGCTAACTAAACTGATTTGTCTATAGATGAATAGATTAGTAAACAGATTTGAAAGATCGGTAAAGCGTCTATAATTGCATTGAAGGGAAAGTGGGGACCTACGGGGGAAGTGCAATGGGAGAGAGCAGAGTGCCTGTATGTATCTTAATACGATCATGGCCTAGATGTAAAATATCTGGGAATGATTTTCATTTTTTGCTTTTAGCCAGTTTAAAGACATCTTGAAAATATCTTTAAAAACACTGTTGAACACAAAATCCCATGTCCATGTTCGTAAGTGTTACTATCAAGAGGTTGTATCAGACCATAAAACACTCGGCAGTGTTAACCGGTAATCATCTGAAGTAATTTAGGTAAAATATTATAACCAATAAAGGATGATCAGCGATGCCATTTAAGATGTCTAAATATATGTGGTATTATCTAAAATTTTGAGTTGGATTGGTTAGATAATAACTATATAATAAACCTATTGTGCACACGTCCAGTATTTGATGAAAACGTTCATAACGTTAGGTTGTAGTTCCTGGCTGAGATGTACATAACTTCTGCCATGTCTTCTGGTAGACCGATTATATTTCCTGATTCACTGAATTTATGGATGCACATAGCAAAAAGCCAACAAAATAATTTTACTACTTGTAACTAGAGTTTTGTAGAAATTTTATTTATTTTTACTTATGTAGAACTTATTAAAAGCGCAATCGAAATAATTGCATGTAACAATACAGAAACATGTATTATTATTATCATTAGTAGTATTATGGTTGTTGTAGTTGCTGCTGCTGATGTTGTTATTGTTGTTGTATGTTTAGTTTACATCCTTCTTCTATTCCTCCTCTCTGTGCTCGAGAAAGTCAACATTAGCCAAGACAGAAATTCATTGCTTGTCTGCTGAAGATAATTTCCACCCACAATTTGACTTCCAGATCATTTAGAACGACTTTATACACTTACACGAACATTTAAAACTCTCTCAAGTTCCTGCAGAGGAAGCAACGGTCGACATCACGAGCTCACTTGAGTCTATGACAGGGGAGGTAAAGAGACTCACTAGAGTCTATGTCAGAGGATGTAAATAGACTTTGCCAAGTCTATATTAAGATCCTTTATGACCGTCAATGTCTCATTACAGTTTCAAATCTTCTGTTTGGAGACAATTTAATGCACCTGCGGAACTAGCTTCTTCTAAAATTTGAACAAGGGACAACACGTATAACAATCGAATTAAGCATTTGGCATGATATACAGAACAGACACACTTCTTATGATACAAGTTTAACGTAATAAGAACAGCGGACGACTCACACATTTATCAAACTGAGCTCATTATTTGGTGATCCTGGTTCAAATCGGTTAGAGATATGATCAGGAGAAATACCGTTTAGATACTTATTTATCGTGCTTCATTTAAAATAAACAAGATTTGTGTATGTTTTAGGCAAGGTAGACGTGAGAACATATTATTCAACGGAGTAGAAATAAAAAGTTTCAGAATTATTTCTTAGTCTATAAATTTTGATAAATGCTAAACTTTATGACGTGTTTCTCCAACTGACAAAGCCGTAGTCAGTCGGTGGTAGTGTATATATATATATATATATATATATATATATATATATATATATATATATATATATATATATATATATATATCCAGAAAAACAATAAAATTATTGCTCAAGCGACTGGAGACTTAACTTCTGGATCTTGCCTTGGCTACCAAAGATCTTACCTCTCTATTTACAAACATATTCATGAAACTTACTTTTTATAATTGCAGATTCAGATTTCCTTGACATATTAACATACCTAAGTTTTAGTTTAATGGAAACAGGAAAATAAATCATGTTACATAGTTTGGTATATTATTACGAGTAGTATAATGTGACACTATGGTGGAATTAATAAAATGGCCGCCATCTGGACTTATGACACTATGGTGAAAAAATAATCCTATGGTGACGATGGTAATTTAAGATTTTGTTTACCACTAAAAAAGAACAGAAGAAAAAAGTGCTGAGATTAACACGGACGTTTACTTTTTCACTGAAAAGGAACTTGTTTTAGGCACACAAATAACCATATAGTGACAAGTGGAAAGTTAGCATTAAAATTAACATCCGATTTCCCTTTTATCTATATTTCCGTCTCTTTGTAATAATGACAGGGCGATAACTGTGTTAATGCAAAGAACACATTTTACCAAAGGTTCCAACGCCGAATACACGATTAATAATGTTTTTACGGGCGTTGTCTCTCACGTAAGCAGCACTAATGAGATTACCAAACTCATCGGCTGGAACAAACTCCGTGACATCTTCGTAATTTACCAAAATCAAATCTTCACGTGCGATTTCCAAGTACTTAATGAGTTTTCCTTTACTTTCGATGAGCTCAAAGTACTGACTTGGGTCAAACAAATTTTCAACCGTTGGCAGTTTTCCCCAAAAAACATTCGGCATTACTTTATTAGATTACCATCTTCCTTCGTTCTGTTTTATGTGTTCCAAGATGATATCCTCTAGGGACTGCTGTCGGAGTTGATCATGTTTATCTTGAGTGTGACATCAGGAGGGATAGCCACCTGACTTCTTGCTTCAATTTCAGAAACTAGCTTGGAAAAATTACACGGGCTGGCGTCGTAGCAATGCTTGCATTGTTCTGATGTTTGGAGAGCAAAATTGTGTACACTTTGATCAATCGGTATACATGGCCAAAAGCATGAATAAATTTAACAATCGCGTACGTTCGGGTCAATTCACGTCCTTGGTCACCGTGACAACAAGGTTGTGTTGATTACATGTTTCAGCACACAAAATACACGAAATAAACATCCGTTTTCTGCGATCATGGTGAGAGAACACGGGATAGCACAAGTTCGTCGATGGTAAAAGAGTTGGTCACAATTTTCGTGTTGTAAGATATGTTCAATGTCAACAAGTCTTTCTATCTAAAGGCGTGGCAACTGATAATATCAATTTTCACTATGTCTGAAAGTCAAAAGTTCATCCCTGAAGAACGATACGTGATTTGTTATATCACAGTAACAAGCGTACTAAATATCAACGAATTCTGTCAAAACCTGCTATATATGTTGATCTAGCACGATATATACAAACGAGCAAATACAATTGCTATATCCACTTCCCTTTGCGGCAGTGGGCAGACCAATCATATGGGTATAAATTCAGAAAAATGACCACATGTAAAAACATAGTCAGATCGTAGTCTTCCATTGAACTCTCAGGCCTCCAAATGGTACATATAATATTTCAATGAAAAGAAAGGTATTACTTACCTATTCATGTAAAACACTTCCGAACAAAGTCATTCAAAATCAATACTATATACCAGAGAGCAAGGCGATCTAAATGGAATAAATTGGCCTTACCTCAAGATATATGGTTCAGGACTAGGAAGTAAATTAACCCGTTCATGCATGTTTGTTTGCACCTGTTAGATGACAAA
The DNA here is from genome assembly GCA_028554795.2 of Sinohyriopsis cumingii. Taxonomy (NCBI): domain Eukaryota; kingdom Metazoa; phylum Mollusca; class Bivalvia; order Unionida; family Unionidae; genus Sinohyriopsis; species Sinohyriopsis cumingii. The sequence goes on from CM068828.1 coordinate 76,377,188, forward strand.
ATGACAGCAAACGAGATTCTTCATTTAAAAGAACGACTCATACAAAGGGAAAATCCCTCTATCTTCTTACTCCCGCCGACCTTGGATACCAGTGATACGAAGATTTTAGTCTGAGTGTATTGCCAGTTTGTCATGCCTGACAGAATATTAGCTAATGATAATCGTATGATGGTTTCCCACCAAAGAAAATACAAGCATCGTATATCACCACCCATGTATGGAGAATACTCACTGAGTAGTGGATTTAAGCTTGCGGCAGACAATTGAGACAAATGTTCGAAGTATTCGATAATTTTACCTCTAATTCAGCTGTGAGCTCTTTTTAGTACAATGCACAAAAAGACACCAAATAGCAGTTTTTTTGTCTGATCGGCTCTGAATTTTTTAAAAATACTTCAAGCATTTGTTTGAATCAACTGAATTTGAAAGCTAATACAGAAAAGGCTAAAGTAATCAGAATGCCCGTGACGCAGAATGATGAGACTTATATAGTACCTTTATAATGATAGTATCAATTATTATTAGGCTGGATATTTGAACTGGACCCAACATCGGCTTAATTTACAGTTCCACATTTTAGCCATTTAGCTACTAAACTACAATATTTTGTAACGTAAATATCAATGCTCACCAACTATTTGATCCTGATTTCAAATAAAAACAGTCACACATTATTGTTAGATAGCCTCGTTCTGGTATGTAAACACTGGACTATCCTATCGTAAGTACACTTTGAAGTGCATGCATTATTTTAACGATTAAAATGAAAATTCGGCTTCTGAAGGTCACAAACAATGTAACATGTGGATTAATGTCGATAACTGGAGAGATACATTGGTGTTCTCTAATTATCCATCGCTTTGCCATTTGCGTTGTCTAACTAATTTGCAAACTTATTAAATAATATTTTTTTATGGGAGAAAATATGCATATATTGATACTTTTCTATATTTTGTCTGGAGATAATCAAATTAACGGTAAGTCTAATTTTACGGAACATGATTTTGTCTGTGAACAGCGAAGATATACATTTGCAGACAGATGAAGATCATCTATCTTCATTACACAGTTCAATTGAGGCTAACAGCATATACCGCATTACCACTAAGACCATTATGAGTCAACGGATTAAGGTCTAATGATCGTTTCAAGGTAATAGCACATATCTTGATCTACAGGCCGATTATCAGACGTCAGTTCGGGGTCCATAAAATTCATTCGTATGATCTTTTCAATCTAAGTGAATATCCGGATCTACAGGTACTTTTTATGACGACATATCTGTGGCAACGATGTTCTTTATAGTAATCAATTGAAGCTAATAGAACGTACCTTTGAACCTATCTCTGTGTGTGTGTGTGTGTGTGTGTGTGTGTGTGTGTGTGTGTGTACTCACAACAAACAGTGGAAAGCTAATTGTTTACTAACCTAAGTGCTTTCGACTCTCAATGAGTCTTCCTTGAAGACACATACAAAACAGACTGGGGCCCCGAGTGGCCGAGTGGTCCAAAGCGCTCTCCGTTACGGATCACTGCCATCTCACCTCTGTCTACGCTTTTTCGAGTCTCGGATTCAGCCAATGTGGGTATGTGACAAAACTTGCCAGTAGCTTCTCGTGGGTCGGTGTTTTTTTCCGGGGTTTTCCCGGGTTCTTCCTCCATCATTAATACTGGCCGCCATGTGTAGCCTATCGTGTGCTAAAACATGGCGTTAAACCAAGCAACAACAACAACAAAACAGACTGAAACAAGACAAACAAACACAAAATAAAGCATTCAATTTACAAACTATTAGGTTGAAACGTCAATGGACGTATTTATTGAAACTTTAAGATTCTACGAATTCTTGATTTTACCCTGATGAATAGTTGAAAAAAATTTGGCGCGACATCTAAAATTTAAAAATAATACTGACCTGATCGTCATTATTACCTATGTACTAAATCTTACTTTTGTCATACATTTCTTTGGGGGCCCCGAGTGGCCGAGTGGTCTAAAGCGCTCACCGTTACGGATCACTGCCATCTCGCCTCTGTCTGCGTGAGTTCGAGTCTCAGCCTCGGCTAAAGTTGGTATTTGAGAAAGCCTGCCAGTAGCTTCTCGTGGGTCGGTGGTTCTTCCCGGGGTTTTCCAGGGTTCTTCCTCCACCAATTATACTGGCCGCCATGTATAGCCTATCTTGTGGTGAAAAATGGCGTTAAGCCCTACAATAACAACAAAAAATCATACATTTCTTTCGGTATGTCTAGTCTAGACGATTGCCCACTATTATGGATGTGCGGTGGAGTCAAATATACAAATCGGCAAATTATTGTTAACGCACGAACTATTTATAGGTTCACTTTTTGTAAGGATACTTTACAACTTGCACCAACGGCTGAACTCTATACACACAAAGTGAACATAACGCCTTCATGTATGTTATTGTAAGATGATAATGTTATAGTTCGTTTCTTATATGTGCACAACGTAACGTGACTCTTAGAATATGCAACATGTACAAAGCTACTGGGCACTTGTTCTGAATGCAGTGTGTCTTGCGCATGCGCAGTTTTGAGGTGTCTGTATTTTCTGCCAGATACAACTGTCACTGTATACCTAGGTAATGTAAGAACTGCATACGTTATTGTGGGTCGTTGTGAGTGAAACAAACACTGACAAGCAATAGTGAAAATGACTGCGTGACCAGTCTAAGAACTCTGCGAATTTCTTGATCATGGGTACTAAACAGCAATGACTGCACGAAAGGAGACAAGAACATCACATGGAAACGTCAATACTTTACAGAATCTAAATCCATGACCAAACATCTTGAATCAATGTCTAAAAGTTTAGGTTTTATTATTGTATCAACATTTAGGTTGGGCAAATATATGTGTTTATAACACAAATGCTCACACACTGTAAATACTGTACATTATCGCATGCCATTTATCTTTCTCTTTTCTCATAAATATCATTCTATTCACATACTACACTCTCAGCAAACATTTTGTTCATGAACAATTCTTATCTTTATTAATTTTTTTGCTGCTCGCTGTATTACTTCTTTGAACAAAAGAAACGTACCACATCGAATAAATCATAGAATGTTTTTCTTCAGTTATGAAAATGATGAAAAGGCAATTGTCGAGAAGTACTATGCTATAAAGAAATGACGATACACTTTAAATAAAACCCTAAATTAATTTTGCCTTTTTCTTTTAAAACGTTCACCTCTCAACCCCAAAAATATATATCTACTTAGAAATGTAATAAAAATTCTATATAACCATAATGTTTTTCAATATATATATATATATATATATATATATATATATATATATATATATATATATATATATATATATATATGTGTGTGTGTGTGTGTGTGTGTGTGTGTGTCTATGTGCAGTCGTATATACATTTAGATTATATAATAATTTGTAAAAGATACAAAATTTCATCCATAGTAAGCAAAAGGTATTGTGAGTAAAGCTTGTACTTTAAAAAAAAATAAAAAAAATCATTAAAATATGTATACTGATTAACTGAATGTATAGGGTCTTTTGATGGTATATTTACGTGGAGCTAATTCGTTACCCCATTTGTATCCGACTTCGTTATGTAAATAATTAAAACCCTATTTTATTTAGAACAATTGACACTATATGTAGTGTTCATCTCAACCACCCCATTCATTCCTTCTGGTAGACATTTTTATTATGTTTTTACAGTTCTCATAAAAAAAGTTATAAATACGGAATTCTTGAAACCAATTTGAATTCATGTAAAATTACCCGTATTTGGGTGTTCATTTTTGGTAACACACAGATCATGTACTCAATGTAATTGCAAACATATTTTTCCCACAATCTGACCGTTTAGAAAAATAATATTTATTTTAACGTGTATGTAAGATCACCGCATTTCCATACTATCGTTTTCGTCAGGTAATGCGATTATTCTAAAAAAGGTGATGACACATGAAAGATGAGAAATTGAACATATAGTCCACAAATATCATCGTGAGCGGATCTTTAACTTTTATTAGTAAATGAAAAAAAAAAAAAACCCAAAAAACCCCAACTGAAATTAATTAAAATATGCATGCCGACTAAATGTCTCTTTATTTGCCATATGTTATAGTAAAAATGTGTCTTTGGTTTGGTTAAGGTTGAACCCCAACTCGCTTGTCTATCAGATATTCGATGTCTTTCGATGAAATTGTGTACATGAAGCTAACTGTCAACCAAGAGAATCGGACCATGTTATGCAAATTAATCAAATCTTAAGTGTCCGTAGGACAAATGAAGAGATAGTTTTTATCTCAGCAGCCCCGTTCGCTCTTTCAGTAGACTATTTTTATTATCTGTAGACGGAATGCTTGAAACTAATTCGCGTTTCTGTAAAATGATCTCTATCCGGGTGTTAGTTTTGGGTGACCCAAAGATCATGTACTCATTATAGTCACGAATATATTTTCCCACAGTCTGGCATTTTAGAAAAATAAAATTTAGGTTAACTTCTGTGTCACATCACCGCATTATAATGCAAACAAGTGAATGGAACTACATTATTATGGTCGGAATCTGTTAGTTTTATATTCTCGTCTTCGTCAGGTAATCTGATTTGACGTAAACAATGTCATTTTTAGCGGTATGTGACTGTGCAGAAACAGCTACCTGGATAAAGTAAAATAAATTGTCTTTGTGCCGCTTAATAGTGTGTACTATCACTATTTTGCGTAGTTTCTCCCGTCAAATGTGAAAATGTCAGAAAAAAATCAAATATTTTATGGACACGATAACAATCTAAATAGTCCTTTTTTTATCAACAACTAATAATCTCTGTGGTTGTGATTGAATTAGCCCAATTTCCTCTTTTGTTGAAAAACGTTTTATACACGGTATGGAAAAAGATATTGTGCATTCCCGTGGAACTCTTTGTATCTGGGTGTTATTTTTCTGGGATACAAAAATCGTGTATTCATTTTAATAAGGGTCATATATTTTCCCGAAGTTTGGCGTATTTGAAAAATAATATATCGCGTAACTTTTGTGTAACATTTCAACAATACAAGTCAGATCACAGCGCAGTTATGCAAACGGGTGAATAAACATACACCATTATGCCCAGAATCAAATAGTTCATATGTTCGTTTTCATCAAGTAATGCGATTTGTCTTAAGCACCAATCATTGTTTGGCTTTTTGTGACTGCGCTTAAGCATATCCCCACCCCCCAGACAGTATGCTTGTAGTGTTGTACCTACATAATCTGTCATTAAATCAATGAGTTATTAAAATGAAAAGTGAAGTAATAAAAGAAAATATTGGAATTTGTATAATAAATGTTAGTGTGTAATGTGCGTGTGATTTGAATTTTTAACGTAGCTTTAACAATTTTTCAGTCATATCGCTACGATGCCTGCAGTGTGGTAGTTGTTAGTGATGGCTAGCACTGGGGCATCATGTCGTAGACATATAGCGTGATGTCCAACCCAGTCACAATATCCTGACACCAGGCTGACCATTCCTAACACTAACCTCGTAATGCTGAGCACCAAGCGAGGAAGCTGTAAGTATCATTTTTGTAAGTGTTTGATATGACTCGGCCGGGGATCGAACACACGACCTCCCGCATCCGAGGCGGACGTTCTAACCACTAGGTCACGGGAGCGTTGTTAGTGTGTAATGATTGAAATCGAAAATTCAGTAAGAGGTCAGCTTATTTCAGCCGAAGCAGGTATTGAAAGAGGTCAATACAGTGCAGTTTAGAACTCTAGCAGGCACAATGGTCAAAGAAAATAATATTATCTTATAATTTTAGCACTACTGGTGCATAAGGTGCTATTAGTGGTATTTCTCCCCTGAGTATTTGAATTTCATATCTTGATAGATTTTTAGGCTTCCTGTGCATACTCTGAGGGTTTGGTATTGGATGTTGTAAAGATTTCTAAGTAAGGATTATTTTTTTGAGTTGTAGGCTTGACTTCCATAGTCCATTAAAAAAAACAATCTGATTATTTTGATCGGAACCCCAGGTAGTTCCTGTAATATTCCTTAAAATATTTCGATCTTGATTACATCTTCTAATCAGGTCCTTTATGTGTTTTCCAGTTTAGTTCTTTGTCAAGCAGCATCCTTAAAAGTCAACTTTGCTTAATAAACTGTATTGGGGGTATTTTGTAATAGAAGAATTGAGCACAGATGCAAACGTTTCTTCAAAACCCACCGTGGGATCATCCCGTGCAGGTTGTCGCAACTACAACACATATTTGACACGTTTACGGCCGACTATAAAAGTAACGGATCATTTCCAAGTGTTTGATTGGGAGCAAAGGCGTTTACGTGTGTCGGGCCTTCCATGTCTAGTAGTGACGAAAATGGGGTCTAAAAAATAGATTTCAACGACGGCTTCAACACGATCACGAGACCAGGTGTTGGAGAAAAGATCATTAAGGCGCGTATGAAGGCAACATTTGCACTTACTTCTTGCTTGCATGCAACTCATTTGAAGTAAAGCACATTGAAATAACAAACACGGACCTGATTTACCACAGTACACGCAGTTATGGATGGGTGACATTGAAAAGTTAGTAAGCAAAGCAAAAGTCGCACACGGGGTCACTCTCGAGTGGCTTGCCAAGCAAGCATTGTGGCAAACGTACCCACCAGTGTCAAGAAAGGTGTCCCGTGTATGGTTTGATGTGAAAACGCACAATAATGTTTATTAGGCTGATCTTCTGTTTCTCATGTATGTTCGTGTGCGCGGACGCACATCTAAGAACTCGTTGATCATTGTAGGAAACGAAGTTATTGACGTTTAAACATGCAGCATCGCAGATGCACTTAAACATATTTACACATGTTCATCACCAACAGAGCCACCGATGTTGAAGTTGCACCTGGGCAAAGAATGTATCGGAGCCGTTGCTGAGTCCCTAATAAAACATACATCGCGACGAGGCCATTGTAAATTGAAGTGTACATTTGCGGAACGATTAATTGGACAACAGTAAGTGCACGAATTCTTAATGAATCGTAAAGTGACGTTTCGCGACTTAAATCAGTCATAGAAGTACAAATAATAAAACCACACGCACGACTGAGTTAAAATACGTCGAAAAAATTCGACCGAAGACTGTCACCATTATCTACACAACAAAGTGACAACCAACAGCGATAAAAATACGCGGAAACAATTTATTTCGATATTTGTATGCACAGGTATCGATTCGCCAACGTTGACGAGTTTTGAAAACTTCAGCTTGTCTTCTTAGCCGTGTACAGCAACGAGACTGAAATCGATGACTTTGCGTGACTTAAATGCCGTAGCCACAATTGATCGGATCATTTTGTCTTGATTGCTGTTGCTGTTGTACTCATTGTACCTATTTGTTGATATCATGTATGTAGTACTGATCCACTAAAACTCGACTAAGGACGTTGGTTGCTTCATCGCCCAAACACACAAACTGCTGGTGCAAGGTACTCTATACAACTGTTTGGGACAGAATGGTCGAATCCATCCACTACCAGATTGTTGGCCTAAACGTAACAACGACTCGCCATGAAAACCCCACCTTGGATTCCATGTTCCAGTGTATGTGTGCTGTTCCAACTCGACCTTGCTTTCATACAACAATACGTTCCAGGTCATTCCTCCATGACTTCCCTCTTGAAGGGGCGCTTCTTGGTAACTCTGCCTTACGAGCTCCTGCGCGCTTGAAAAAGTAATTGTGCACTCGCTTGTGATTCAAGGGTTAAGTTACATGGTATAGAAGGATTTGACCTAATTAAATAATAAAATTTCAAAGGCCCATAATGATACTACTGGGTGCCATAAGCTCAAACCGTCTACAGAAAATAAATGTGTGACTCAGATGTAGCAGCTTAGTTTCATATGCATTAAAAAAGGACTAAAAGTTCAGAAAACGACAGTCACGCTAAAGGGACTGATTCTATCGCCCAAAAAGAATTTTCAGGTGTTCAAGATGAGATCATTGATTTTTTTTTTGTTTTTTTAAATGTAGCATGTTTAAACCATTGCTGATATTCTTGAGGAATAAGATTTTCAAATTAGCGACTGTGGTGGCCATATTGGATTTAAGATCGGTACGATTTTCATTTAAGATACACTAGACACTATTGGAATATTTCTAGTTGAAACCGCATGTCAATATGACCATACATTCAGGATATTTAGTGGAAAGATTTTCAGCATGTTCGCTGTGGGGGCCATATTGGATGTCTAATTGGACACAATTTTATTTGGACCAACCTGATATCTATACATGCCACCACCACCCAAGAAATATAAGCGTAATTGCTAATAAAAGTGGTAAAAAAGTAATTTGGGCATAAAAACTGTAATCTATATACTACCTGCCATAACTAAAGCACACTGTATAAAAAGAGACATTTACTTTTGCTTACTAACCCGGATCTGCAGCTGGTCAAAATTCTTGCCACAAAGGGAAAAATTCATATGTATTAGAACCAGAATACAAACACAAAATATACTGACAAATTACTTATATTAAGCGTTCGCTTTAACTAGTGAAACTATGTTAACTTTCGCTGAATGATCGTGAACTTAAGTTGTGAGTTCTGCACTGTGCATGGCGTGCTCAGCCTCCTTGCTGTATTACATTACTCTTATAGTTTTCTTTTAAAGTTTGTAAAGCAGTGTTGATTTATCATTTTTCTGATCTGACATGTTTTGAAGTTTGAAAGATCCTTTTGCTCTAACATTTTGTGTCATATAACATTCACAACTCACACCCAAAGGCGTTTAGCTTAAAATCTGTTGCCATTTTGGTTAAAAATAGACAGGTTCACTACCTAACTAGCTTATGAATATAATAATCTGTGAGGAGAGTTCGTATTTGAAGAAACCCATCTGTTTTATTGGAAACGGGTTATATACAGTTGCTATAAATAGCAAAAAAGGAAAGTACTCGTACGCAGCAGTCATCGTTTTAGGAATATTCTCAAATATATATGAGTGGAATTAAAGAAATGATAATAAAATGATAAAACAACTTTTTATGGCTTTACTTTTATTTTATTTTCTATTGTACCAAAACAACGTAACCTATATACAAACGAGCATAAAACGTAATCTGGGAAAAAGTGTAACGATTACGCAAAAAGCGTAATGGCTGGCATGTGTGGATATCATAAGAAGTCTTTTGGTGAAAACCCTATGTGGATATGGGCATTAATTCTTCTTCAGTCGCGATAACAGTGACATTTTTGTTGTCATATTGATATCATGCTGGATTAATTTACATTCAGGCCTAATTAGATTCAGTAAGATATCTGCGGATGAGAAACCGCATAAGAGATTCCATTTAGGAGACTTAGGGATAACATTTTCAGGATGGCTGCGGAGACTTAGGGATAACATTTTTAGGATGGCTGTCATAATGGTAATATTTGAAGCCAGATCGGTACATTTTCAATAAGGACAAATATATATAATTAATCTGGTGATACACCCCCAAGTAAAAATGACTTCCTATTTATGGAGGAGTCACGATAAAAATATAGTGGATAACAGATATGCACCAGTTTCATTTTGCACCAAATACACAAAATGATTCCTGGTTATAACCAAATGTTTGCATGACTTTGTATCAGGAAGTAATAGGGACACAAATTATTTCAGGCTGGCCACTGTGGTGGGCATAATGGATGTCAGATCTTGAAAATTTTCTTAACAAACCAACTAGACACCAAAACAATTCCTTTTGTGAAAATACCATGTTATTATGACTAAAGATGGTTTATGTTGTGGCTAAATTGGATGTCAGTTTGACACATCTTTCATTCAGAACATAGTCAACATCATACAATGTCCTATATTAAAATCTCCTGAAGTAGCAATAAAAAGAAACTGAACTGTCTTCGTTTAGTTAGGACCACCTAGACACATTACAAGTTCTTGTGGTGAAAACCTGATGTCAAATTTCGTTCATGCGGAGTAGCAATTAGATTTTCAAGATGACTGCCACATGGGATATCAAATATGCATGATTTTCATTCAGGACATGAGTTGTTTAGTGTAAAACCCATACTGATATGATCATCCATTCAGGGTACGTTGCAACAAGAATTTCAGGATGGTCACCGTGGTGGCCATATTGGATGCCTGAGCAGTTCCATTTTCATTTAGGACCAACCAGACCTTGGGATGACGGCGTGTAATGTTTAATGGCTATCCACATTTAGGAAGCTTGTTGACAACCTTGTGCATTACAGACAGAAGATAAGAAACCATCTCGTTAGCTCTCATGGTCTATGTCTAACAGAGCTAGTATCTAAATACCTGTATATGTACTATTAATATATACAAGCAAATACCTGTATATGTACTATTAATATATACAAAACACTTATTACAAATACAAATATTTCGTGTCGTTGTTTCTGCAATAATTATGGTAATTTTTAACTTCCAACATAAATTTTAATGATTTAGAGTATACACAGCTGACCAGTTGCAGAAACATTAATATCGTTGTGCTGGACATCTCATCCCCCACTGCCAAATATTAAAATGAACAGCATAACAAAATGATCCACAAAATCTGATTATATGTGTGTATATGTGTTTCTATCCACAACATTTTCATGTTCGCCATACATATTGTATAATGATTTACTTCTTCATCATCAAGGGACCCACCTTTAATTTTTCAGATTATGTCATAACCGAAAATTTTGCTTCTGCTGCTGGGTAAATCATTGCAGTGAAGGTGGTGCAATTACTTTCAAGATGGATAAACTCTGACAAAACATGTCTTATATCCATTTCCAGTGATTTTTTGTTTGTTTGCGAACTGAAAGAAAAATGTAACAAAACTGATTCAAGACCGCTACCAAATTCTCCAAAATCTCTTATATCAACAGAACTTAAAATAATGTCACTATTTAGATATAAAATTTTGACATTTTTTCAGAGTTTTCAAAACTAACACCCAATATAACATGTAAACAACAAAAAATATGGTTTTAAATGACTGTGAATGTGATTTACTCTCCCTGCATTAGTTTTCAATAATGTGAGAACACTCTTTCTAATTTAGTAACATGAAGGTATCAATTAAGCAACTCAAGTTATGCCATGCATATATAATGCACAAGAAAAACAGGTCATTATGATCATATTTTGGTGAAGTTTTGTCTGATGCAAGGCACACATTGATCTAGTTCCCAGGAGATATTATTCACAACTTTAGCTACTAATCCAGGTCACAAAGCTGAGAGTAACCTTGAAACAAAGTAATATTTGTAACAAAGGTTGATCACTGTAATCTATTCCAACTCCGGAAGGTTCAGGAACTTAACAATCATTAGACTGGCCAGGGTTCATTAAGACTCAAAAGCATTAATTTCGAGTGGATGGGAGGAAAATGAAATTCTAACAATTTGGTTAACCTGTCTGTGGATGTTGCTTCTGATACCAGGGGTACTATACAAATAAGCTATTATGAATGTTGCACAGGTGAGATAAAATCACGGACTGTGCAAGGAGACCACAAGGACCCAGATAAGTAGTAAATACAGATTTACGGACAAGGCATATTCATATAAGCTATCTAGACTTTGCTGTTTTCTATTATTTATGGATCGATTATTATAAAATCCATTAAATTTCTACTCCTTTACTACCAGAATAATATGATAATTTTGCACTACTTTTAAGTAGCTTTAAAGGAATAATCTACCATTTCACCAAGCAAGTTAATGTAGTATTATGAGAACAAATTCAATGTACACTATCTCCAAAACTTTCTATCATGTTGAGTTTACCTAATGTATGATATCCTAACATGTTATTTCAAAACATATAGGCACAATTAATATGCAAAAGGAGTCTGTTTCTCGTGATCGAAGTCATTCAGACCTTGGTGATTATAAACCAACCAGATCATGACAATGGCTTTAAGAGTGACCACAAGTGAAATCTGATAAAGAATCTACTAATGCGTGATTATTATTTTCTAAACTATGTAGACCCATTTTTCTAATTCCGATTAAAGTTATGGTCTCCAGAATGGTAACAATCACAGCCAATCACATACAAGACTGCGTCATAAATATTCATAGATTTCCTTATTACATGCTTTTGATAATATATGTATATATTCCAATTCTGCTCAAATCAGGTCACACAATATGGCATCTCGAGTGGCAAAAACCTCAACCAATCAGATCAAAGATTATTATCATTATTATGCTTGGAGATTATTCATTAGCAAACTCATTCAAGACCTGCGTGATATAAGCTGAAATTGCAAGTTTGTTTAAAATAGAATCAGAAATATGGTTTCTAGAGTGGTAACATGCCTGGCTGATCAGATGCAAGATGATACCTCAATAATATGCATCAGTCTTACTGAACTTGTCCGAGATCTTATTGATATAATTTTATCTTCATAGACTAATAAAAATGGATCAGAAATCTGGCCTTCATCATGGCAACAACTTTAGCCGATCAAATGCAAGATCACATCATTAATATGCATACAAACCTACCCATTATCAAACATATCAAACGTCTTTATGATTTAAAACCATGGTTCAAGTTTGATCAAGGTCGGATAAGAAATATAGCTTCCAGAGGTGCAACTAGCTTAGCAAATCAGATGCAAGATCACCTAACTAATATGCATGGATTTCGCTCTTTATCAACCTCGTCTGAGTTCCGGGTGATATCACTGCGTTTTCCAAGTCTGATCAAAATCGGATTAGAAATGTGGCTTCAAGAGTGGCAACAAGCTTATCCAATCAAAATCGGATTAGAAATGTGGCTTCAAGAGTGGTAACAAGCTTAGCCAATCAAAATCGGATTAGAAATGTGGCTTCAAGAGTGGTAACAAGCTTAGCCAATCAAAATCGGATTAGAAATGTGGCTTCAAGAGTGGTAACAAGCTTATCCAATCAAAATCGGATTAGAAATGTGGCTTCAAGAGTGGTAACAAGCTTATCCAATCAAAATCGGATTAGAAATGTGGCTTCAAGAGTGGTAACAAGCTTAGCCAATCACAGGCATGATGACCTCATTCATTCTGACGGATCTCAGCCATTATCAAATTTGTTTGAGACCTCAATGATACAAGCACATTCCAAGTCTGATCATAACTAAAATTTGAAATCTGGATTACAGAGTGGTAGCATTGAGCTCACCAATCAACCGCATGATCACCTCGTTACAATACGTGAATCTTCCTCATTGTCATCCAGATAGATATTCCAAAATAGACTTCTATCAGATCCGAAATACAAACTACATAGTGGTAACAAGCAATCACTAATGGGCTGACTCACAATTCACAATGAGTAAATGAATGTTCCGCACATTATCGAGAATATTAACATATCAAACATAGTCAATAAATGTGTCTTCAAGCGAACTCCGTAATATGGTCCCGTTTCAAGTATGTGTTCTGATCCCAAACAATGCCTTCATGGCTGCAAACAGAATTAAAATTTTAACCCTGTTTATCATTTCAGAATGAGGATGTTATAGAAATGCTGCACTGGAATTATGTTGCATTATTTGTCTTTCATATGCATTATTGCAAAATAAATGTGGCTATGCAAGTTTCGGAAACAAGGCCATGTCCAAATAGGTATCAAATCCACCACTGTGACAGCTATTGTCTTTATTACTAAGTAATCTCAAATCTAATGTTATCAGCATGATGGGTTTGTGGTCATATACAATTAAAAAATCAATCACAACACAAAGTATGTGATAAAATAAAATCAGTCATGTGGTGATAGTTTGGTTTGTTGGTTTAACAACACTCTTTTTCACAATACGGCATCATGCTGAGGAAACTGAAGAAAGTGTTGTTCTCAACTTTAAAATATAGACTAAAAATACAAACAGTAATACATATATATGTGAACACACTTAAAAGGGACACCTCCGACACACATATCTGAAACTACGGTTCCATAAACAGGAAAGTGAAATTGTGGAATCAGATACAAGTATACAAGCAATAAAGTGGAGTCAAAGAAACCAACTATTTAAACTGGGGTCCCATATAGACATATTTGAAACTTGATTAGAAATTCAGGCTTGATTCAACATGAAAAATCAAACAAGATGTCCAAGTTATCTTGAGTTCCCTTGCCTGGTCGTTAATTGTCAAATAGCCAAATACAAGTTCAACTGGCCAAGAAATTTGCATCGGTAGGGTGCTTTCCATTTACATTTCAACCAATGCTGCTGACTGCAGTTGTTATGAAAACTTGCATTTCGTCATAAGCTGTTTAAAGGATTTCTATTCAGATTTTACCAGTGATGGCCATATGTGATAGAAGATTAGCAGCGTATGGAATTTAAGGCCCTCTAGGTCAGGATACTTTGTCAATTTTTATCATATTTCTGTTGAGTAGTTTCTGTGAAGAAATCATGCAAGGTTCACTCATATTATTAACAGATGCTATATTTGATCGTGGATCAGCATAAGCTGTATAAACTTGAAATCTCTATGCAACGCTTTTTCACATATGGTCAAAATATGTCGAGTAGATTTTTTATAAGTCATTAAAATGTTGATGGCAGAAAGGTATAATTCGTATAAAACTGAAAGATGCTTTCTCTCTAGCTTGGTCAAGTTCTATTTAGCAGCTTTTGAGAAGTAGTTGAAACATTTTTCTTTTTTATTATTGGAGGCCATATCTGCTGGCAGATCAGCATCATTTGCACAAAGAATAGATACTTTAAATGATACTTAGTTATGAATTTTAAACAAATATACCAAAGTCATTTTTTGTTCAAACTGCATTAATTTGAAATGTTTGGCACGTAATAAAAAGTGCTAAATTTCATATTATACCTGTACCACTTTTTTATGATTCAGATAATTCCTTCATACCATTTATCTTAATTTTACTGGATACAGTAGCTGCTATCTTGTATGTGCCAACTTTATATATTACCTATGCGAGCATCTATGTCAAAACCATGCGCCTGATGCAACTCCATCTATTGAAAAAACAACTTAATACTTTAACATTGAACTTGCTGTTGACGACTTTGTTTCGAAACTAAAACTGTGCAGACAGAACAAGGTTTGTTTTAAAATTTGTAAATTATGAATGAATTAAATAATCCTCAGCAAGATTGTAATTGTGCTTTGGCAAATACTGTTGAAGACAGGATGTGGGTTACGATTCATAATGGACCCAAGACACACTCAAGTAGAGCTAGAAAGAAACGACAAACCTTTATATGTGTGCATTATTTTGTTACAGTTTAGATTCCCAGCCCCTTCGATTCATTTAAAGATATTCCTATATTTTCTTTGCAACGTGCCCCTGTTGTCCAGTGAAAAAGCACTGTACCGGTGTAGTATTAAAATTTGACCCCGTTGAATTCTGACCTGGCCGGAACTGCTTTTAACGTTGAAAGTTGACACAGAGTCATTTCTTAACGTTGAATTTTGATTTCCACAGTCATTGAAAACTGATATCAGCGTATAATTTTGATGGGATTTCCAGGTCATTTTTTTAACGGATATTGCTTTAAGTTCCTCATACATGGGTTTATGAATCATCAAAAAGGAAATGCATCGTATGTATAAAATCAACGAAAGGAATGTAATGCAGTATCTTCCTTATTTGAAATGGATATAATGTAATTTAGTTTGTACTTCGCCTGCTGCATTCCATAACAAATATCAGAAGTACGCAGTTTTCTTGGCATGACTAGCTATATTTAACGATTTATCCCAAACTGTTTAACAATCGATGAGCTAATCTAAACAAAATCAACCATGGGAATGAACTGAAAAACACGATACAGCGTTTGAAAATCTCAAACAGGATTTAACAAATAACGCAATAATAACGTGTTTCGGTCCTAATACGGAAACGCAATAAATTGTAGGTGCATCTCCTGTCGGTCCAGTCACATTATTAACTCAGAATGGAACGGTTATTGCCTACGCCAGTAGAGCATTTTTAGATTTGGAAAAGCAGTATTCACAGACGGAACGTGAAGTAAACGTTTGGAGTTGTGAGCACTTCCACCTGTACCTGTTTGGTCATACATTTAAGCTAATCAGTGATCGCAATCACCTGGAAATCATTTTCGGCAATCCAAAATCATGACCCACAGCAAGAATGGAGAGATGACAATTGAGATTATTAGCATACAATTTCAAAGTAGTATACAAACCAGGTAATACAAATGCAGCAGATTAAATTGTGACACATCGCAAGGCTAGAACTGAATGCTGTAAATATTCTGAAATTGCAGAAGCTTATGTTCAGTTCATTGTTGTTAATGTTGTTGGTATCATGGTAGCAATTGTTTTTCCATAGACCTCAATGCTAATGTTTTGTGAAATAAATATATGTTCTATCCTACCTCAGCATGCGTGTCAGACACTGTAACAGAGAACATTGGTAGATTGACAATTTGACCTGTAAAAACCAACCAGGTATTTCATTGATCTAAGAGAAATAACTCTTCAGGAACTAAATAGAGTTAAGAGTTGCCAGTTACAACCGATGAATTTTCAATGATGTGTATGACATTTTTGAAAAATCATAAAAAAATACAAAATATAATGTAGATATCAAGTAACTTATTCTCACATATTGCAAAGAGACTCAACATTTTTTCAATCCTGACAGAAACTACTACTCTTACATAAAGCATCAATCAGAGCTAGTTATGTCGTTTATTTCTGAATACAATATTCCCTACACCATAGCCTCTGCCCACCTGAGTATTATGTTAGAATGGGGGTCCTGGACCACTTTTTCGGGGTGGGGGTGGGGGTCAATAAGTCTCAGAAACATTGGGGCTACCACTTTTTTATGCGTAGTCAGTCAGTCGCATGTGTTTGTTGTGAAACATTACATTTTTAATCTTAGTGCGATGAATTCGACTATGAGATCACCATTGGTTTCGTCCTTGAACTTTCCAAAAACCTTTTTATTATCTGTATGTTAAAACGGGTTATCCTTTGTATACTCGCTGAGGTCAAAGCATTCTCGGTGATCGTACATATCATGGTAAACATCTTTTGTTTGAATCTCATAGACGAGTTAATAAGTATCCGTCATGAGCAGACTATCTCGATCTCTGTATATCGACTTGATTATTCCATAATGGAAATCGAGCATGAGCATTTTAGAAAGATCGAGTACATCGGTTCCAACATAAATGCGTTTGTCCAGCTTCATCTTGGTTTTTTTGGACTCGATCTCGACTAACTTTTCGCCAAAGATTTTCATGTGCGTGAAGCCATCCTATCACATTTCTTCATTGCTTGTGGCTTGTGTTGGTTATGCCGATGCTCTCAACCGATGTCATTTCAGAAATAATATTGCTTTCGCACGACATGGCAAGTACAATGTGGAATTCGCTGTAAGTCGATCTGCCACCGATTCCAGTCGAGAAATTAAATGATGCCTCCTCTGAGTAGCATTGTTTAAATATGTCGTGATATCCACACAGTTCTCAGATGAGGTAAATATACCCTGATATTAAAAAGAGATTCTCCAATGAAGTACATGTAAATAACGGGTGTAACTGGAGCTGCAGCAGATGGTCAGTTTAGTATGCCGTGACTCGCTTTGTGAAAGCCTAAAATCACACCCTCGGTTGCTCACATTCTCTAATTAGGAGTCATCTTGGCTCGATTTACCAAAAACCTTTACTTTGAACAAAACCGAATTCACATGCAGCAATTCGCTCAAGCACAGGTGACTACGTCGTAGAGAGTGGCCAATAATCCAGGTAGCTAGCTTCTCAGACATGTGTTTGTGGCCTTTCAGTTAGCGGAACGGCGTGAAAATCAAACTGGAAACAAACACATATTCGATCAGATAAATCCATCTCGTATTCATGTTCGTATCAATTCCAGACAATATCCAGAACGAGAACTGTAGCGTTATTTTACTGCAGCTATGATACATTATTCACGTACGTACCGGATGCTGATGTAGTCCATGCAAACATACACACATACATATATTGATACGAAAGTATCGCTGGATGAATTCGCCACGTTGAATCCCATTTTTCATTTCGATGCGTCTAAACACATTCAGAACTTCTCAAAGATTCCCCAACCGAAATAGAGATCCAGTGGACTATTGTAAATATTGGTGCGGATTATGTCTGTTCTGTGTTAGTGACATCCAATCGATTGATGACCTAAGGGGCGCTGAATGGAAAATGAATTCCATTATTTAGTCAACGATCAGTTGTGTAAGAATGTTATATATCAAAATGGCTAAGTAACTCAGTCAGAGACAAAGTCGCCAGAGCAAAAAGCATGCTACTAAACAGACCGGACGAATTTTATTTATTGCCAGCGCTATAGTGACATTAGTCAAAACATGGGTAACTGAGTTATTAAGCACAGTATTGCTTATACGGGGTCTTTCTGCAGCTTATGGAGCTATCTATGGAGCAACACAACAAGCTGTCGTGGGAAACGGCGTTTCCCGAAACGGAATGCGTCAAAAACGTGCTATCATCACCTCATCTGCTGGCTATGGTACGAGGATACGTAACACTAATAATATCTGATGTACTACATAGTAAAACATAGTATTACGTACCAGTACATTGATGCAGTTGCTGCGACAGAAAAATATTGATATGGCATATCAGCATAAGAGACCGATATCCATTCAACTTAGATCGGCAACATTAACATGACCTGATCAGCTTATACTGACACATATACAAGACGCCTCTGTGATGAAACTTACCGCTGCTCACTAATGACTTTCAAATTTTCTACATCACAACTTTCAAAACAAGGATACTATATCAAACCACTATTAGCTGGTATTGCTGGAATTATTCTTCCAGGATTGCTCTGTATTGGATGAGGACTTCAGCTTCCTGGAACAACACCTGAGAGACTAAATATCACATGTGGAAAAGATTAACCAGCATTACCACCAACAGACAGTTAGATTATTTTAACCAGAGATTTTTGACCAGTATAGCCAAACATGTCATCGAAGTATTAAAGTGTATCCATTATAAGCTTTATCAGTAACCCCACAGGGTGATCATGGCCGAAAACAGGGGGTGAAAGACGCCTTATTTGTTAGACATAAATGTAAGGAAGGTGACCACGTGAGAATAAACAGGCAAAATAGTGCATTCACGAAATAATATACGCCCTACTGAACCTAGGAAGTCTTTGTGTTGGATACAGTCAAGAAAATAGTACCGTTCACTTGGACGGTTGAAGATGCCCCAGGAGAACACATCAGAGGTTGTTTTTACGAGTAAGACGTACACGAAACTAGCCTGAAAACTTTAGATATAGATACTATTTCGGACAATGTTGATAGCTTTTACCAGCACATTGTTAATGCAATACAGCAGTCAAGCGACATCGCGCTTCCAAAGTCTAAATTCAATTATCATGCCAAACCATATTGGTCAAATGAACTCAAAGAAGCACATAAACTTCAAAGACAAGCTAGGTATACTTGGATAAATGAGGGAAGACCGAGGGGTAGTCAATTTAATTCTTACAGAGAATATAAAGATAAGAAGAGAGACTTTAGAAACGTTCAAAAACTGGCTGTGGAAAAATATATGGGGGAGGTGTATGAAGAAATTGAAAAAGCACATGAATGCGATGTAAGACACTTTTGGAAAATGATCAACATTAAGAGAGGGAACAATACAAATTTTTGTCAGGAACTATCAACTGATGGAGTTTGTGTCCGTGATGATGATTCCATCGCAAATGGCTTTGCTAGATACTATGAGGACATTCACACGCCGAATTTAAACCATAGTTTTGACGGAAACTTTTATGAATTTATAGAGAGAGAATTAAATCGGGGTCTACAGGACGAAGTAAGCCATATCGAGGCCTTACAGACCAGTATCAGTTTAAATGAAGTAAGAGAAATCATTAAAGGTCTAAAGAAATCAAAAGCATCGGGCCATGATCAAATTTGCAATGAACATTTGATCTATGGCAGCGACTACCTCATCGAGTGTATGACAATTTTATTTACTCGGATGATTGATCAATCTTACATACCTGTAGATTGCAAAAAAGGGTTAGTAATACCACTGTACAAAGGTAACAGAAAATCAAAGAACTCCCTCGAAAGTTACAGGCCTGTTACTTTACTGCCTGTTATCTACAAAACCTTTGAGAAAATTATTCATGAACGTTTGGTAACTTGGCTCAAAGATACTAATTCTAGTATACCCAGTTCACAACAACATGGTTACCAAAAAGGTTTAGGCTGCACAACAGCGAGTTTTGTGCTGTTGCAATCAGTACAATATAATGTAAACATGGGTTCACGGGTTTTTGCTGCTTTTCTTGATACAAAAAAGGCATTTGATACCGTGTGGCACGAAGGACTGCTTTTTAAATTATTCACGTTGGGAATTACGGGTAAATCCCTTTTGATATTTTTTAACATGTATACAAATTTACAGAGTAAAGTTCTTGTAAATGGGCAATTTTCAGATTGGTTCTCAATTGGCCAAGGAGTGAGACAAGGGGGTGTTTTGTCAACCTTGATGTACACAATATTTATAAATGACTTGCTGCTACAGTTAGAAAATAGTGGATTTGGAGCAAAGATTGGATCCTTAGCTGTGGGAAATCCAACCCTAGCTGATGATATTTCACTTTTGGCTATATATCCTAGCAATCTACAAAAGCTGTTAGATATAGCATACGACTACAGTAATAAGTGGCGATTCGAGCTTAGTGTTACAAAGTCATACATTATCATTTTCGGACCCCAATACAAGAATTTTATCAATATGAAATGGTATCTTGGCCCGTCATGTTTGCCGGTCACTCAAAGCTGACGTCGCATGACGCAATACTCGATGCATGCAAGAAAGGGAAAAAATCTTTTCACGGTCTGTTTGGTATTGGCATTAAACCGAATGGTTTAAATCCTTTGGTTGCTGCAAATGTAATTAAAAAGGTAATTTTCCCTTCAATGTTTTATGGAAGTGAATTATGGTGTAACATTTCAAAAAGTGACCTCGCTTTATTGGATAAAACTCTGAGGTATTTTGCCAAACATTTACAAGGTTTTCCAATACATACAAGATCAGACATTGCCCTGGGAATGCTAGGATGGACATCAGCGCAGTCCGAAATTGATAGAAGAAAATTGCTGTTTTTACACAGATTGTGTTTGATGCCTAACAATGTACATACTAAACGTGTGTTTAACGTTGCGTTATTTCACTTCATTCTGAGCGGATGCATGTCAAGCTGCGGGTTAATTTCAAATTTATATTATACCTCAAAGAAGTTTGACTTGCTCGGGTATCTAACTGATTATTTACATCATTCTGAAATTCCAGATAAACATAATTGGAAAGAAATTGTAAGGTCAAAAATTGTTGGTCTTGAAAATAGCCTCTGGAGAGTTCGTATGTCTAATCAAGCAGATTTTGATAGATTCTCTTCGATACACGAATACTTACGACCTGCCTCAGTGTGGCAGTCGGCTAAAACTAGACAACACACTAAGGTATTTACATATGTAGCTAAACTATGGGCTGCTGTTCCACAAACACAGCTTGATATGTGTATTAGATGTGGGAATGTTTATACAGACTTGATACTTCATTGTTGTGTTAGTTGTCCTTATATGTCGAACTTTCGAAATTCTTTCTGGGATTTCCTTACTGATAAATTTCCCCTGAGCCTGCACATTACGTTATTTAATGCAGAAGATGAGCTGCAACTACAATATCTTTTAGGTAAAAGGTTACCATCAGGAGTAATCGACAAAGAAAACTCCAAGCTATTCGTCCTGTATGCAGCATACTTTGTCATGCAGTGTGCAGCTATCTTCTGTAAATAAGGTACTGAAACTTGCAACTTACGAGTTGACGAACACTTTGTTGATTGATATTGTGTATGAATTTGTATTCCAATATAGAATATTTTTTTTTTTTTTTTTTTTTTTTTTTTTTATTTTTTTTATTTATTGATTGTATTCAGATGATTTATTCTTATATCATGTAATCTTCCATGGAAGGAAATAAAGATGATGATGATGATGAGGATAAAAAGTCTTTTTCAACCAAACGTCAAAAATCTCTCGTCAAACGGTTGTATTATACTTTTCGTTTTGTTACCTTTCATCTCGTTTCCCATAACCATTTCCCATAACCATCCAGCCACTTAAACACATCAATAGCAAAGTGGATCCAGAAAACCCCATTGTATGGATGCATCCGTAGAAAACACCTTTCTATGCATTAAAGTGATCACCTCTTAAAATGGTGGTCCAGAACCACCCCCATTTTATTCATTAATGTGATATGTCCTGAAAAAGTGGTACAGAAACACTACTCTAACATACCACTTGGAGTTATATAATTGGTACCGTTATACCTGCACCAAAAGCTATGACTATTGAAGAGATTAAGATGGCTACTTTAGTCGACCAGGACCTTCAGCATGTTATCAAATCGATAAAGGCTTCAAATTTGAAACATTTATACAAACAAAACAACACAGTGGACACATTTTCAAAGCCTCAGACGTGAGCTCACGATCATTCAAGTTACTAACGGTGTTGTCCTACTGTGTGACATGAAATTAGTAATACCAAAAGTGCTACAAAACAGTAACATATCTAGCACATGAAGGCCACCAAGACATATTCAACACAGATCAACGTCTTCGTGAGAAAGTACGGTTACCTGGTATTGACAAACAAGCAGATGGTTTCTGTCAAAGATGTATACCATGCCTTGCACCAATGCTAAAGCAAATGACGGAGCCTGTACAAATGACAGTTCTACCATACAACCAATGGTGTCAAATTAGCATGGATTCCAGGTACCCTCTTCCATCCGGAGTATACTTAATGGTACTTGTCGATGACTACTCAAAGTATCCCGTCGTTGAAATTATGAACTCAACAGGGGTAAAAAAAAAAAAACTGTCATCCCACAACTTGACAAGAAATTTTCAGTGTTCGGAATACCAGATATTATAAAAACGGATAATAGACCTCCATTAAATGTACAAATCTTTACAAAGTATGCAAAATGCAAGGAGATTTCAGGATAGAAAAATCTTTATGCCTTCAAGCCAGTAGTGAAGCCATACCGTTTAAGAGGACACTTTGAAAAACGATTAAAGCAGATAATGCAGATCATAAAAGTTAGAAACAAGATATATAAAACTTTTTACCCATTTACGAAGTCATACCTCATGCAACAATCAAGAAATCTCCCGACGAGATGCTGCTTGGACGGAATTGAGAAATAAACTCCCAAGTATACAAATCAAATTATACGACAACAAAACTAGGAAAACAGATATTGACACAAAGGATATACTATTAGCTACAAATGATTAACACACAAAAAAATTGTGTATCATATACACGTAGACTGAAACGCTTATTTGAATGATCATTGTGGACCCGGATCTGGCGTCAAATTATGGGCCTGTAGATCAGGATCTGCACTATTAACTTCAAACATTTATTAGACCATATGATGTCACTTGGTGGTCCCGTAGAGCATGGGGTAGATGTTATTAGCTTCAAAAGATTATTAATAATGATGTTCAGTATGCTTATGAAGCAACTGCAGATATGTGTCCTGGCTGTTCATGGACAACATCATGTTCCGTAAAATTATATTTGCCGTTAATTACATTATCTTCTGACAAAATATAAAATGTACCAAAATATCAGTATTTTCTCCCTTAAATATAATCTTTTTTTTTTTTATAATTTTGCACCTTAGTTAGAAGCACAATGAAAATGATTATTAGAAAACACCAACGTATCTTTCCAATAATCGACATTAATCCGCATGTATATCTTTTGTGACCTTCAGAAGCTTAATTGACACTGCCATATTTTCATTGTAATCGTTGACTTAATTGCAAGTACTTCAAAGTGTACTAACGATAGCACGGTCCAGCTTTTAAATACCAGGACGAAGCTCTCTAACAGTAATGGGTGAATGTATTTATTCGAAATCAGGATCAAATAGTTGGTAAGCATTGGTATTTACATTGCAAGATATTGTAGTTTAGTAGCTAAATGGCTTAAACTTAGAACAGTATATCAAGCCGATGTAGGATCGAGCCTAATATCCAACCTAATTATAATTGGTGATAGTATTATAAACGCACGATACCAGTCTATCCATTCTACGTCACGGGCATTCGTATTACTTCAGCCTTTTCTATATTAGGCATCTGCATCTTGGTGTCTTTTTGTGCACTGTATAATTTTACCAAACACAGCTTACAGCTGAATTAGAGGAACATTTGCAACAGGCTTAAAGCCAATATCAGAAACCAGATAGTATTCCTCATACCTGTGACTACTGTTGGTGATATTAGACACAATGCTTTTGTTTTCATTGGTCAGAAACCATTACACGATTATTATTAGCTAATATTTTGTCAAACATAAAATACACTCTTACAAATTCTTCTATTTCACTGGTATCCAATGTCGGCGGGAGTGGGAAATAAGGGGACTTCCCCTTTGTACGATTCGTTGTTTTAAATTTAGAGTCTCGTTTATTATGTGTCATCTAACAGAACCCATCAAACACACATTAACGGGTTAATTTACTTCTTTGCCTTGAATCATGTACATGTTGGTATGTTAAATTTACTCTATTCGGACCACCCTGCGCTCTAATAAAGAAGTATTAATTCTGAATTATCATGTTAGCAGTTTGCGAAAACAAGATTCTGAACACGGTTAGGTAAGTAGTAGCTCACAGTTATTGAAATATTACACGACATTATTTTAGATCCAAGAGTGCAATGGCAGACTACAATATGTCTTTGTTATTACCTGTGGCCATTTTCGGAAATCATGCCTGAGTGATTCTTTTTATATTTGTCCATTTTCTGGATGGGGGAGTAGATATAGAAATTGTATTTGCTCGTTCGTACAAATCAATATGTTGTGCATATCTTTCTTGATCAACAGTTTTTGACAGATTGGGTTGATATTTATTACGTTTGTTACTATCCTATAACAAAAATATTTCTTTTTTTTCAGCGATGAACTGTTGTTTTTCTAAAGCTATGCACATTGTATGAGGTGGAACACTAGACATGAAGACGATTATAAAGCAAATGCTGTTTATTGATAGTCCCAGTTAACTAGTGGCTAATCCGACTATGAGCCATATGACAGTTGTTATTAACGTACGGGTGTACTGCAGTTTTTTTTCTTCTGAGACCTCATTGTCTGAAGACTGACACCTTGGCATCTATGATTATTTACCATATACAAATTTAATGTACAATAACTTTTACCTTTTCTTCCCAATCTTCCAAAAAAAAAGAACCAAAAGTGAATCAGACGTGCTTTAAAGACGTGTGCAAATTATCACAACAAAATATTTAACTTGAAAGACGTTTCTCTATGTCAATAAGAAGGCGGCATCAATAGTACAACTGTTATGTATATATAATCTGCAAAACTATTCTCAGTTTACTGACGGATCATCGTGATATTTGGCAACCAGTTTCACCGTTATATTGTTAAGGATTATTTCTCCTGAGAATGAAGGCATTCTTGACTTAGACGTAAACTCCAGATCACGGTGATTCCCTGGCAAAATGAACACTCTTTGCTTTAGCGATGGAAATAGGGATGGAACAGAAAACAAACTTCACATTCATTTAATTCATTAGCATTCATGAAACGTTTTTTATTTATTATTCCAAACACTTCAACCATAATATCAGATTCTTCGCCTTGTGCTAGAATGAATCATTTACTTTATATCACATTCATGGTGTTCCTTTGGACAAAATACATATTTATAATACTGTTGATCATGAGATAACTGATATAAACATTAATAATAATAATAATGATAATAATAAAACTTAAATAAATACAAATAAGTAATTATAATAAGTATTAAGAAGGATTCATATTTGTTCATGAAACTCCAATCTGCTCCCAACAATATTAACAAGTTTTGTTATACAGAGTCACTTACACACGCTTAGGTAGATTTAAAAAGGAATAATTTCTATCACTAAAGTGATCAACGGGTACATATGTAAACACATGTCCTACAAATATATTTGAGAATTTAGAACATCAAACAACAATAAAATACAAACATATTAAGTCTGGACACAGTGATAACTTTCTGTACTTGGAATTGTACATATACCGTTCAACCTGTACATACAAACTGTATTATTGATGTTTTAATTGAACAAAGAGTTGAGTTTCGTATGGACAGGGTTGGGAATTCCAAATCTACGTGTCAATTGAGTATAGAAGCTTTTACCAATAGTTATTGTTTGACCCCTTAATCTGGACTTAGGCATTATTTCCAGACTTCAAACTGACCTCATTATTTGATGATCAGTTAGGTTACAGATATAATCTGGAACAACATTCTTTTAGAGACTTATATGTGGTGATTCATTTAAAATAAACAATACATTTTGTATATTGTAGCCATTATAGACGTGAAAACATATTATTCAAGGAAGTCGAAATAAAAAGTTTCAGTATTATTTCCGAGTTTACATATGTTGGATAAATACTCAACTTTATGACGTGTATCTCCACTATATATATATATATATATATATATATATATATATATATATATATATATATATATATATATATATATATATATATCAAGCGACTGGGACCTAACTCCTGTAGCATGCCTTGGCTGCTATATATCTTACCTCTCTATTTCTCTAAAGCCGTTTATTCATTTAGAAATTTATCCATGAAACATACATGTGGAACGTGAATGTGAATTTTGCCGACTTTTTATAACTACAGAATCAGCTTTCGTTCACCTATTTACCTAAGTTTTAGTTTAATTGAAACAATAAATAAATCTTGTTACGTAGTTCGGTATATTAGGGAACACGTAATGGTACAAGTTCGTCGGTGAAAAAAACAACAATAGTTGATCAAACTTTCGTTCTGTCAGATATGTTCAATTTCAATGTGGTATGTCAATTGTTCGTCGAGATCGATTGGAAATCGAAGATACTCACATGCCAATGGTTACAAAGAACACTCATCGATATATCTGATTTCTTGCCCTTGAGAGATGTCTCCTTCGTAAATCAAACATGTAGTACTGATCCACTCTAAAACAAACTGTCCCGTTGATTCAATGGCGTGATGTCAACCCTATTGCAGTCTTTGAAGATGAGTTAAAAGTCGGGATCTTTTATGAAACGTCTATTTTGGTTGTGGCTCATATTTATACCATTTAGCATGCTTGACCTTCTGAACATTAAAGGTATTAGTAGTTTGTTTGTCGTACAAATATCCTATAGTAAGCACTGTCAAATATTTATTCACGTTTTTATTTGGAAAACAGATTGTGTAGCCATGGAATTAATATCTATGAAATTTGAATATGATCTCAGGGTGTCGAGATCCGGACCATGCACAAAATAAGATCCAATCTTCTTTTCTTCCACCGTTTCTAGTTTGCTTGATCCATTTGGTTTGAGTTTCAGATAAGTAATGCGACCATCTCAAGCTTTTGTTGACCATCGATGGCTGATATAGTGATACGATTGTGTTGATTTCCCAGGCATGAACATAGTTCGGTACAAGAATCCAACGGTAAAGGTCTGCTTCAAGGGATCGATATTTCAAACAATAAGTGTGAAAATGTCCCACACGTACGCGGTGAGATGCCCACATCGGCCCTACAATATTTCAACCATTTGTCTTGAAAACCAAAGGCATCAGAGGAGTGGGCAT
Source organism: Sinohyriopsis cumingii (assembly GCA_028554795.2). NCBI lineage: Eukaryota > Metazoa > Mollusca > Bivalvia > Unionida > Unionidae > Sinohyriopsis > Sinohyriopsis cumingii. The sequence continues at coordinate 76,404,947 of CM068828.1, forward strand.
GGAGCCCGATTTAGAAGCCCTCGCATACCGCTTGAGTCGTAATAATAGGCCTCAGGCAAATGAGGGAGTGCACTATGTTGATTTGCTTAGTTAATGAAAAAGTGTTGAAAATAGTCTTTAACCTACTGTTTGTCCAAGCGTTTCAAACAATTTGCTTACAGACATGGCCAAATATGTCAAGGAATCTTCAAATGTACGTTTCATACATGGACGTAAACAATTTTGACTGAATTGATGGTCTCTTGTGGATATTGACTTTCTTCTTTTGAAAAATATGCCAAAGTCCTGTTTAGGTGTTCGAAATCACTGTAGTTCCCATAACGATGCACATCTTCTTCATTGACTATTTTGTCCTTGTGGTCTCAAACTCATTCAGCGAAATCATTAAGAGTGCCGAACAAAGAACTATTTTTCACGCCCCCATTAAATCACGTTACAACTCCAGAAGTGGTAAAACAAAGGTTGCTGCAAACAGTTGTGACAAGCGTGAGGACACGTGTCACGTGAAGTTTAGGAATGTGAATTTAAGTCTCGTTAGAAACTTTAGAGTCAACAAATATAAAATCAACACCTTAGTCTCGCTTATTTTCTTGCATTGGTTATTCAGTAATTTTTCTGGTTCGTTGACAAATCTCTAAACGTTATCAATCATCCAATTTGAAAACATGGTCAAAGAATATATATTATCTTTCCTGGACAAACTTGCTACCTTTTAGTTTTTGTACGAACATATTGTCAAAAGTTTGGACACACAATCAATAATTATCTCGGACGTTCCTGGGATATCACTCATTGCATGCCGAACTCACAAATGTACGCAACAAGGTAACGCGTGAAATCATTTCATGTTCTTCAGAAAAAGGAGGTCTGAACGTTAAACAGCTACAACACTTCTCTCAGCAATGATACGTTACTCCCGATAGATAATTCCATTTGTTGCAATGTCATCTTTATCCAAGAAATACTTTGATGCTAGTAATAACAAAACATACAAATTACTTTGGAGAGGATACACATGAATGCATTTTCCGACCCTATTTAAAACCGATTGCAATTCAAGATACACATTGTCTCTTTCATAAATCATGCTTATTCGTAAATGATTTCTACTTCGTTCCGTTGTTTGACTTTGTCCGGTAGAATAACTCTTGCCAAATCATTTACATTCTTGAGTATCGTGTATCTCAATATACGTTTATACCACTACGATGCCTTCGTCTAAGCACATCTGCTCTGGGTCATTCATCATTAGGATGGTGCTTCATTTTGTAGCATGAATTCGATCTGCCGATAAACTTGTGAGTCATCCGCTGCACCTCTGACGTTACACGTGTATGATATGAAGTGTGTCTGTTCCGTAGATCATATCAAATGCTTCATTCCATTTTCGCGGAAGTTGATCCTTGTTCAAAATGTTTGAAAAAGTTAGTGAATCAGGTGCGTGAAATTATCTCCAAACAGAATATTTCAAACTGTAATGAGACATTGACGGTCATAAAGGATTTTAATCTAGACCTTGGCACAGTGTCTTTACCTCCTCTGACATAAACTCTAGTGAGTCTCTTTACTGCCTATGACATATACTGTACTGAGTCTCTTTACCTTCCTTGACAGAGACTCAAGTGAGTCTCTCTACCTCCTCTGACAACGCCTCTAGTGATCCTCTTTGCCTCCTCTGACACAGGCTCTCGTGAGTCACTTTACATCTTCTGATGTAGACTCTACTGAGTTCGTGATGTCAAGAGCTGCTTCGTTTAAAAAAATATTCGTGTAAGTGTATTCTCTCATTCAAAAGTTTCTGTAAGTCGAATTATGGTTACTTCGAATGTGAAAATAATCTTCCAGAGATAAGGAACGACTTTCGGTATTGGCGAATTTTGACTCTCTTGGCCATAGAGAGGAGGAATGGAAGAATGAAGTAAACTAAACATACAACAGAAACAAGAACAAGAACAATAATAATAATAATAATAATAATGATAATAATAATAATAATAATAATACGTGTTTCTTTATTGTTACATTAGCAGCAGAGAAGGTGAACATATCTTTTGCTAGAACGTCTTTTTTTGAAAAAACAAAGCTTCCTGCGAAAATGAAAAAAAAAATAAAATAAGGTCAATAACGCTAAACCCAAGCGTCTAACATTACCGAGAGTCTCTCTTGGGGGTTAGTTTTATTGTTACTTTATTTTTGTCGTTAGTGTTTGTCTAAATTTGTACGTGTGTTTTCGTTTACCCACCGGACTTTTCATTGAGGTCGCACCCTCTCTGCTGCTATAATTAAATCATTATTATATCAACCAAATATTTAACAAAACCTACACGATATCTTGTTCTGGGATCGTATAAATTTATTGTTATAAATCCGTGTGGAGTAGATTGTGTCTTGGAAAAGAAATATTTGAGCTTAATCATGTCCATATGCCCACTACACCAAGTCTGATGAATGTTTCTCAAAGTATGTGTATCGACTCCATTAAACACAACTAAAATATTACAATTATCTCTGATCACGCTAGGTATTTCTGTATATCTCTGAGTAACATAAATCACAGTATTTTTTGTCTACCTCGACAAAATATTCTAGCTGGATATTTATAGGTTACTGCATTTGTATGGGAAAATATGAACGAGTTTTCGGATGGAATACTGCACGAACTTGTGAGTGCAGTATATCCTTCCGACAAAACGAGTTCATATTTTCCAATACAAATGCAGTAACCTTTTTATTATATGCTCATTGTTTTTTATTCTACCTACGGTTTAATTATATAAACAAAATATACTACAAGAAACAACGTAAATGAATGAATGCCGTATTCCAAACTAAATACACAAGCGCAGATTTGACATTACAAAATGACATCATTATTAATGCGCACATAGCTCCACCCAGATAAATTTGAACATAACTTTCGAAAAAAAATTGCGTGTCTAGTTAAAATAGACATTTGCAGTCATATTGTGAATGAATGTGCATTGCAACAATTTTTCCATTTGATCTGGAATGACTATATTTTGGTATTTTTGACTAGATTCATCTTTGCAAATTACACATGAAATACATCTGATTGAAGTGGCGCGGGAGAAGCATGTTTACGTCTGCAAATGTGTTTCTGTTTCTGTCACTGAATGTTTGAAATCATAATGTGGGAAAAATATGAAGTCTTTCACTTGCAATTTTCAAAAAGACGCATTGGAATTTAATGTTTATTTCATTCTGAGTGCAGTAAGGAGGATGCAATTGCATTTATCATCGAAATTACAGCACACTTATGAAATGTGTAATCCAGATTGAAAACCTATGACATGGCTCATGTAATTCGGATTTGCAGAATTAAGAAAAAAAACATTTTGGGGAAATTCAGGATGTAAAACTGTAAGTATATTTTATTTTGCCATTCTTATCACCAGATAAAGAAGACAGTATATGCCTTGTCACTTGTATGTTATTTGTAAGGACATAATCGTCCGTCTATTATATAATGTAGCTAGCCTAAATCCATAACATTGTATCAACGCGGAATGTGCCAAAAACAGCTGGGTTTTTTTTTTGTTGCAGTCCACGAAACATGTTTTAGTTCATTCAGAAACAAATTTAAATAACCACAACGTAAAGAGCCTCTTATGCGAGGGTATATGATTTGTTTACAAATCAAAAGTGCTGGTGTCTGCGTCATTGTTTGTTTACAATAGAAAGTAGTTCCTTTATTCACGTGAATGCTATATGTGTATTGTCGCGCGGGTTCAGTATCTGGGAATATTGAACGATTCTGACAATGTAAAGTTAACGGGGAAAAATGAGCATATACTAATATTGTTTATTAAGCAGTACGTCATCGTATACTACGAGATTATTAATAAATCCATATTTTTCATCATCGGACGGTGCTTCATCAATGTCAGTTATAAAATTATTTAATATCGTCACCATCTTCATTTAACAATTTGTGTTTTCATTAAAATCTTTAAGTACATCAAATCATCTCTGATCATCAACTGATGGTAAAACTATATATAACTTGTCCCACTTTAACCATCGTATTATAAGATTAAGTAATAATTGTATTTTACCAGACCGTGATGAATCTATTATAATCATTTTGATATAATTTGGTAATGCTGAAATATATTTTACTGGCTCTTGTTTTCGTGTCGGTGAGACATCAAATATAATAAATAATATGAATCTATATTGTGTTTGATGTAGAGCACATACTCATACGAGTATGTTGACAACAATCATAGCAAAAAATAACAGACGCGCACTTGCAGGTAAATGTGTACATGTGGCACAAGTAAATGTGAATTTATTTCTACCAGTAACACGTATATTAAATATCAACGCAATCAGTCAACACATGTTGATCAAGCATGATATGCCCTACACATTGATTTGTACATATGAGCAAATATTATTTCTATTTCCACTCACCCATCCCGAAAATGGACAAATATAAGAAGACTCACTCGGGTATGATTTCAGAAAATGGCAACAGGTAATAACAAAGACATATTGTAATCTGCCATTGAACTCTCAGTTAAAATTGCTGCCGTGTAATATTTGAATGAACAGTAAGTTAATATTTACCTATCCGTGTTCATAATCCTGTTCTCGCAAATTGCGAACATGAGCATTCAACATTAATACATCTTTGTTAGAGCGCAAGGCGGTCCGAATATAGTAAATTTAGCCTGCCAACATATATACGATTCATGGCAGAGAAGTAAATTAACCCATTAATGTGTGTTTGATTGGTCCTGCTAGATGACACAAAGATAGTAAGCGAGATTCTAAACTTAAAACAACGAATCATGCAAAGGGAAGTCCCCCCTTTTCCACTATTGCCGACATTGGGTACCAGTGATATAAAAGATTTGATAAGAGTGTATTTTCAGTTCATCATGTTTGACAAAATATTAGCTAATGAGAACTGTGTAATGGTTTCCCACCAATGAAAAAGGTAAGCATCCTATCTGATGTCACCAACAATAGTCACAAGAAATACTACCTGGTTTCTGATATTTTCTTTAAGCCTGTTGCAGAAAATGGGGACAAGTGTTCCTCTAATTCATCTGTAAGCAATGTTTGGTACAATTATACAGTCCACAAAAAGACACAAATTAGCAGTGTCTAATATAGAAAAGGCTCAATTAATCCTAATGCCCGTGACGTAGAATGGTGAGATTGTTATTGTACCCTTATAATGATAGCATCAGCTATTATTAGGCTGGACATTTCAACTCGATCCTACATCGGCTTGATTTACTGATTTAAGTTTAAGCCATTAAGCTACTAAACTACTTGCATCGCAAATATCAATGCTTACTAACTATTTGATCCTTATTTCGAATAAATACATTTACCTATTACTGTTAGATAGCGTCGTCTTGGTATGTAAAAGTTGTACCGTGCTATCGTTAGTACACTTTGAAGTACACACATTTATAGCAACGATTACAAATGAAAATGGCAGTGTCGATTCGGCTTCTGCTCACAAACAATATACATGAGGATTAGAGTCGATTTCTGGATGTAATATGTTGGTGTTATCTAATAATCCTTCTCTTTGTGCGTCACGTGGTCCAACTAAGGTGCACAATTATAAAAAGAGTATTATTATGGGTGAAAATATGCATATATTGATTCATTTTATATTTTTTCAGAAAATAATAAAATTATCAGCAAATCTAATTTTACGGAACATGAGTTTGTCCGTGAACAACGAATACAAATATTTGTAGTTGCTTCATCAGGATCATCTATGGTCATTAGACAGACCATTTGAAGCTTATACCCCTATGACCTACTGGACAACTAAGCCAAGTCAGAAGAAGGTCGTTTATTTTATTGATGTTAATAGTGCAGATCCTGATCTACAGGTCCATAATCCGATGCCAGATCTGGGTCCACAATGTTCACAATATTCATTCGGATAAGCATTTAAATCTAAGTGTACACACTACAGGTATATTATATGACGCCAGATCTGGGTAAACGATTTTTTTTTTGTGGTAATCATTTGAAGCTAATAGAATTAGCCTTTGATTTTATATATATATATATATATATATATATATATGTGTGTGTGTGTGTGTGTGTGTGTGTCCTTTTACAACTATGACCTAGACAGTATGAATGCTCGCTACATATTGTTACTAGTTTAATTGCCCGTCCTAGGATGGGTATCATAATGGAAAGTTTCCACATACAAATAAAAGCACTAAAAAAGAAACATTAAAATTAGGATGCGCGAGTTCAAAAGAAACATTAAAAATGAAGTTAAACTTTTTTTAAGGATTCCGTGACTTTCAAGCAAGCGATCTCATTTCTGTCAACCTGGAAGGGTCACAGAAAGAAATACAAATGTCGGTGTGGGTGTTTATATATAAGATACTATGTTATTTTGCTCATGAGATCGTTTGCTTGTACGAATTGCTTTCGAAATTATGTGCAAGGTTACATCCTGTTTCGTTATCTCTATATCCAGAATCAGTTTCGCATGTCGCCATGCACTCGAGTTTCTGCCCTTTAATTCACGACACTGTAAACAGGAAACAAAACTGAAACCCTCCAGATTTATTTCAGTATGATACGACATTGACCCGTCGAGGTCAACTGATAATATTAGAAAAGTATGTCAACAAATTGGTCTTTCTAAAAGCATAAGGCTTAGACGAAACAAAACGTTACATTTTTAGAGATAGTACAGTAGGACAAAGTTTGATTTCACTACTATACAATGACACAGCAAAAGAAAGAATACAACATAAATACATAAATAAATTTAAAAAATCATATATTCAAAGTACAAACAACCAGGATGCATTGACAGTTTACATTTCACTCAGTATTTGTTTGCATGCTTTAATTTACTATTGTTGATATGAAACTGCCAATGCCATAACTGTATTTGTATCTCCATCTACAAATGACATTGGTAGTCAAGCTGTATTTCATCAATGCATTTAGAAGGTGCTCCCTAGGTTATTATGTAAACGGCCTGACTCATTTGAGTTTGCTTAGTAACTTACGGGCATTAACTCAGCAAAATATATCAAAATCGTGCTTAATCTAGCAATATTTCCAAGATCATGTTAAATTGCAAATTAACAGTACGTTTTGTTTAAATTTTTAAAAACGTACTAGTTTAAATATTCACAATTAATTGACATATTTTATGTCAATGAAGGGCACATATTTATATTAAATGATACAGAAATGTTGAATAATCACACTGATCAAACATCATATAAAGGAATCTTCATATAGTTTTTAGTATAATAATAAACGGTGCTGTCTGAGTATTTCATGTGTTAAGCCTTATACGTAGATCATGAGCCATTACTTAAAACTGCTAATCTCGAAGTTATTTACAACGTTTTAAGAAGAAGCTCGACAGATATTTTGATTAATTTGCATTTGTGAAAAATGATTAGAGCCTACACCGTTTGAAATATCTTAGGTTGTAAGAAATTCGAGGATCAAAACTCTCTAAAAGATCAAAATATGCCAATTACTGTATCTATGATTTTGCAAAGATTAAACCTGAATGAAGAAACATTAGAATGTGCAATTGCTAAGATACCGTGCAAATGCCTATTTTAGACAAATATATGACATAACTCGCAAAATGTGGTCTCAGTTGACTGATTATCGAATTCATCTAAATCTATGATTCGCTAAAATTTTACATCGATTTGAATACAAAATTGAAAATGCAACCAATGTTCACAAGTCATTTGGTTGTCTATTTCTGATGCTGATGATTTGCCATAATTGAAATAGAAGGTTAGTGTGCTATCGATTTCATTCATCGGGTTGTAGCAACATACGGTTTTTAATCAATACAACAACAATACAATATGACGCTTAAGTGGTTCTAGGTTTGTTCAAGGACGGACGTATGGAGGAATGGGCTTAAGAATGGATGGAATTATTTCGCTTTAAGCGATTATGAAAGGTGGAACAATTGATAACAAACCAAACAAACAGAAATACACTATTATAATGCTCGTTCCTCTAACCTGTGGACGACAAAATCCAGACACACATAATGTATAGATAAGAGGCATATTTAGTTTACCGGACAACACATGCATTCGAAAAGTTCAGTTCCAAAGAGAAAAAAATATTTTCGATAATAATATGATCTCTTTGACTCTTTGTGTGAACCTGCCTGCTTGTTTGTACGTGTCTGTATGTCTTTATAGAACCTCAGTCTTTTAGTTGATATTGCATGTATAGTTAAATAACGTACCGATATCAGTGTTAAACGTTTGGAAGTATTTAAATTTGTGCATTGGAAAGACTATATTGCTCAGAGGTTTGACTTTTTCCATAATTTTATCACCAAATATACAAAAAGTACTAAATGCGAGTATTTATAAGATGCCTAGAGTCATTTTAGTACGAGTAAATTTATCAAATTATAAGGCGGATATAATGATCTAATGTGATTATATTCGACATTGTCAATTTGCAATGGTTGAAGATGAGTGCATATTATTTGTTAATTGTATCGTTTTTTATCCGATCCTAGTGGCAGATCAGCGTATTATCTGGCAGTTTGAAGTTCGCGCATATATATTACCTTGTTAATTCCTGCTTTAGAAAGTGTTCAAGTTGTTACAAGTTCCTCTGGGATTCTGTAACGTGCATTTGCTTGAATATTTGTTTGCTTTGTGAGTGAAACAGGGCAGATAATGAATGAAAGGGGATAAATCTATAATAGATATGCTTCAAATCGTTCCTTTTCCTTGTCGAAATGCAGTATATAGTATTTAAAATAGCTTTCAAAATATTATTTGTGTATAAAATATCTTTATTTGTATTTGTGAAGTCTGATATGCTGCATCATATACGAATTACCAATCATTTAAGTTGCTGACGTTTATATTCTCCATGTTTGTTTCCTTAGATACCTCTGCTAGTACGGACTGCTGTTCTAGACATTTTTGGCGAATGTGCTGAAAACCTATTGGTATTTTAAGGTCTTCACAAATTATCTGCTTTTTGCTACCGAAAATTGTTTAGGATGAAGCAAGCGCTGTGCTCATTGAAAATTGTGACCTATTATGAACACCAGGATACACCTCTTACATTATGGAACTGATACAAGGATCGGATACGTAGCCACGACCTCATATGCTTACATCATGCTATGATTAACTTAGCTATTACTGTCGGTTACATCATGCTATGAGTAACTTAGCTATTACAGTCGGTTACATCATGCTATGATTAACTTAGCTATTACAGTCGGTTACATCATGCTATGAGTAACTCAGTTATTACAGTCGGTTACATCATGCTTTGAACTGCACCATTTAAATATACTACTTAGCTTTAAAATGTAAACACATCACTGATTTAGATCGTAAGTATAAGCTATTTCCTACATATAAACACAATCGATGAGCAATAGTATCAGATTCAGGTTGCAAAGGATGAAATGATTTGGTTCAAGCATCAAACAATTCGTAGGCGTAAGAAAGAAGTACACAACAAGTTATGAAATGTTGAACATCGCAAAGGATAGCATGGATACTTTATCTGCAGATATGTGCTTATCATCTGCTACAGCTACATGATTTATCATCTGTCTGGAATTGAACAGTTTATTACAACTTTAATGAGGTTTATGATTAAACGTTTCAACGTATAATTAACCTTAACAAAAGTTTTGAAACACGACGAGATAATGCCATTTGCCAAGGATAAATTGAAAAGAAAGAATTCAGAAAATATTGTATTTAATTGTGTATCTTGCAAGCATGCGTGCACTCAAACAGATATCTAGTACTATCATTATGATCAATACAGTAGTCTGCCTAGTTTACTTTGATATTTTCCCCCTGCGGGTCCGGGGTTGTAGAATTGGCCCGACGTGCCTCGCTATTTGTCGTAAAAGGCGACTAAGTAGAGAGAAACCTGTATGCCGTTGATTGCGTCCCGTGTAGGGGGAGGAAAGGATCCTGGTTGTTAAGCAGAGGCTTTCCATGCAATACACTACTTTGGCCTCTACTTCTCTTAGACGGGTGGTCGGGATGGGCCCGGTCCCGACAAATCGGCTGGTCACGCCAAACCCTAGAAAGTCTTTATTTACTCTCTCACCTTTATCTTTCTCCTTGTATCTCTCTTGATACCACTGTTGCCCCTATAGTCTATTCCTTTATCTTTCCCTTTCCCAAGTCTTAGAAGACTTCCTAGAAGGCGATGGCTTAACAGGTCAATCGGGAGGCAATTTTACCGACTCTAGAAACTGGCGACTTCAAGGGTCAATCAAAGGTAATTTTATCAACTGAGTATGGCATCTGTGTATCCCTGGCACTTGAAAACTGTCCCTTTGTTGGGCTCCTTGGTGGGCGGGGAGAACGAGTGCTGGATATTTCCTAAACAAATCAAAACAAACGTATAAAACCTTTATCTGACTCTGATGACGAACCATGTAGTGTGGATTCATTTCCACGCTTCATGGTTATACAATTTAAAGATGCCACAAAATCCCTTGCCTCACTCTCTCCGTTTGTGATCGAGAAAACTATAACAAGATTGACTGGTACGCCAAAGAGCGTAAAAAAGATGAAGTCGGGTTGCCTTCTTGCTGAGTGTGAGCGACGAGGTCAGACAGACAATATCAAGAAAATAAAAACTTTCTTTGATATTCCAGTGACCTTATTCGCTCACACCACATTCAATACGTCCAAAGGCGTCATTCGTTGTCGTGACTTGGCTGGAGTCATCGACGCAGATATCATTGAAGGAATGAAAAGTGAAGGTGTCACTGCAGTCCGTCGAATACGTATCAAACGTAATAATAACCTGCAAGACACCAACACCATTGTACTCACCTTAAACAAACCAATTGTACCCAAAGTGGTAAAGGTTGGCTTTTTACAAGTGAAGGTCGAGCTTTACATCCCGAACCCCCTTCGGTGCTATAAGTGTCAGAGATACGGCCATCACGAAGACCGTTGCTCAAAAAGCCAAATATATTGCCGATGCGGAGACAATTCTCATCAGGAAGCTGATTGTAGAGCAACTCCGCATTGTGTCAACTGTGAAAAGGAGCACCACGCCAATTCCAAGGATTGCGATACCTGGAAACAGGAGAAGGAAATTCAGAGGGTAAAATATACATCTGACATACCCTATCCAGAAGCCAGAAAACTCGTTCAGGCCAAAACAGTCCATACTGGCCCATCCTTCTCCACTGTAGTGAAAAACAATCCGAAAACAACAAAGGACGCTCAAACACAAACAGAAACACCCAATTCAACGCCAAGCTCAAACACCCCCATTACCAAACACAGAAAAACACGGCATCTACTCAGACTACATTTAATAATACCCAACCAGCAAAATCACCAAAAAGTAAAAAATCTTACGAAAACAGGCAACAAAAGGGGTCAGATGACCCCATCAAACTCTACAACAGGTTTGGAGACATTGACAGCATGGATGCAGAAGAAACTGCTTCACGCGCTCAAGGTAGCTCCAGACCTACAAACAAACAATTCACGCCCGTACTTCCTCCAGAGAAATAATCACACAAACTGCCTCCGCGAAAAGTCTAACCTAGGTCCACAATCTTCAATTTAAAAGGATAATGAAGAAACCATCATACAATGGAACTGTCGAGGACTTAAAGCAAATTACATGACATTCTCCTACTTTTAAACGAACATGATCCAGTGGTAATATGCCTTCAAGAAACATTCTTGAAAGATACGGACGACATCACATTTAAAACTAATCCCTGTTTAACACCTACTCCCAAAATGTTGACAGGACCTCAGGAGGAGTTTCTGTTATTGTAAACAACATAGCCCCTCATAGCGTCATCCCTTTAACCACAAATTTGCAAGTCATTGCTGTAAGCGTCTCACTACATCGAGTGATTACATTTTGCTCTATTTACTTGCCACCAAACACTAACCTAGTACCAAACGAATTGGACAATCTTGTTCAACAGCTTCCCACGCCATTTATTTTACTGCCTATAACATTTTATGGGGTACAAATCATATAAGTGACAGAGGTCACAAAGTTGAAGACTTTATTCCTAGACACGATCTGTGTCTATATAACACCAAAAAAAAAAACACCGACATATTTACACCATGGAACGGGTACATACACGTGCATCGATTTAACAATTTGTTCTCCTTCGCTGCTTTTGGACTATGAATGGAAGGTCGCTGATGACCTTTACAGCAGTGATCACTTTCCAATCTCCCTTGAAAATATAAAATTTACAATTAATGACGCAACCCCAGAATGGAATATTAAGAAGGCCGACTAGGCTACGTTTAAAACACTTTGTCAAACTAGGCTCAATGAGGATACAGTTTTCAACATTAATGACCCTATTCAACATTTTACTTATATTTTAATAGAGATTACAGAAGAATCCATTCCCAAGTCCGAACTGTATAAGAACCACAAAACCTTGGGTCACTAAGGAATGTAAGGAAGCCATTAGACAACGCCGAGAAGTATTGAACAAATTTAATAATCATCCGACGCCCGAAAACTTAAAGATATATCGTATTGTCCGGGCCAAAGCTCGCCGCATAATCAAAGAAAGTAAAAGAACATCATGGAAGAAATATGTTTCTTTTTAAAACTCTCGTTCCTCTATTAAGAAAGTCTGGGACACTATACGCAAAATAATGTGAAAGAGAAAACAAAATCCTCTACGACATCTGATACTGAACAATAACAATTTTAGTTCAAAACGTGACATTGCAAATGCTCTTGCTGACAGTTTCTCTAAAAATTCATCATCATCTAATTATTCAGAAGCCTTCCGAAGACTTAAAACTCAAAAAGAAAAGTCACGTTTAAAATTCACATACAACTCTGAAAGTTATAACCAACTGTTCTCACTATTGGAGCTTAGGGAGGCTTTAGACAAGGCCCATGATACATCCGCTGGGCCTGACAAAATACATTACCAGTTTTTGAAACACCTTCCAGAATCATCATTAACATCTCTTTTGAAATTCTTCAATGATTTATGGATTACTGGTAATGTACCAAAAATTTGGAAAGAACCAACTGTAATACCAGTTTCCAAGCCCGGTAAAGATAGCGAAGATCCTAACAACAATCGACCTATTGCACTCACTAGTTGTGTGTGCAAAAGAATGGAACGAATGGTCAATTCCCGGCTTGTATATTACTTGCAAACTATCAATTTGATATCTTCTTTCCAAAGTGGTTTTCGATATGGCCGTAGCACCAATGATCATTTGGTTAGACTGGAAGCATTTATTCGCGATGCATTTATCAAGAAAGAACATTTAGTAGCGCTTTTCTTTGATTTAGAAAATGCCTATGACACGACATGGAAGTACTGGATACTAAATGACCTGCACGATCTAGGTCTAAAAGCCGTCTGCCCTCTTTCATATCCAACTTTCTCTCAGACAGAGAATTCAACGTACGAGTGGGCTCTACTCTCTCAGATATGCACGAACAAGAGATGGGTGTGCCCCAGGGCAGTATTTTGTCAGTGACACTTTTCAATATCAAAATTAATAGCATCACCGAATGTTTGGCTCCTGGTGGGGATTGCTCGTTATACGTTGATATGTTATCGATCAATGCACATGCATACAATTGAAAGATATCTACAGCAAAATATAAACAAGATATAAAATTAGGCAAGTATGAACGGCTTTAAATTCTCGAAATTAAAAATGGTATGCATGCATTTCTGTCAGTTACGACGACACCACGATGAACCTAAACTCACGCTGGACGGTATACCTATTCCAGTTGTTGAGGAAACAAATATTTTAGGTATACTCTTTGACAGAAAACTGATTTTTATTCCACTTTAAGAACTTGAAAGCCAAATGCTTAAAAGCACTTGACTTACTTAAATTTGTAGCGCACACTTACTGGGGTGCTGATAGAAAAGTCATCCTGATTTTATATGGAACGTTTATTCGCATCCAAACTTGACTATGGTTGCGTTGTGTATGGTTCAGCCAGAAAATCATATCTTAAAATGCTTGATCCAATTCATCATCAGGGAATAAGACTGGATCTGGGAACATTTAAAACATCCCCGTGTGAAAGCCTGCTGGCTGAAGCGAACGAACCACCATTATCTCATCGTAGAGAAATGCCTTCCGCACAGTATGCTATCAAATTAAAATCAAACCCTCTGAATCCTGCTTTCTCAGCTGTTTTTCAACCCAAATAGAAAACCTTGTACGAAAATAAACCAAACGCCATACCTTCCTTTGGCATTAGAATATCATCCAGCCTTGACAGTACAAAATTGATCTTTCTAAAATTCACAAAATGTCCATCTCCGAAGCACCACACTGGTTACTTAAACAACCAAAAGTGCTGTTTACGCTACACGATGGAAAAAAATCTGATACAAACCCTTCCGTCTTCCACAACTGTTATCAAGAACCCCTCAACTACACAAGAATTTATACCGAAGGATCAAAGGATGAGGAAAAGGCTGCTGCAGCCATCGTTTGTGATAATCACACAACGCAAGTTCGCTTACCAAATGGAACATCAATTTTTTTCGGCCAAAGTCAGAGCAATAGACCTTGCTCTACAACATATAGTAAGCAAACGTATTTTAAACAGCATCATCTTCTCTGACTCGCTATCAGTACTTCAGTCACTACACAATAGAAAACTGGAGAATCAATTGTTGAAAACCATACTCGTCAAAAATACCGAGATGAGTGTCTCCCACAATATAATATACTGTTGGTTACCTAGCCATGTTGGAATTAAAGGTAACGAAAAAGCTGATCGCGCTGCTATAATGGCCCTTACTCAAGAACCATCTGATTTTAAAATATCTTATACTGATTTTAAACCTAGTGTCAGAAAGTCCTTACGTCAGAAGTGGCAGGCATCATGGAATGATGCATTGCATAACAAACTTCATGCAATCAAGCCAACTCTAGGAGAATGGACTCCTTCCTACAGAACCATGCGTAGGGTAGTCATTGCAAGAATCAGAATCGGTCATACTTATATCACCCACTCCCACATACTAAAAGGTGAAGACCCACCAGAGTGCGTTTCTTACAATGAACCATTCACTATCAAGCACTTTATGATATAGTGTTCTGACCTGCAACTTACGCGCGATCAGTGTTACAATGTGCATGACATGAAGGAACTTTTTGATACTATTAACATCACTCGCATTATTGAGTTCCTGAAAGCAGTGAACATTTACTCTAAACTCTAACTTGTATGCTATCACCTAATGCAGTTTTATGCAATATATATATATATATATATATATATATATATATATATATATATATATATATATATATATATATATACCGTCCCTTTTTAATACCTTTTCATCATTCTTCATTAACATACACCATTTACATACCCTGTTGATCGGGAAGCTTTATTTTTCACCGTTACCATATTATCGTTTAATTTCAACTACTTGTTGTTTATATCGCTGGTCGATATGAGACTTTTTATAATATTTAAAAGATTATACATATAACATTTTGTTTGGCGCCGTTAAAATTCAATCAATCAATCAATGAATACTTTGATATTTTGTTATTTTGCGAGTTGTTTGTGCCATTCTGTTCAAGATGGTGTGTCCATGCATGAACGATGACGATCTTGGTATGAAATTAAAGAGTTTGAGACATTTCCTTCAAAGTTTTAATCATCAAAAATATGACACATTATTCTACTGTCTCTATATCTGACATATATATATATATATATATATATATATATATATATATATATATATATATATTCAAAATTCCTACGGAACAAAGGAAACATGTCCGCACCCCATAAGGAAATTGGCTCAACTGCTGAACAGTCCTTATCAGAGAGAATCCCTCCGCGCGTTGCTGAAGCGAGAGTATTGCAATTGGCTAGGTAGAACACGTGATTAGAAGCTTTAAATATATTGGCCCTTGACAGCGCGTTACCCGACAAATCTGGCGGGAAATTGTAGACCCAATCACACATCCCATAAATGTCCTTACGTGAGCGTAAATCGTTTTATGTGATGTGTTCTTGTACATGTAGAAGAGGGGTCCAAGTTATTGTCAGAACGAAAGTGAATGAGAACGATGGTTTGTAATATTAACTTGTTCGACGAGATTGTAAAATGAAATGTACCTGCACCAGCCTACTCTTTCCGACATCGATAGAGTCAAGAGGAAGATAGAGAGTGAAATGACAGAATACCCTAGGTCAGTCGTGCAAATATTACAAAGCAAAGTATATGGGTACATAATTAAAACAAAGACAAACATTGTGTTTGATGCTGGCCACTTTCGTGACTTTGTATTGAACATAAATGATCTTAGTGAACCAAATATTTGCTATGTATTTACAGTATAACATAACTATGTGGACAAAGTCTATAGCGTAAACGTGCTAAGAAATTGAACAATGAGACATAGCATATAGTACAGACATTTTTTGAGGCTACAACCGCCATAAACAGAAATACAGCAAATAGAGCTTGCTGTATTTCTGGCAGCCACAAAAAGGAGGGTGGGGCAAAGAACAAAAGTGTCCAGCATCAAAGAAAAGATAAATGTTGATCAAAATTAAACTGATGAATTCTGTATTGCCGGGGCAGTAGAGCACCCTTATACTCACCGCTAGTTAGGATATATCCAGCATGTATGGAGAATTGGGAAGAAACTTTAAAACGGAGGCGCGTGCTTCCTGAATGCCCTGTTGGGCTTCCGGAGCTATTAGAGTACCCTCGTACGCTCCTGGCGGTCGAAAAGGTAGGTAGACACAGATTAGTCCGTGTCGAGTGAATGATATCCCATCAAAGCACGGTCGATGCCTGTGGTTCTAAGTCTGTAAAACCCACAAGACCTGAAAGAGGAATTAGCACACGGCGAAATGGCGATCTTAGAAGAAGTGATTAAAGGGTTAAAAAGCTGAAACCTTTTTACCTAACCTTATGCATTTCTCAAATGCATCTGAAAAGGCCATATTGATTATTTAAACTGATAGAGAGAACACGGTCAAATTGTCCAATGTGAACTCTTTATATAGCGTCCACGCCAGTTTCCCCAGTGTATGTCATGCCCTGACCAAGATATTTAATTTAAGGCAAGAGTACAAATTTGCTATCAACTGCTGGCTTAGTACAGGTGGCATACATATACATGGACATATTTTCAAATCCATCAGCTAAAACATATATACATGAACCTGAAGAAGCGAAATGTACAACAACCAATGTTTTTGAAAAATTAAATTCTTTTAAGAAATAATTATGTTGTATATTATTTCGTTTTTTTCCCTTCTTCTTTTCTATGGATTAAATACATACGTCTCATCAAATATCGGCAAGTGATTGCCATTCTGGGACCAGTGAAAAGTAAGGTGGGGCTAGTGAAAAGTAAGGTGGGGCTAGTGATGAGAAAGGTGGGACAAGTGAATTTTCTGAAACCACTTGTCCTGGACTAGTGGTCAAAACAAATATTTGCTCAGCCCTGGAAATGCTTGATTTTTGTGTCATTAGAGGATGGTTTGTTTATGGTTTCAACTAAGGCTTGATTGTCAGTGTGGAAATATATACATTTATTGGATAAGTGTTCTCCCTAGACCTCAACTGCCAGAACGATGGGATATAATTCTTGAAGAATTATATTTTGATATGCCCATGTCTGATCCCAGATGCCATAGAAATAGTGTGTGACCCGGATGGCACTGTATCCGACTGAGGCAGAAACATCTGTGTACAAGTCCAACATGTCGGACGTCAGCCAAATATCAAGTAATAACAAGGATCTACTGTTAAAACCGGTTAAAAAATTTTGCCAGTCCCTTAAATCTTCCTTTACATCTTTTGTTAATCTAATGTGGCTTTGCGATGCCAATTGTCAAGTTGATGAGTCGCCTAAGAAAAGCTTGTCGCGGCAAAACAACTGCGTAAGAAAAGTTAAGAGTACATATGATGGATTGCAACCCCTTGAGGGTAATTTTATTTCAAGCAAGATATAAATGTAAGAATTTATTACATTTTTCTAGTCTGTCCGTGGGAAGGCGAACCTCCATTCTCACGAAATCCAGTTCGTATCAGAGTTCCAACATCGTTGTTGACGGGGGAAATGTTTTATCCGCAGCCATAGTAACGCCGATGTCGGCACATACAGTCAGGAAGAGATCGAGCTTCTGCTGGCATTGGACACGAGTTGCATCTAGTATCAAAACTCGTCCAAAATATGCGTCATGTATGTTATAGGTAACTTTGTATTTGCATTGAAGATAATTGCAAAAGGTCTCAAATATCTTGCAACTGGAACTACAACCCATTGGTAATCATTTGTCAAAACAATATATGTTCCACCACAAAAAGCCAAAACAATGATATTGCATGGGACAAATCTGAAGAATATGGAAGCATTTGATATGTCTGTTTTTCCATAAAATCCCCCTACCCAGGTGTTTTATACATGTAGCGAGCCTACTGTGATATGGACGTTCTTATTTTTTGGAACAATGCTAAGTTCAGGGCCAGTACTGTGCGTATCTAACTGAAATTTGAAACTAGCAACCAGCGAGTTATTCATGAGGGTAGAAAAACCTATGTATGAGTCCGCCCATTTGTTTGCCTTAACTTTATCAGGGATTAGAGTTGACGGAGTAAACGACGAGCGTACACATTTTGATTGTGAATGCCCCCCCCCCCCCCCCCCGGGAGGCAGAAACGATTTGGACAACGTTACCTGTATCTACCGCTGTACATGTAAGTGAAGCCTTGGTTTCCACTATGGCGCGGGAGACCATGGATGTTGCTGGTTTGTTGTCTGTTGGTACGGAGGGTCCAAGTTGAAACCCAGTTTGTGGACCATTTTCCATGGACGTTCTGCGCATAGTTACAAGCTGATCATATTTGGCATGGATCTCCTGTGTCACATGGGTGGTAAACGCACATGTCACTTATACGGAATCAAATGTTAAACATACAATCCAACGGTACGGAACCAACTGGTAAACACACAGGCCAGTGATACGGAATCAACTGGTAATCAAAAAATCCAGTGGTACGGAACCAACTGGTAAAACACATGCCAATGATACGGAATCAACTGGTAATCACAAAATCCAGTGGTACGGAACCAACTGGTAAATACACAGGCCAGTGATATGGAATCAACTGGTAATCACAAAATCCAGTGGTATGGAACCAACTGGTAAAGACACAGGCCAGTGATACGGAATCAACTGATAATCATAAAATCCAATGGTACGGAACCAACTGGTAATAAAAAAAATCTAGTGGTACGGAACCAACTGGTAAACACACAGGCCAGTGGTACGGAACAAAATGGTAAACAAACAAGCCAGTAATACGGAATCAACTGTGAAGCAGAAGGCTAACATAGAATCCAGTGTTACGGAACCAATTAAAAGAACAGGGTCCAAATAAATACTGCTAAGCCCGAGAAAGCCACACAAGACCTCACAAAACCATGTAAAGTCAAATCAAGAAAGCGTACTTACATTGTCAATCCGATTGATGAACAAACCAACCAAACCGAAAGACCACTTGTCAACACAATTATGCAGAACGAAAGGACCAAAAATTGGGCGACAAAGTTCGAACAATCCTAAAGTATTAAAGCATGACACCATCATGTTGGAAATGTTTGTTATTATTCCACAAACGATTCCTCCGACCGACCATCGATAGAAAATGCAATCTTCCAATATGTTACAACGTTTCGTCCATAATCGACACAACATAACAAAGGTACACAAAGACAGACAAAAGCGTATCACAGGGTTCATACCGATTTTAAGAATGACGAATTCAAAGACGTTCCAAAACTTTCAAAGACCACAAACACAGATTTCCAAGACCTACGTTCGCTAACATTTATTGTATATGAGAAAACAAAGAATGCAAAATAATATAATATTGTTTAATGATTAAATGAAACTGAACGGGTCTTCAAAAAAAACAAAAAAAAAAAAAAAAAAGAAACCAGAGAAAACTCTACTACATCTAAATCTAACAACATTGGACAATTTTATTTGTGATTATGGAAAGAAATTAAAATGTTTGAGTTTATTTCAATTTTCAAATACTTATAAGACCCCAGAGTAATCAGCTTGGTTTTCCCAAACTTTCAAGGCCTTGAAAATGGTACCTCATGCACCAGACGATGGGAAGTATATATACGTTCAACTTTATGGTTCTCTGATTTAAAGTTGCGTACGACCGAAAGATCGAGCCAGATAAATGTATCGACTATTCTGCCCCAACCCCATGCATATAAATTTTAGAATAGCGCCGAATATTAAAATCGGGACGCAATAGATAGTCTATTTCTGATTTCAATTGATACTGCACTATTTTACAGATGGAATGACCCAGTGTGAGTATGACTTAATGCATAATAAAAGAAACGTTAGCAGAATTTGCAGAATGGAAACAAGTTAATGTAAGTAAATACTTAACTTCCAGGACTATTCGACTCAGTCCAAATTCCAGGAGATGATGAAGGTAACTAACATAGTGAGCCGATAACAACGGAGAGAAAATTTCTACAGAACAAAGGAAACAGCTCCGCACCCCATAAGGAAATTGGCTCAACTGAAGCCGCAGTCCTTATCAGAGAAAATCCCTCCGCGCGTTGCCGGAGCGAGAGTATTGCGATTGGCTAGGCAGAACACGTGATTAAAAGCTTTAAATATATTGGCCCTTGACAGCACGTTACCCGACAAATCTGGCGGGAAATTGTAGACCCAATCACACATCCCATAAATGTCCTTACGCGAGCGTAAATCGTTATATATATATATATATATATATATATATATATATATATATATATATATATATATATATATATATATATTCAAAGGAGAAGGAAAACTCGGATTACAAACCTCTGCTGCCTTGTGGCTATACCCACTCATGGGAAAGGCTAAGGGAGTAAACCCCGACAGAAAATCCGGAGATGGAGTCCCTAAGGCGGTCTGACTTTGACTTCAACGTCATTCCGGCAACTCCTGCGACGCCGTTGGTGCCAAGCTGTATCGGCATTCGTCGTTCCCTTGGGCACACCAGCTGCGTGGAGAGGGGGGATCTGCCGTATGGGCAACAGCTGATTCTCCATGCCACCCTGCCCATGCTTCATAGCTCCACTGGAGAGGACACTCCAGCGTCGTCGCACGGCGTCGGCACAACACAAGAAGTAGCAGTTTACCGGTTCTAAGTCAAAGCTCGATTGGCGTAGAGCTTGGCGCCAGTGGTTACTTCTGACGGTGGGAGAGATCACCAGGTCTCACTGGACAGCTACCGCCCGCCTCAAGCTGGGCAGCCCCCAGTCAGTAAGGTGCTGCCCGCCATGGCCTGCCTGCTTCACTGGGTGCGTGGAGCTTAGAGAACCATCTCGACAAGTGAGCCACAAAACTCCGCACCAGGAAAGACTAAAAGAAGAAATAAGAAGACTCCAACTCTTCGTTTTGCAACCTGGAACATCAGGACCATGTGTCCTGGATTGACCGCTGACCTACAACAGATCGACGATGCACGGAAGACTGCCGTCATTGACAGAGAACTGTCCCGACTGAACATCGACATTGCCTGCCTCCAGGAGACCCGACTGGCTGACAGCGGCACCATCAGGGAAGCCAATTACACGTTCTTTTGGCAGGGGACGCCCTTGGATGAACCTAGGCAGCATGGTGTAGGCTTTGCCGTCAAGAACACGCTTATCGCCTTCATTGAACCTCCATCACCAGGTACTGAGAGTATCCTTGCCCTCCGACTGTCAACATCCTTAGGCCCGGTCAACATCTTCAGCGTGTACGCACCAACCTTCTGCTCCACCTACGAGTAGGAAGACAAGTTTATGAGGCTCTGGATGAGGCAATATCCAGTATCCCCAACAATGAAAGCCTTTACTTACTAGGAGACTTCAATGCTAGAGTGAGAGCTGACCATGAGGCCTGGTCCAGATGTCTCGCCTTTTACGGAAGGGGCAAGATCAGTGTGAATGGTCAGCGACTGCTGCAGATGTGCTGCTCCCACAGCCTATGTGTGACCAACACTTTCTTCAAATGCAAGGAGATCCACCAGGTGTCGTAGAGACACCCACGTTCACGCCACTGGCACCAGCTAGACCTCGTCATCACCAGGCGTGCAGAACTGGCCAGTGTCCTCCTCACCCGCAGCCACCACAGTGCCGATTGTGACACGGACCACTCTGGGGATACAAGAGGAATGTATGAGGGTATCAAAAAGGTGACATGCCCTCCCCCCCCAGCTACAAGACCGCCCCTCTCAAGTCCAAGACGGGCGAAGTCATAACAGACCAGGGGAAACAACTGCAGCGATGGGTTGAGCACTATCTCGAGCTATATGCAACCCAAAACAATGTCACTGGAGCTGCCCTGGATGCCATTCCAGACCTGCTTGTCATGGAGGAGCTAGACACACAGCCCACCCTGGAAGAGCTTGGAATAGCCATCGATTGCCTTGCCTGTGGGAAGGCTCCTGGAAGCGACGGCATTCCGCCTGAAGTCCTAAAAATCGGAAAACCAGCACTGCTCCAGCCCCTACACACACTCCTCTGCCTTTGCTGGGAACAGGGATACATACCACAGGACATGCGTGACGCCAACATCGTCACTTTGTACAAAAACAAAGGAGACCGTAGCGACTGCAACAACTATCGGGGCATCTCCCTCCTCAGCATTGTCGGAAAGGCTTTCGCCCGTGTTGCCTTGGCACGCTTGCAGATCCTAGCCTCCCGCATCTACACAGAGTCCCAGTGTGGATTTCGAGCCGGCAGGTCAACTGTAGACATGATCTTCTCACTACGTCAGCTGCAGGAGAAGTGTCGCGAGCAGCAGATGCCCCTCTACATTGCCTTCATAGATCTGACGAAGGCGTTTGACCTGGTTAGTCGGAGTGGACTCTTCAGACTCCTGCAGAAGATCGGCTGCCCCCCACGTCTGCTTGCTGTCATTATGTCGTTCCACAAGAACATGCACAGCACAGTGTGCTTCAATGGTGCAACATCTGAAGCATTCCCAGTCATCAGCGGAGTCAAACAAGGCTGTGTCCTTGCGCCAACGCTCTTTGCCATCTTCTTCTCCATGCTTCTCCAGTACGCATTCAAGGACTGCAGCGAGGGAGTGTACATCCATACCAGGGCTGACGGCAAGCTGTTCAACATCGCCCGTCTCCGTGCTAAGACTAAAGTCAAAGAGGTACTCATCCGTGAATTGCTCTTTTCCGACGATGCAGCCTTGACATCACACACGGAAGATGGACTGCAGCAGCTGGCATGCCGCCTCTCCCATGCATGTAAGGACTTTGGACTGACCATCAGTTTGAAGAAAACGAATGTCATGGCACAGGACACAGACTCCCCTCCCTCTGTCGCCATCGAAGGGTACAATTTGCAAGTTGTCGAGAACTTCACATACCTCGGGTCTAACATCTCCAGCTCACTCTCCATTGATTCTGAGGTGAGCGGCAGGATTGCCAAGGCAGCAGCAGCGATGTCCAGACTTAACCAGAGGGTCTGGAACAACGCCAAACCTCACAGAGAAGGCCAAACTGTGTGTCTACCAAGCCTGCGTTCTCAGCTCACTTCTCTACAGCAGCGAAACATGGACCACCTATGCAAGACACGAGAGGAAACTCAACAGCTTCCACCTGAGATGTCTGCGGCGCATTCTGCATATCCAATGGCAGAACAAAGTACCCAACACAGAGGTTCTCGAACGCGCCAACATGAACAGCCTGTTCTCCATTCTCAGCGAGAGGCACCTTCGCTGGCTTGGCCATGTCAAGAGAATGGACCCAGGTCGCATTCCCAAGGACCTGTTATATGGGGAGTTAGCAGAAGGTGCACGACCAACTGGACGACCACATCTGCACTACAAAGATGTTTGCAAGAAGGATATGAAGATGGCACACATCAATGTCAACGACTGGGAGAGCTGTGCAAACAACCGTTCCAGCTGGCGCCTAGCTGTCAGGCAGGGAGTTCAAAACGCAGAGGAAGAGAGAAGAATAAAACAAGCTGAAAAGAGAGCTAGAAAGAATGAAAAGCAAAAGCGTACTTTGGAGCTACGCCATCGTCTCTCGTAGACGGACGGATGCCAAGAATATATATTCAAAATTACATCGGTTGTCATAATGAACGTACCTGTGATAAGATAGACTTATATTCATGGTACACGGTTGTACTAATCGATATGCCCTTGATAATATGTACTGTTATTATCATGGTACACGGTTATAATACTGGAGGGGATCTTGGTAATATGTACTGCTATAGTCATGGTAGTATTCACCGTTATATTCACAGTTCATACTTATACTAACTGGACGTACACTTGGTAATATGCACTGGTATATTGATGATAAACGGCTACAATGCAAGATAATTAAGAGGGTCAGAGACTTTGAAGAACTAGACGTTATTAAATACTGTCAGAAACACCCATTCAAGTCTATACAAATGTCAAGCATGTTTAACTTTGTATATGAAAGGCTTTATGGGAAGCTGTCATACGTTTAGTGAACACTTGTCACCTTTAAGAAAACAATAAGCACTTTATATATTACAGAACACATCAGCTTTTAAATTAGTTAGTGGACATATATTAATATCTTTGTACTTGATATCCGATATTGAGCTGTTAGATGAACCAGTTCCATTGTAGTTTTATTACAGTTTAGATTCTTGCATTATCTGCCACCACAATGATGACATTTCATGTAATTTGTTACTCTTGTTACAAAATCGTATCGAATTCGGTTCTAGCAAGATAACATTTACATGAGGCGTATTGATTTAAAGTGTTCCTTCTTGGATTGTTAAAAAATAATGGCATGTTTACACGTTTCGTTAATATAAAATAGTTTCATGTACCGAATAGCAGAGACACAAGAATAATCGTGCGTTGAAATGTGTATATGTGCAGCTATTGGCTTCGAAAATGGAAGTAATTCTTGAAAAATACACTTCATACACATAATCTACTTTTCAAAATGTTTGGCAAATATATATGTGTTAATGGAATCCCAAATTAAATATTTGTATCGATTATGAAAGTTCCACTTGGTAAGGCAGATACTTGTTAATGTTACATTTATTTCTTCGAATTCACAACAACCGTGTGTTTGACAGCGCGCACTATTAACGGCGCTGCTGAGAAAATGCAGTATAGAGCATTTTATTAAACAATCTGTGGATTCATTTTTAATTAAAGTCTAAGAGAAATTGGAGGAGTAAGTAAGTACGTTTAAAATGTACAACATTTTCCTACATCTGCTAACCAATTCAGCCAAGCTGACTCATACTACAGCTGAGAAACGGCTTCCTTGTATATTTTGTATGAGCCCTTTTCCATTCCGTGTTTGTTTAATCTATATAAATGAAAATATAAATTCTTAAGGAAATGTAAAATCAAACTTTTAGTCTAGATCAGGAGTAACAGCAGCGAACACAACCTAAGGAATTAATTCTAGTCTTCAATGCTCAGGTTACTGTAGTCACTCTTATACACCCCTCGAAATGGCATTATATTTGTTAATAAGTATGCGGTCTCCCCCCCCCCCTTCTCTCTCTCTCTCTCTCTCTGTATATATATATATATATATATATATATATATATATATATATATATATATATATATATATATATATATATATATAATAGAGAGACAGAGATAGAGAGAGAGACTGTCAGGGCATATAATATTTATTACTCCATGGCAGATGCATACACAGATTTAAATGGTTTCAATAGATCATCGCTTTTCTTTACCTGAATAATGAATTTAAACAATTTATTGGTTCATTATTTGTCGAACAGTGAGATGTTTTAGTTTCTTGTTATTTATCAACTTCTGCATTTACGCTCTTTTCGAATTTGTATTGCAATTTGATTAAAATCAGAAAGGTCATGTATCTTCGTTTGTGGTGACTGATCAGTGTGGATGATGATCAGTGTGGATCATGAGCAGTGTGGATATTGAGCAGTGTGGATGGATGATGAGCAGTGTGGATGATGAGCAGTGTGGATGATGAGCATGAATGTGTACCTAAAATTTTAATCACTTTCCGATTTTTGAAAGCTGCGTTTCCACTGGCTAATTCAAAGTTCATCCGAACATGACCCTTAAGCGGTTGTCGTCATATCTTCACGCAGGACAGCGGAGATCTGATTTTAACCAGACGCAGTCTTACTGAACCCTCTAAAAAGTAACGTTACGGAACATTCTCCGACTAATAAAAGAAAACAAGACGTCTAAATGGCTGACTCGATTTTATTGCTGAAACAACTATATTAAATCAATCTCAAACTTTTATTTATGTCAATACATTTATATAAACAGTAGGAAAGACTCAAAAGCAATATATCGCAATTTGACAACCATGGGATAAAATGGTAAATCTGCACAGTAATCATTCTAATGTTTTCTTAATATATTGAAATAACAATTACCTAATGACTTATTCCACGGTCCACACCGACTTTCCGCATATGATGGCTTTTTGGAGATCTGTCAGCAGCTCAGAATATGGTTAGCTTAAAGGCAGGTGTCCCATTCATTTTCAAGTTTGAGAATCTTGCTCAAATATTTCGAGAATTAAGTGTATGAAATTACAATTGCTTCGTCCGCTAATTTTTTTTAATACTTTAGTTTTAAGCATGCTGTATTTTTAAAACAAATTTTACTACAACTGATGGATTTATTTATCAGTCGCAATATCTTATAAGATAATGTGATATGCATAATGGAACAGGAAAGAAATATTAACACGTATACGTAGGGTATATCAGCACATGAGTGCAATCCAGTCTAAACCGTGTCCATTAAACGTAAGGGAATGATACAATGAAGAAAATGTTAAAATATTCAGGAGGATACTCCCTTCCAAATAAATGTTGTTTATTGCTAGATACATAAATATACATTTTAGATGTCAATGTCTCATAATTTTGTTTAATTCTATATACAATGTACAAACATCGGATTTAAACAAATGCTTTAAAATTAAGACTTAACGTTCTCGGAGAAACAACACTCTTTGAGAATGTCCGACATTTTCTCTTGTGGAATATAATCAAAAGACATTATCTTTGGTGGGATATAATGCCTTATCTCTGGTGGGATATAATCAAAAGACATTATCTCTGGTGGGATATAATCAAAAGACATAATCTCTGGTGGTATATAATCAAAAGGCATTATCTCTGGTGGGATATAATCAAAAGACATTATCTCTGGTGGGATATAATCAAAAGACATCATCTCTGGTGGGATATAATCAAAATACATTATCTGTGGTGGGATATAATAAAAAAAAAAAACATTATCTCTGGTGGGATATAATCAAAAAACATTTTCGCTGATGGGATATAATCAAATGCATTTAATCGAGATTACATTAAATTCTATCCCAATTGGTTGAAGACGATACAATTTATTAAGTGTGATCATATATCACTGTACACTCAGTGTATTAACTCTGATCAAAGATAGCTATTCAAAGAGTCAGGTATGGGTGTACTTTAAGCGAACAACACAATTCCACCTCATGTATACTATTTGGTTCATATGGGGGATATCAACGAATGGCTTAATAACTCGCATTCCACATACTTTGCCAAGCAGATGTAACATGTGTAGTACTAAAGATTATTTTACTGAATATTTCATTCATATAAAGTTGATTACAGGCCAGCCTAGGCGGCTGTACGTGCTCTTTCATTATTCTTATTGTTGATGGGAGTTAGCTAAAATGTTAAATGAAAGCTATTACAATCCGCAACTCTGGTTTACCAAAGGGATGGAAACAATCTCTTTGACTGCTTCGATAAACTGTTTCATCTGTCAAGAACGCCTAATCCATCCATATAATAATATACAGAAAAATACCCATTTCTCATTTCATTTAATAGAATGGAGGGCAACATTATATGACACTAATCACTAACATTATATGCAAAATTTCATATAATATAACTCTCGAGTAATGTTGCTCCTGCATCGTAAGCATTACCGGGACATACCTGTAACCATCGAACTTTAAACAAATCTTACACCAGGTAATGTTCCGGTTTTATCGCATACCCTACAAATGGACCTACCACTTGCGATGTTTAGAACATGCAAATATGTTTATTGTTAATCTTGTTTCAAATATTGAACATTTTTATTTCATTTTAGTCTATGATACTTTCTCTTAGTCTAGTATAAATATCTGACATATCGATGTGTACAGGATCTTCTGGAAGTTCTATGTACGTGTTTTTGTGAATAAGTTCCATTAATTCTAATGGAAGTTTGCTTTTGTCGATCTCTTCCTTGAGAAGCAAAATAAGGATATTTTCTCCTTTTCTTGAGTAAACGCTTTCCATTCTAACCATGTTTAGTTCATACATACACCAGTAACTATTCAGAAAGTCATCATCGAGCAGAACTACTGTTTTTCTGCTGCGATGAATGGCGTTGGCGATGTTAGCGGCAATTTCTTCCCCAGGCAGAAAATCACGGTGATGAATGCACAAATGAAGTCCTTCAGTTTCCAACTTTGGAAGAAGTGTGAATTTTATAAATCTCAGATTATTATCTGCATAGGACAAAAACGCATCAAACTGGTAGTTTTCTCTGTCGTTTTCGCATAGCCCGTTGTAACCTCGGTACTTTCTCTTGGTCATATAGTAGAGGTATCGAAGTTTCCATCGGTACCGATACATCACTCCCATTATAATTACAACGACAAAAAGCACAATAATAATAGATAATATCCAAATAGCTACCGTGTAGTTAGCACACTTTTTCTCCAATCCCAAGATTAGATTATCTAAGTTCACGAAAGATTGTTCATTGTCAGTTACGTGACAAGTATAACTATCGAAGCCAACGAATGTTATTCGATTCCTTTCGTCGTAAACCCATTTCATGAATTCCAATGTGCTACAGTCGCATTGTAATGGATTATGTGTCAAATCGACCGTAACATTTTTAATATTGGCCTGATCAGTAAGATGCCTTCGTACATTGGTTGGAAGAGAACTCAGTAGATTTTGACTCACATTTAGATGATGGATATTCATTTGATCTATTCGGATATTGAATGTCTGCAGAAAATTCCGACTTATATCTAAAACTTCGAGACTATGAAGTCCTGAAAATATTTGGAAAGGAAGTGATGTAATTTGGTTATCTGACAAAACCAATGTTCTAAGATTATTCAGTTTTCCTAATATCCTTCCGTCACTATCTTTCCCCAAAATGAGGCCCAATAAATTATCCTCAAGAAAGAGTGATTCAAGGTCATTCAAATTTTCAAGGAATTTGTCACTGATATATGAGCATAAATTGTCAGAAATGTCTAAGGTTTTAAGTTTTTCCAGCCCCACCAATGGCCCTACTAATTTATAAAAGGAATTACCTGAGACATTTATAAATGTGAGTGAACTATTTCTAAAGGTTATTTCGGGTATCTCGTATCTAAGGTCCGCAAATTGAAAATGAAACTCTTCCATGTAGGGAGGGACAATGATAGGGAAAACATCACCGCTAAAGCCACTATTTTTGGCAGAAGCATTTATGTTCTTAATGTCTTCTTCTTTCCCATTAAAGTTTGATATGCTTGTGCTCTGCGCAGCTGGTGAAACACTGTTTAAACGGCTTGACGATCTATACTTATTGGATATGTTGCAATCTGATACGAATTTCCAAATATTCGTCTCATTGTTGTCAATGCAGTTGGTTCTATTTGCATCGTATATACAACTTTCAAAATCAGTTACAAGTGGAAAATATCCAAATTGCTTTACTGCATAATGTGTCTTACTTGTTAATGAGAATGGAATATGTGATTGGCTTTGATAGCCTAAATATAAAATTTTCAGACTTTTGCAGCTGTAGCCCTGAAAGACATATAAACCGAAGCTAAATTTGTTTCCGACTACGGACAATTTCTCCATTGATCTTGGACAAACACTACCCCAGTCGCTCTCTAAAAGCTCGATTTGATTGTCTTCCAGATACAATTCCTTGATATTTGTTTCACTTAAAAATTCTAAATGTGCGATGTTCAACTGAACACTCAAGTGGAACGTTGGATAAAGTTTGTTGGCTTTAAAAATGATTATGGAACCATTGATGAGGCCGAATGATGCATTTCTCAGTCCATCAAAACCAAGAATTTCATTGTGTGATATATCTAAATACTGGAGATGATTTAACGGAATCAATGCACTAGGTTCAATTATACGGACGAAACAGTAGGATATGTCTAAGTAAGTCAAGAAAGGTAGATTTACAAACGTGTTGTTAAATATGCATTCTATATTACATTTATCGCTTGATAGTTTAAGCATGCGAAGACGTGTGAGTTTTGAAAACCCTGGTCCAAATATGACGTTAGGTTTTCCATCAATTTTTAAAGTAGTCAACGATATTAGCTCAGCAAACGTTTCGTGAGGATAGGATAAATTGTCTCTTTTTGCCTGGACATTTTGGATGCTGAGATAACAAAGATTCTTCAGCTCACGGAATACACCTGGCTCAAATCCTTCAGAACTTAGTGGAACATTATTGTTATTAAGGTCAAGACTTCTCAAGTTCACCAGTCCATGAAATCCATCCCGGTCAATCTTCCGTATAGAGTTTGTTGATAGATCTAATGATAACAGATGTGGAAGATTGGAAAAGGTTTTGTTTTCTACGACTATTATTTCATTGGCGCTCAAGGAAAGGAAAACAGTGTCGTTTGGCATCGTTGGAATATTTGTCAGGCTCAGCTTGGAGCAGTCCACAATCAGGCGATTCTTAATGTCCGTTGTACATTTGCACGGAACACTGTTGACACACAATGAGTATTGCGCCTGAATAGGTGTTGCATTTTTCGCCGTCGTTAAGTTGATCAGCCAGATGATAGTTATGATTAACTCCATCTGAAAGAAAAATATAACGATGTCAAATATTAATGAGGAGAAGATAGAATATATGGGTAAAAAGTGAATTGCCATATGACAGGTCAGACTAGTATTATATTGACGAAACATGTAACTAAAGACCATGCTATTAATTGATGAATTCGAATAAAATGATCCGTTTTTAATCTTACTACCTAAACTAACTTGTCTTAAGATGAATACATCAGGAAACTGATTTGAAAATAACCAGCGCTGATGGAAGAATTGGGGACCTGGGGAGAGTGGGGAATGGAAGAGTTCATGAATGCTGCGGGGTAATATCCACGCATACCGACCAGGGCCTGGAGATAAAATATCTGGGAATGTTTTTTATTTTGTGATTTCATTTTTAGTCTGTTCAAAGAGATGTTAAAATGATATGTATAAACATCATTAGTTTAACACAAAATCTAAAGTCCATTTTTTTTATTGTTATTATTCACATGCAGGCTCTGACGGCAGAACAACCAGCAGTGTTAGTTGGTAATCATCCGAAGGTAATTCATTAAAATATTATTACCAGTAGAGTTTGATTCTTGATGACATTTCAGACGTCTAAATCGATAGATTTCTATCTAAACAATTCAGCTGGTCTGGTTTGATAAAAGTTATTATTCAATAAACCTGTCCTTTATTAGAGAAAGATTGCATAATGTCTGATTGTTTTTCCTTTGACTTAGATATGTATCTTTCTGTTATATTTTCCGGTCAACTGATTTTATTTTCGATTTAATTTAATGAATCAATGCACATAGAAAAACTATATAAACCAATTTTATTAATTGTCGTTATATTTTTTGTAGAACTTTAATTAGCTTTTCCTAACATACACCTCTTCGAAAGCCAATCTATATAATTAAGTAAGAATGAAGACATGCTTATTATTATTATTATTGTTCTTGTTTTAGGTTTGGTTGTTTGCCTCCACCGCCTTCTATTCGCCCTCTCTTAAACTAAGGGAGTTCAAAGCAGCCAAGAAAGAAAGGCGTATAGTATCCCCTTTAGATCATTTTCACATTCAAATTAGCCAAGATTAGACTACCAGAAAATTTACAACGACTGCATACACTTGCACCCTATGTCTCTTGAAAGTGTGAAGTCTTCTGATTTCGTGTACATGCGGAACTAACGTCTTCCAAAATGTTATACTAAATTCACAACGTACAACAATGGAATGATGCGTCTGACATGATATACAGATGAGTAACCTTTCATAAGAGATACGTTTCGAGTCCCAGGAGAAGCGGGCGACTTACAAATGTATCGTTGGATCAACTTCTTTCTGCTAAAAAACGTATTGCCCAAAGTGTGAACGACAAAGGTCAGATGTATTTAGACCGATGCATCGTAGTGGTTTTTACGTAAATAGGGAAAGACGATACACAAGAATGCGAACGATCATGAACAAACGTTAGCCTAGCGGACAGACTCAAACAATGTAGAGAAGCAGAAATCTTTTCGGAATAAGCGGGAAGTTTGAAAGAGACCTTGTGTAGCCTCCTGAAATGTAAACATTTTTAAAGAGGATCGGTAAATACATTCTTATTATTGTTATTTTTTAATTTATTTACTAAAAATAAAGACTAAAATAATTTTAATTAAAATGCCAAACTTTAGAATAATGCTATTTTACTTAAAGTTCCAAACTATATAATAATTAATTAAAATACCTAAACAATTAAATAACGTTATTTTAAGTCAACTTATTTAGATAAATTGTCAGACTTAGATCCAGGATTCCGAAAAAAGATTTATGTAGACATGCTCAGGGCTTGAGACTCTCATGAGCACTTTAGTCAGAGACTAGTAGATTTCACTACCGACTAAAAGTTTACATTAGTATTAGACTAATGTGACCAAGGAAAATTGATTTTAAATTTAAGTTCGACAGAGGTGGTGGTGGTGGTGGTGGTGGTGGTGGGGGCTCATGCCTTCTTAATCTCCAAGGATGGTGATTGTTTTTCCACTGATTTTAGTTACTGTTTATTTAAACTGCACACTCATAATCTTCTGTTGATATATTAACTATATATACATTTAAACATGATTTGACAAATATTATTAAAAACCAGAATGAACTTGCTTACATTGGGCTAGTGGAAAATAAAATACTTTCTAAAACAAGGTTTTAGTATACAACCAATTTTTAAGAGATATTTTCCATTTGCTTGGCTGTGCTATTTTTTAAAAAACATATAGAGTAATATGCTGATTATTATTATTATTATTATTATAGATCGATATATTCTGAATGCACCTATTTGTGTATCAGCACTATTTGTGTATGTACATCATCTCATGATGTTAGTCAGACCTTCCAATGCCGATTTCCACTTCGAAGTCAATATAGAGAACATTCATCCAGCGATGATAGCCTCGTTTTGATATTTAGCAATCGATATCTGGAAGGGCAACTCGTCAGAAACGTGTAATGTGAAAGGGGTTAATTGTCCTATTGAAAGCGCACTCTAACTTGCATATAAATTTCTTTACGGTGAACGATGTTGTGCACTCATTCTTTAAAGGCACTGCTGATTCACTACTGTGTATTATTTTTTTTAAAATTATGACGAAAAATGAAACGTTATTGTGCAACGAATTTGTACGTGATATTTAAACATACATGCAGTGGCAGATTAAACCCTGTGGGGGCCCTTAGGCAGTCGAAATATTCCCCCCCCCCCCACCAGCTAATTATCTCTTATCAATATCAGTTGTCGCGGGGCCCCTAAAAGGCGTTGTGCCCAGCGTGGGGCTTATAGGCCGGTCCCTACTCTGCCTATTTGGTAATCAGGCACTGCCTAGATATCAAGCTGCCAGACTAATCAACATTAGATTGGTACTTGCATATCAAATTTCAGTTGGCTCATAGTCGAACTGGTCACCGGTCCACAGAGACCATCAATAAACAGGATTGTATTACTAGTTGTCTCTACGTCTGTTACTGTGCCAACTCATAGAATGGGCATAACTCTAGATAAAACCCCACTGAAGAATGAAACATGACTTTGATATGATAGAAAGAAGCGCATTAAATATCTACGCAATTTGTCCAAAACTGCTAGATTTGTTTATCTAACATGATATACACAACAGACTGATTCGAACAATTTCTAAATCCATCCTCTATGCGGCAATTGACAAATAAAAAGCGGATCACATGGAATGCTTTTAGAAGTGGCCACATGTAACCACAGAGAATATCGTAGTCTGTCGTGAACTCTCATGCTTAAATGTTGTGGTAAATTATTTCAATGAACAGTAAGTTACTACTTACCTTTTCACACACAATCTTGATCGCGTATGCTACAAACCTGGGGATTCAAAAGTAATGCCTTTATACCAGACCGCATGGCGATCTGAACGGAGTTAATTGACTCTACCAACCGATATATGGTTAAAGACAAGGAAATAAAATAACCCGTGTGTTTGCTTGTACCTGATAGATAACAGAAAGAAAGTAAATGAGGGTCTAATGACTCATACGAAGGGGGAAGTCCCCCCTCTCATTACTCCCGCCGACCTTGGATATGGAAGATTTTAGTCTGAGTGTTTTGCCACTTCTTAATGCCTGACAAAATAGTAGTTGTTGATAGTTGTGTCATCGTTTTCCACCTAAAGAAAATCGAAAGTAAAGTATCCATTATCACCAGCCTACGTCACAAGTATTCCTCATACTAACTGATATCTGATAGAGCCTTTAAAGCCTGTTGCAGACAATGGTGACAAATGTTTGAAATTTTCAATTTCTCCGATGATTCGGCTGTAAGCTATGTTTGGTAAAATGATACAAAACTAAATAGAAGCTGCTAATCTAAATTGGGTTTTGGGCTGATCGGCTCTCAGTTTTATCAAACAGTTCAACCAGTAAATTGAATGACCGGAGTTTGAAAGGTATTACATATATTACATAAAAAGCTGAAGTAATCCGAATACCCCTGATGTAGAATGTTGATACTGATATAGTGCGTTTATAATGATATCATAAGTTATTATTAGGTTAAAAAATTTAACTTGACCCTATATCCGTTCGATTTACAGTTTTAAGCATCAGCATTTAGCTACTAAAGAACACTATATGGCAACGTAAATATCAGTGCTAACCAAATATTTGATCCTGATTCAGAATAAGCACGTTCACCTATTACTGTTAGATAGCATCTTCTTCGTATGTAATCATTGAACGATCCCGTCGTCAAACGACAATCTGAAGCACATGAATTCCATTTCCGATTAGGATGAAAATAATACAGCGTCGATTCAGCTCCTGAAGGTCACTCGCAATATTTTGTGGATTAATGTCGATTACTGGACACATATATACTGGAGTTATCTAATTGTCATTCGCTTTTTTTATTCAGATGTTCTAACTAATGCGTAACCTTATGGGGGAAAAAAACCATATATTGATACTGTTTCTATTTTTATGAGAAGATAATCTAATTAACGGCAAATATAATTTGACGGAATGTGATTTTGTCGGCGTGGATACAATTATGCACTTGCTTAATTCGCAGACATATGAAGATCCTCTATGCTAATTATATATCATTTAAAGGTCACAGGAAATACTACGTTACACATTCCCATTATGCTACGCTAGATCTGTATAAATGATATTCGGTCTAATAATCTTTCCAAGGTAATATCTACACACCTATTATCTGACGCCAGATCTGGGTCATTCAGACCATCCTTTCTAAATGTATATCATGGTCTACACACCCATCATCTGACGCCAGATCTGGGTCATTCAGGCGATTCTTTCTAACTGTATATCCTGATCTACACACCCATTATCCAACGTCAGATCTGGGTCATTATCAGTCATTATCAGACGCCAGATCTGGATCATTCAGGCGATCCTTTCTAAGTGTATATCCTGATCTACACACCCATTATCTAACGTCAGATCTGGGTCATTATCAGTCATTATCAGACGCCAGATCTGGATCATTCAGGCGATCCTTTCTAAGTGTATATCATGATGTACATACCCATCATCTGACGCCAGATCTGGGTCATTCAGGCGATTCTTTCTAAGTGTATATCCTGATCTACACACCCATTATCCAACGTCAGATCTGGGTCATTATCAGTCATTATCAGAC
The DNA here is from genome assembly GCA_028554795.2 of Sinohyriopsis cumingii. Classification (NCBI taxonomy): domain Eukaryota; kingdom Metazoa; phylum Mollusca; class Bivalvia; order Unionida; family Unionidae; genus Sinohyriopsis; species Sinohyriopsis cumingii. Next base: position 76,441,048 of record CM068828.1, read on the forward strand.
GCCAGATCTGGATCATTCAGGCGATCCTTTCTAAGTGTATATCATGATGTACATACCCATCATCTGACGCCACATCTGGGTCATTCAGGCGATTCTTTCTAACTGTATATCCTGATCTATACACCCATTATCTAGCGCCAGATCTGGGTCATTCAGACGATCCGTTCTAAGTGTATATCCTGATCTACGCACCCATTATCTGATGCCAGATCTGGGTCATTATCAGTCATTATCTGACGCCAGGTCTGGATCATTCAGGCGATCCTTTCTAAGTGTATATCCTGATCTAAACATCCATTATCTGATGTCAGATCTGGATCATTCAGGCGATCATTTATAAGTGTATATCCTGGTCTATATGAGAGAGAGAGAGAGAGAGAGAGAGAGAGAGAGAGAGAGACTTTGTGCATTCCTGCTATTTAACATTCCATTATCCACGAGTTAAAAGTTTAAAAGTGTTCAAGCATGGTACTAAAAATTTAGATTAAAAATTATTACTCGTCTAGTTCAAAAGCTTCGTCAACACAATTAAGAATGTTTTAGCAGCGTGGACATCGTAAAATTGGCGTGGATTTGCATACCAGTAACAACTCCAACTCTGCGAATCAGAACGGAGATTTATTGTGTTTGATTATGATTTTAACGTAGCTTTAACCATTTTTCAGTCATATCGCTACGATGTTTGTAATGTGGCAGTTTATAGTGATGTCTAACACTGGGACAGGGGCCCCGAGTGGCCGAGTGGTGTAAAGCTCTCTCCGTTACGGATTACTGCCATCTCACCTCTGTCTGTGCAGGTTCGAGCATCGGATTCAGCCAATGTGGGTATGTGAGAAAGCTTGCAAATAGCTTCTCGTGGGTCGGTGGTTCTTTCCGGGCTTTTCCCAGGTTCTTCCTCCAGCATTAATACTGGTCGCCATTTATAGCATATCGTGTGCTGAAAAATGGCGTTAAACCCCACAACAACAACAACAACACTGGGGCATCATTCCGCACACACGTAACATCATGTCCCACAAGTCTGTTATCCTGACACTAGGCCGACCAGTCCTAACACCAACCTCTTAATGCTGAGCTCCTAGCGAGGCAGCTGTTAGTACTATTTTTCTAAGTCTTTGGCATGACTCATCCGTGGTTGGAACCCGCGACCTCCCGCATGGAAAGCAGACGCTCTAACCGCTAGGCCACCTGAGGTCTGAACAGATGTATAGACCTGTTTACTTATTTTCAGACCTCATGTGCATCTTCTTGCGATATAGCAACACTGCTAGCAATGGAAAGATTACTATCCATCCATAGTATATTACATTTATCGCGCAAGTGATATAGATTACGTATGTTGGTTCCCAAGTAAATCATCTCTAGTTTTCTGAACTGTCGCATTACTTTGTCACACGGCAAATATGTCAACATGGTGTTTATCAAAGTACATGAATTTATACTAGTCCCTGTTTCATTTAATTTTATTAACTAAATACATCGTTCTACGCAGCGCAATGGCGTACATAAGATGAACGGTTTGGCTAGTGATTGGTTCATTTATCAAGCAGAGAAACATTTTAGATAGTTTGAAAACTTATTTACCTTTAATACCTCCCTTGAAGAACTTGAAATTGTGTAGTTATTCTGACATTTTTATACACCCAGGTACTGAACAGGAAGCAGTTCTCGCCACATGTTAGACATTTTCTAAAGAAACACAATTTGGTCTTTCATTAATGACTCAGATATTGCTATATAGAAAAGGAAATCTCACACATCTAGCATCAAAGTAAAAGCAAAGGAAGAATTATTGCAATCAAAGAGAAAACTGGGAAAATGTTAATTTTGTTTCATTTCAACAAATATTTTTTACATTAAAATCCACATACTATATGTAATCCAGAACCCAGAAACTATCAGATGAAAGATCATATATTAAATTTAAAAGCCTTTTAAAACTTTATATTGTCAGTGATTTAGCAGGAAAATCAGGATATAGTAGCAACTTTGGGAACATTGGGTGTCTGCGTACTTACAATGAGCCTGTCAATAACACTGGACAACAAATTTTTACAAAAGTCATGTTACTGAAATAAAATTAGTCAATTCTTATCAATTTTTATGTGCTGAACACGAATATGACAGTCAAATTGCAAAATTGGCTCTAGTTTTTTTGTAATCTGCAAGAAATTAATGTTTACATAACGAAATGCATTCCAATAGTAAAAGGTCAACTGTAATAGCCTACCTATAAAAAATCAAGTCATTGACTACATCTTAGATTTCTTCGCCTGTCTCTTGTACAGCTGTTCGGGAGCATCTCTGAGGAGTGTCCAGCAGTAGTCAGCCAGCATTGTAGTGGACCATTTTCCCTGGTATCTTTGTTCCATTGTTGCGATATCTTGATGAAAACGTTCGCCGTGTTCATCACTAACAATACCACAGTTGCTAGGAAAGAAATCCAAATGGGAATGAAGGAAGTGAATCTTTAGAGACATATTGCAGCCAAGTTTCTTATACTTCATCAACATGTCTTCTACTAGTTCCTTATAGTTTTCTGCCCTAACATTTCCGAGGAAGTTTGTAGAAACTAGGCGAAAAGCATTCCATGCTTGTTTCGCGTCACCTTCCAGCAAGTTGTTGAACCGGTCATCTTTGAAAAGCTCTCGAATCTGAGGACCCACAAAAACTCCCTCTTTAATCTTTGCTTCGCTGAGTCGAGGGAATTTTTCATGCAGGTATCGGAATGCTGGCAAAGTCCGGTCAATGGCTTTCACGAAGTTCTTCATCAAACCTAGTTTGATGTGAAGGGGTGGTAGCAAGATTTTCTGAGCCTCAACCAGAGCTGGGTGTTGGATATTCTTCTCTCCAATGGCTACATTCTGCCTGTGAGTCCATTCCTTCCTCATGTAGTGCATTTCCCTTGCTCGGCTATCCCACTCGCATAAGAAACACATGTATTTTGTATATCCTTGCTGCAGTCCCATTAAAAGGGCAACTACCTTCAAATCACCACAGAGGTGCCAGCTGTACTTGTTATACTCAATGGAATTCAGTAGCTGCCTTAAGTTATCGTATGTCTCTTTCATGTGGACAGCATACGCTACTGGAATAGATGGAAGAATGTTTCCATTGTGCAAAAGCACAGCCTTGAGACTCAGTTTCGAAGAGTCCACAAATAGTCTCCATTCTTGTGGGTCATGAGTGATTTTTAAAGCATTCATGAGGCCCTCAATATCGGAACAGAATATCAGATTACTTTCCTTTCTGAAGAAAGGCTCCAATTGCTGGTGGCGCTTTCGATATGCAATAATTGTGACATCTTCTTCTAGAAGATTCCATTGTTGGAGTCTTGATCCTAGCAATTCTGCCTTGTTCTTTGATAAGTCCAAATCACGAATCAAGTCATTTAGTTCTTCCTGTGTTATTCTGTGTGGGGTTGATGATGCACCACAGTGAAAATCTGGATCACTGCATGCTGATGGACCAGGAGAAGAACAGGTCGACTCACCTTTGTCTTCGTCAGATGAATCAAGAGAATATTCTGCTGGAGGTTCTGGAATAGGAAGTCCCTCACCATGTGGAACTGGTCTCAATGCAGACGGAATGTTTGGGTAGACTATTCTCGATTTCTTTCGCTTCGTTATTCCGCCGGAAAGAGGAGGAACCAAGCAGAAGTAACAGTCATTTAGGTGGTTGCTTGGCTCTCTCCACACCATTGGGACTGCAAACGGCATTGATGACCTTTTGCAATTCAACCACTGTGAAAGCTGTGTTGTACATGTAGCACAGCATATATGCGGAGCCCAAGGCTTGTCTTGGTCACCAACCTTGCATCCGAAGTAAAGATGATATGCCTTCTTCACTTGAGAATTGATACTTTTCTTCTGGTTGGCAAATGTCACTTCCCCACAAATATAGCAAAAATTGTCCGCGGTATTAACACACTTTCGAGGCATTACTGTTCTTTATTGTACGTAAATGGATAAAATAATAAGTTTTATGTAACAGTAGCTTGAACTGTCTCGCACAACGTCTAAAATATTTTAAATGCTGAACCTATCTGATTGGGCTTTATATAGTACACTGCTTACGTCAGCTTCAGCAGCCGCCTGGCATTAGTATAATAGGCCTACACATGTATAGTACACTGCTGACGTCAACTTACTTCAGCAGCCGCATGGCATTAGTATTGCATTGCATCAGAAAATGATGCAATCAACTGTGGATGATGTGAGCATGATGGTATTATGCAATGTTACATCATTATTCCGGATGTTGCTGCAGTCCTACTGGAGAAATTTACACAGTGAAACATAGAAAATGAGGTATATGAATATCTTCAAAACGAGAGCCAATACAAATTTTTCACGGTTATATTCGTGTTCGGCACACCAAAATACTACAGATTAGGGCCTTTTCAAGTCAGTAATGATTTCACTGTTGACCAGTGTAATAGGCTCATCTCAAGCACGCAAACCCCCAATGTTCCCAAATTTGCTACTATACCCTGATTTCCCTGATATATTTATTTATTTATTTATTAATGAGAAAAGGAAGAAGAAGAAACTAGAGATAGGGTCTCAAATAAGATGCAAAATACAGACTGAGACAATATAATGTAGCTATTATGGGATAATTAGAAGAGAAAAAACAAGGAAAGTAAGCAAAATATGTACATTTAGTATATTTACATATATTCATGAAACTACTTTTAATTGCAGATCCCAGGAAAACACGACATACATAAAATTGTTGTGAATATTTGGTAATAGCTGGGCATTACAGCACTTAAGGACCTACTCTTGTTGTCCTGCAGTTCAAGTGTTTCCGGTCTAATATATTTACAGAAATAATATTAGCACTATGGCGACAATTGGAATGTGACTTGAAGTAATCCCCTGAAAATAAATCCGTGGTCATTCTTCCGTATTGAAAATATTTGTTCCAATTATGAATATATTATCGATTATTAACGCGATAGCAATCGTCGTTTATGTTCACGTGCACGGGAAAAATACCATAATCATCACCTGCTATCCTATCCCGATCTTTTTTTTAAAATAAAAAAATAATAAATTTAAATTATTTTAAGCAGCATGTCTAGGTCAAGCTAAGTCGGAATGATTTGAATATGCTGGCAAAGTTTGCAAATTATATGTATCAAAAGTGGCCTAACAAAAACCCCATTATATCACTTTTTATAGTCACAGTTTGCTAATTCATTCCCATAAAACGTAATGTTGATATTTGATGTAATCACTGTACATGCTTGGTAAGATTGACAAATCTCTCATATATCTTATAAATGATATATCAAAGAAGAAACTTATAAAATAACGATATTGATGTGCTGAGTGCCTGGTTTTTGACTCAAAGTTCCTTAAAGGGGTCCACTATAAAAATCAATCTAGCTGAGGTGAGGGGGGCCTACTGTTAATACTAGTGATGATATTTTGAGGTGAGGGGGGCCAACTTGCTAAAAATAGTGATGATATTTTGAGGTGAGGGGGCCGACTTGCTAATAATAGTGATGATATTTGCATGTTCATTACTGAAGTATAAGTAGTTGATCCATATATGCTCAAGATTATCACATGATCCTCTCGAAACCAAATGTTTAACTTAGTTGTTGCATTGGAGGAATAACTAACTTTTAAAACATCTAAACAGTAACAGGAAATGTGATCCCCTGAAAAGATAATTCCGTTGTCATTCTTCCGTATTGAAAATGTGAAGACACTGTCAATTAATAATGATGTGATTTCCTCATAGTGTGATGACACTGTCAATTAATAATGATGTGATTTCCTCATAGTGTGATGACACTGTCAATTAATAATGATGTGATTTCCTCATAGTGTGATGACTCTTTCAGTTAATAATGCTTGTCAGTCAAACTGTCTTGGTCGGAATGAAATTTTATGGTCATTACTTGATACCGAATCCCAACCTTTTGTGTCGAAATATATCATGAAGAAAAATATAGAACGAAAACAAACAAAACTTTATTTCACGAAACATGGGTAATTCAGGCTTAGTTTGGATTATTTGAATATCCGAATAAAGTTGGGAAATTATCACAATTGGTGTACACCAATCTCTTGATAACACACGTTATGGCAACAAAACTAATTACGTTACCTTAAATCATAAGGTTAATATTTGTCGAAATTACCATACCTCTATGGTACGTTTCACTCTTTCATCTTTGGAATGTTCTAACTAAGAAAAATCGTTTAAAGTGATGAAAGTGATATTCTTTACGCTTGGTTTCTGACACAAAACTCACTCGAAGCTTTAGTCCATAAATCTGCAGCAAGGCGTTTACAGATAATTAAATACAAGTTACGTTATTTTGTTTCCTGTAAATATTTTCATATAGTCCGAGACCTTTATATTTTTTGACGCCGGACTGATGACATATATATTACATCCTCTTCGTTCAGATTTTACCTTCCTAATCGCATAATGTAATTGTTTGTTTTAACTCTCGAAAAAGAAAACTTGCTAAAAACGTAATATGGGAACAGAGTGAAATGTGTCATTATGGAGCCACCTATGTATTGCTTTTTTGATAGGCTGAGATAAAGATTTGTCTAACTTTGATATTCATATGTTAGTTCTAAAGCATCATTAGTTTTTGAACACTCGACATGACTACGAAAACCGTTCTTTCTTTTAGTGGCGCAGGCATGTGTTCTTTGAATATGGGTTCATCTGGAGAAGAATACGGGGAAAATATTGACCAGACTAATGTAATTTCTGGCTGTAATAAGTCTCAGTCAGTAAATGTACCCTTTATGTTTAATATTGAGCCCATTTGTTGTAGTTAACAGCTCATGGATACGAGAAACTTTCAAACTAAGCAATCTGTCAGAAAGGTACATGATGCCGCTAGTTATGCAAAATACTCTGCTAGACACTTAAGCCTACAACCCGTATCAGGCGTGTCTAGAGTTCAACATACCGCATCTAACTGACAGTATTATTACTTCAACAAAATAGTAAGCACAAGAAAGAAGAGAGACAGATGGAAACAAGACGAAATTCAACAATACAGATGACAAAAACCGAAAACGTGATCAGCAACAAGAGTCATACACAAATAGGAATTCCTGGTCTTGTAACATACAATCATAACAACAACCATTACGGAGTCTCAACTATTCAGGGGAAATAATTTGATGGCGAACCAGAAATTCAGTAGAAGAATAGATGTATCGGACGATGTTGATGATGATGAACGTTATGATCAGTACCAAGAATGCAACTATAACGATTATGACCACGATAATAGGCATGACAATTTCTACGCCCATGAGTCAGAATGGAAACAGTGGTAATCAGCCTTGATTACTGTACATGCGCATATATTAGTAAATATATAGAAAATATCTATTCAGATGATACAAATTACTATCGCAATATGACTGACTGCCTACTGATACCTAACAATTGTCTCATACTTCCAACTAGGGACGTTAGAAGAAGTATGCCCTCTGCATTGTGTATTAGTAGTTTTCTTGACCTATTCGAATGTTACATCCCCTTGATATGTGAACAAAAAATGACAAAACAAACAAGCAGATTTATAAATACACAAAATACTGATTACATGTGTTGCACAAAACTTTGAAAATACTGACAACAGCTATCTCAGAATGTCGAAGAGGTGGTGTTTCATTTATGATTAAATAAACTTGGCCTGGTCAGTAAAAGAACTAATGACGAAATCGTAGTTATTGAATTAAGATCAGTTAAATCTTTATATTTGATGTGTATCTAACCTCTGATGATTATCTCAGCTGAATCCATATTTGAGTATTACTCATGTTTAAGTGAAGTAGTAGTCTTGGGGGATGGTACTACCATATAAAGAGAATCACCATGATCATGGTAAAGGGTATAAACGAAACGCTTTCACTGTATTTATTAACAACAATGACTTGATGCTATTGAATAACTGAAAATTATAAAACGGCCGAGTTACACGTTCAAAATATGCATATCGGCTCTTGACAATATAGGTGTCAACAGAAAAATGCTAGATTGGGTTGTTGAATGAAGTTTTGTTTTTCGATCATGTGAATAGCCTCAGTGAATGTGAATAGCCTCAGATCATGTTGTGTGAAAAACTATACCTAGTGCGGCTGCAACGTAGTTTAATTCTCATATTCCCACATTGCAATCTCCATCTTGGTGTAAATATAGATTCGATAAATTTGTAGCCTATGAATTTGAAGTAGACTGACTATTAAAGCAGACTGTGTATCTCTCCCCGAACACCCCAACAAATAAAAATCATTAAAGGTCAATGAATGTATATAATGAGGGATGTAGTCCTTCAGGTCTTACGATCGAGAAAGTTTAATCATCACCCAAAATCCTGTTAGGCAACTGAAGTTAAGAAAGCCCACAATAAAGTTCAATATTTCGGGGGAAAAAAAAACATGGAAATTGGACGGCAGCGGGGGCGTTCTCAGGATTCTCACACACACAATAAAACTGCAAAAAGAGGAATTTTGAAATAATCAATAATTTGCCATAGAGGCTCAAGAATAATAAATCTTCGAAGGTTTAGCTGAAGCAACCGAATTAGACGTTAGCCTTTATTGTAAGCTTATCGACACTCAGCGTAACAAGGGCGAAAGTTCCACATATTGTTTTGAAGTAAAATATGACGGCGAATTAGCGTCTGCTCTGGATGATATAATTCGACTGCTGCTAAATATATTTTTAAACTGTACATTTAGTCTACAAGTATGTTAGTAAATCATGAACAAACTGACGAGTTTCTGTTTAAGAAAAAACAAAAATTGTACAGAAATAACATCTGTTATAAAACAAATAAATATGTGAAAAGCCCCTGGCAATAATGTTATTCAAAATGACCATTTACTTTATGAAAGTAAAACTCATATAATGAATCACAAAGCTTATTATCGTTACAACGCAGTAATATATGAGTGGTACATTCCATGCAATTGGAAAGTAGCGTTAATTGGGCCCAGAGTTAAAGGCGGAAGGAAATCTAAAACTGACCTGACAATTCGAACGGTTTTTCCTGTTGCCTATGTTATATTTGAGAGGTACTTATTCGATAGAGTGATTAGATGGTGTAATAGTACTATAAATAACTTCATTAATATCCCCAAAAAAACTTGGGTTTCAAAAAGGCATATGTAGTACAACAACATCCTTAAATGTACAAGAAACTATATGTTCCATTTTATAACTAAGTTCAAGTGTGTTTGCTGCTTTCCTAGCTTTTTAAAAGGTATTTGACACTGTAAATAACGCCGGATTATTTTTATTAAACTCAGAAAACTGTGCGCCAAAAGGAAGATATTACAAGTTATTGAGGAATCGTATTCAAATATGCTAAATATTGTCCTGATAAACGAATCAAATTCAGAATATTTTGCAATAAAACGGAGCAGAGATGTATTTTATCAATATTCTTACACATTGTTTTCGTTAATAGCCTTCTATAACAATTGCAGTAGTAACAATTAGGTCTTCTTGTTATGTCCACTCCATCTGGAAATCCAGCACTAGCCGATGTTGTAACTCTGCTTGCTTGCAAACACACCAATCCATTCGCAAAATATGCTTGACCTATATAACAGACACTCTCTGAAAAGGAACTTCACATTCAACGTTAATACAATTTGTGGATTAGGTTTAGACCATAATAAACGAGCAATATGGGATAAATCTAAGAGAAAAATGGGCAACAATACTATTCATATTTTAAAGGAAACCGAACATGTTGGAAGTTATGTTAGCTCCAACAGGAAATATTTAACAAAACTAGACAGAGCCTTTACTAAAGGAAAAACTAATTTTATTCTCTTGAACAGATAGACACAAATTAAGTTAGTTAACCCTCTTACTAACGTGAGTGTCTTAAAAAATTGTTCTATCTTCCAGAATATGTAATATCTACAAGAATATTTTATTTGGATTATACCTAGATTTTTCAAGAAAAGATGCTATAGTATATAAAGGTTTTATTATCAATATATATATATATATATATATATATATATATATATATATATATATATATATATATATATATATATATATATATATATACATATATATATATATATATATACATATATATATATATATATATATATATATATATATATATATATATATATATATATATATATATATATATATATATATATATATATATATATAACAGATTGTACAAATATACTGGAAACAATTTAGTAACCACGCTATTCATGAGTAAGCGCTTAACAATTTTGGCACACTGGCATGTCGCACAAAAGATTAAAATATATTCATACGTCTACAAAACCCTTAATTTTATCGTAAACTAATAAACCAACAAGACAATTACATGTAATTACATCCCTTGCATACGTTCTGATCACTAAACTTTACACAAATACAACAAACTAGCATGTGTCGCGAAGGTAAAAAAGTGTGCTTACAAAATTCGGACGATGCACATATACCATTGGAAATTTTTAAAATCATTTTGTACCAAAGAAACCTGATGAGGATAAGATATCAAGAGTGGATCCCAGAAAATAAAGGTATCATACAGGTAGGCAATTCAAGCATCCTTATCCTACGGATGAAATCACAGTTTAGATGGTCAGGCCACGTCACCAGTATGTCAGAAGAGCGACAATCAAATCAATTTTCTACCGCAAGCGGATGTAGGGAAAGTGATATCAGGTCTGTCAGAAGAAATGATTCAATGATTCCTTCAATTCTTCCCGATATTTTCAAACCTTGGCAACGAATCTTGGAAAGATCACATACAGGACTGTTCAACTTTGCGGAGTTTCGTCATCACTCGAGCGACATACTTTGAACGGAGAACAAGTTGCATAGGCAGTGAGCCATTCGAGCAGCAGAAATTACAGAATTGCGGCACATTCTCTGTCAAGTGTGCTCGGACAGTTCAGAGAAGAAATTGGCTTTCTAATTTTGTTCTTTTGTTCGAAGGAATGAAAAACATTCACATATGTCATGGTCATCTTCAAAAGCGAAGGAATAATTGAAATAAATTGAACTAGCTCTTTAAACAGTTATATTTACATGTATGTGCATGAATACTGTTCATGAACATTTGTTTTAAATAAAATACGTATGTCTAATAAAAATCGTTATTTCAGATTAACATCAGTCCTGAAGAAAGCTATTCATGTCCTTCTAATCAGAGAAGCATGATTTTTATTACTACTGAATAACCCATTGTGTGTGTGTGCTTGAATGTGCGTGTGTGTATGTGTGCGTGTGTGTGTGTGTGCGTGTCTGTGTTTGTGTGTGAATAGACCAAAGGCAATGGCTGCTTTTTAACATTTTATTTTGCAAGGTCTTAAAGCTCAAAAGTGTTAAGCCCTGCTGTTGAAAATGAAGACTAAACATTATCATTGTGCAAATTGTTAATCTTCAGCAACACAATTAAGAACGTTTCAGCAGCGTGGACATCAGGAAATAAGCCTGGGTTTGGATATCGGTTTTGATTTGCATTCTCTACACTTTAGGGCGGAGGTTTAGAGCTGTTTACCTATTGTTAGGTCTAATATGCACCTTTTGTCGATATCCCAGTACTACTGGCTTGAAAAGATTACAAATGCATCTATAATATATGACATTTATCCCCCTAGTGATGTTGATTACTTAGTTTGATTCTCAAGTAAAGAATCAATATATATTTTAACTGTCGCTTTACTTTGTCATATGGCAAGTATGTCAACCAGGAGTAATAAAGGACGTGACTTGGGATACCAGTACATGTTTCATTTTATTTGTGAACGGAATACGTCGTTACATTCAGCCGTAGTGACGTGGACAAGATGAAGGTTTTGGTTTGGGATTGATCTGTTTATCCAGCAAGGAAATACTTTATCTAGATTGAAACCGTAAGTGGTTTCTTATACCTAGCTGGAAGAACTTGGCATATTGTAATTATTTTCAGTTCTTAAATACTCGGGAATTAAGCATTGGAGCAGTTCTCGTCACATTTTAGTCTTCGTTGTAAGTTAAACAATTTAGTCTTTCATGAATGTCTCACCTACGATTGTAGAGTAACAAGTCTACCACATCTTTCGCCAAAGTTCAAATTAAGAATGAATTATTTCAACCAACGAGAAAACTGGGATAATATTAAATTTGCTTCATTTGGTCAAATAACCTTACATCAAATGCCCCATGCTATACATGACTCAAAACTAAAATAACTAATAGATGAAATATTTATTTCGGTATTTTGAAAGTAATATAATCCACGTATAATGTTCTGGAAATAAATATCATTCCTTTTATAAAATATGAGATGCTGGCTATTGATAATAGTGATGATGTTGGGAATCTCGTTTTCAAAAGAATTAGATTGTTCATGAGAAAGACATTTCTAAACAGTCCACCTATGTATTTGGCCGGTTGATACTATTCATTAGTGCGATTTCACTTTTTGTTCCTCAAGCACTGTTATGTTCGAATAATAAAAAAGATGGTATGTTACCCTTAGAGGGATGAAATTAATTTATAGGTATATAAAAGTTTGGAGTGATCAATGATGATGAAGGACCGATAACTTTATAAGAGGTATGTCTTTCACAGTACCTAAATGTGAAGCCTAAGCAAAGAAAGTATAAAATATTTCATTTACACACACACACACACACACACACACACACACACACACACACACACAACCTTCTTCCCTTTCCAGACCCCACACCCGCCTGTGATAACCCAATATGATCGAATTACGTTTACCTAATAAACTAAAATAAACTACAAGGAATGATATTGGACGACGCTGCTTTGAATCAAACCTGACTACACGTGAATCCTGCAACCCATTAAGCTAAAATAAAACATACAATTTCTTCTAAGCATGTGTATTTCAAGAGCTGTTGGAAGTAATGTAATATTCCACTAACGTTGTGAAGTTATATGGATCACGCGCCGAACAATACTGTCTATACAACTGTTAGTTGTGAACTTTGCTAATGCGCGCCCAATGGAAGAAAAAAGTAAGAAAGCAAGTAAGAACCGTACGTCACTTTGTCGTCAACAACTGTCAACAAACAGAAAATGGCAGCAAAAGCAGAGGGGACATGTAAAATATTTTGGTACACGACATCTGTCGATAATTCAAAGATATAAGAAGAAGAGGAAAGTGAACTTTCAGAAGTGAAGAAAGCGAACTTAGATAATTCAGTGATGGAGGTATGTATTGCCAACTGATGAAAGTGAAATTAGTAAAATCGTTCAACATTAACAATAACATTGTTTCAACATTCTCTGCATGAGAAAGAGAAAAAGTATGTACATGTGCACAATGTATGTGAGCTTTGTAGTAAACGAGTTTATGTGGAACATTAGTTAATGTCAGAAACCACGACACAGAGGAAATCTTGAATTAAAATGTGAACAAAAGTACTTTATTTAAGACAATGTCTAATCCTAAGATTTAGATGTTTACGTATAGACATACAAATCAATTAGCAATATCGAAATTATAGCGATGAAATAGATACCTCTCATCCAGATTTTACCATCGAAAGCACACAATTTAATTGTTTTTCATAATCTTTTCTGTTAACGAAGAGAATTTGTTAAAAAATAAGTAATATTCTTACATAAATGAGGTGTGATATTAGAGAGACCACATGTACAATGTATGACGAAATACTTTGGACCAAACTTATATCGAACTTAGATATTTATTTCTTCATTCAAAAGCATCATTAGTGTTTGAAAGGACAGGACTATATAAATCATTTGCCTTCTAGCTGCGTCTGGCTGGTGATCTATTAACGAATGCTTCATCCGGAAGATAATTCTTAGAATATATTTCTAAGACTTATTCAATTTTTCAATGTAAAAAGTATCATTCAGTAAATTACCCTTTGGTATTTAACATTGGATGGCGCAAGATTACTAGTAAAGGGCTTATTCACGTGTGATAAAGTGTTTAGTTATATTTTATTTTATGTCTATAAGAAAAATATATCGTATGCAATTAATTCTCCATCTATGTGTTTGTCAAGTAATTTGTTAAACTATTTGTTTGCAAACAGATTACCAAGACCATAAGTGGATAAAAAATAATCAAGTAAAAATAATAAACGTGGACTATAGACGTTTCATAAGAAATATTATCGATATTTCAGCTAAAAAATAATTCAAACTATTCAGGCCATTTTCAAATTACTCCGCCATGAGCTTTATAATCAGTAACACAGGTAAACCTGGTACCTATTTCAAGATGTGAGACTTCTAAATCGATTTCACGATGGCTTAATGGAAGGGAATAGACTTCTATGAAAAATGTCAGATTTGTTCAACATATGACAAATAGTATCCTATTTACTATCTACAGAAACCCCACTGTACTGATAAGCAAGTTTCAAACATCGTAACTTAGAGCTCTGTGGATTTATGAATGATTATAAACTGTTGCAGTTACATTTAGAAGGGTGTCTATGTAGTATTAGTAGTAACTGTGAATATGAAATACAAAAGATAGAAAATCCTGTTTGGAATTCAGTTGATTCGGAAAAAGATTTTGATAATACAAACTCTGCACCCTTTAGTATGCATGGTCCAAACAATAACTCATCGAACCTTTATCAATGTTATAATAGCTTACACGAAATTGCAAATGAGAATGCTGTTACATGTAGTGAATTCAGCCTTTATAATACATTGAGGTCGATTTATATAACTATACACATATATGTATAATACACGCAGAAGTTAGAGAGGTAATTTTAAAACGAATGGGAATTAGTTCTGGTTATAGGTTAAATCCCACGCAGTTTAGATATGCATCGTATAGGCAATCTGAACAAGTAAGGTTTTGATTTTTCCCAAGTAGATTTATATAATTTTTAGAAAGATTATGAAATTAATATTTCATTCACTTTTTAGAAAAAGCAGTTATTAAATAAATATTGTAATATAAAAATTAAAACGAGGTGTTTTAAGGGGCAATATGTAGTGGGTGAAAAGAAAGAAACTCATTTTGTTACATTTGAAACAAATTATGCATACAACACTGAACATATAGTCAGAAATGAAAGGATGAATTATAATCACTGGGATATATCGAATGTAGTCATAGGTTATTATATCAATTTCCATTCTCAGATTTAAGATAAGAATGACCTCAAATCTAAGGAAAGTCGGAAAGAAATCAGTGTCAACAGACTAAATAATCGTCCGTTAAATCGGTTAGAATCCAGATAAAAGTATGTGCGAATAATATATATAATTATAAAGTCGCAGAGTGTGTGATTTTATTGCAAAAAATTGTCCATTTTCATTTATTTATTTAATTTGATTTTGAGAATCTGTTAGTGCGGGCAACAAATGATGCAAGGTTAAATCGCATGTGTGCACAAAGGGGTTCAACGAAAACATTTATTAATTTTTAAAATGGTATCCAATACGCACCAAAATGCAGAATGTTAACTTGCTAATTTCTGCAGTGTACTATAAATCAACGTTTTGTGTAGTTTCGGACGATCAAACGAGTTTCTGAAAGGGATTTATTTTGGAAAGAACCAGAGCTAAGATACAATATCAAACTAGCCATCTTAATTCTTTCAAGCTGTCAGCCGTTGATGCTCCAGCAAAGCTTTGCGTTGGTTGGATTACACGTGTGAAACTGAAAACAAGCGGATATAAATTGCTAAAAACGGCGATGTAGGATAAAAGATTGGATCTGATTCCGAGGAAGACATTTCAGGGATATTTGTTTCATGGGTGCCATTTTGTTATCCCAAACGAGACCTGAACAATCCTGTCAGAGGAGTTCGTCCTGGAAGAGTTGATCGAGGTAACATACAACGATAAACGTTTCAAACAAGATCAAGATTTTCGACGCATCGTCGATGAGTACGACGTGGTGAACATCGTCTCTTTGAATCCATGTGAGAGGTTGTTCGGAGGAAGAATCAACTCTATACATTTTCAGCACGAAGTGGATGACTCGTGAATGCAACGTTCCAATAAAAACGATTCGCGTTAAGTTTATCTTTGTGTCTTTAGTCGCCCAATACCGCACCGGACATCATACAAATTTGAGGGGACATGTCGATATGGAACTCGTACGTCAATGCGAAGGTTTGATAAAATCTACAGTTTGGCCACCGACGACCTTGAACTACCCCATCGTTGGTTATTATTGGCACTGAAACTGATGTTTTGCTTAAAGGTGGAATTGAGACAAACCAAGATTGAACTTCGACAGGAATATTGGTGAGAATCGAATTGGTGCATTCTCTACATCGTGGATACTGCTACATTTGGCACATCCCTACCGCAGGACAATCCCAAGAGAACGACGAATGCAGTCTACGAAATTTTATTCAGGAGACATGAAACAAAAGTTTGAAACTAAAGCAAGACGTTAACGATTATCAGATAAATGAAGTTTAAGCTCCACACAAAGCACTCCCTTGGAATACATCGAACAGAACGGTGACTGACAATCGTTTGAAAAAGCCAAGCTGAATTATTTGTGGGAAAACTGGTTTTACTTCCTATATTCCCAAAGACCGAATACTTGTTGAATTCAAAGCAATAGTTCGGGTTCTTGACGAAAGGGACAACACACTAAACACGTGAAAAGCATACGTGAAAATTCCAATTTAGTGCGTTTCTAAGAAGTCAAAGAGCTTCAACAAGCCGACGAGGTTGCTATTGCCATCAATGCCGTTAAAATTACATGACTGAAAATAAACCGCTTAAAATTGTTTCAGTCTTGGAAACTTTAGGAGATAGAGGTCTTTACGCTGGCATGACAGTTTGATCCCCTGGACGCTATCATAACCCGCTTCAACAACCCCAAATATATCCAGTCAGGTGGTAAATTTTTACACCTTAAAAATCAAACATTTCGTGTCAGAGAAGGTTTATCTTCACAAACGTTTGGTTGAATCATCAAAATCATCAGTTGATTCTTGAAAAATATATAAGGCTTTCTACAAGAATTGAATGCGACTGCCCGACCGAAGCACGTTACCATTCGGGCAAACCTGGCTCTATTAAAAAAGGAAATGTTCCAAAATATAAATTTTCTTTTGCGTTCAGACGTTGTCAACGAGATTGATAAATTTAACACTGGAATATTGGGATTGGCCGCAAAGTTCACTGAAACGATGGTCGTGTGTTTGATTGATATTATAAAAAAATTATGAACTTTGCTGTTTTGTTGTACATTTATTTTATCTTGAACTAGAAAATATGTACATTATTCTATGAAACGGACATATGTTGAAACATGAGCGATAAAATGAACAGTGCTTGTAGATGTAATTTGGTTATGATGTAAGAAAATATAAACTGTTTGTTTGCTGTTTAAAACAAAAACAAAATCGTTTTTCTTTTTATATTGTTTGCACCATCCTTAAAAATATAAAAAGTGTTGCTTTTCAAATGTTCATTTCGTACACCAAGAAAGAGACATATGTGTTTTGCGAATATGAAAAGCTTGTACAATGAAATAGATAATCAAGCACTGTGTGTTTTTAAATGTAAAATATAGTGCGTTATAAAAGAAGAAAAAACCACATTAACTTGGGTTTTGAAATGTATATTCGTCTTATCATGACTGCTAATATCATAAACAATTAGAAAAATTTGCCCCCAAAGTAAAAACTGTCTTTTTAGATAGGAATAGTTTGCACCATGAAATAACGATTGCGACATATAAAATGTGGAA
Source organism: Sinohyriopsis cumingii (assembly GCA_028554795.2). Lineage (NCBI taxonomy): Eukaryota > Metazoa > Mollusca > Bivalvia > Unionida > Unionidae > Sinohyriopsis > Sinohyriopsis cumingii. The sequence goes on from CM068828.1 coordinate 76,458,770, forward strand.
AATGTCTTGTTTCCTTGATGGAATCCTAACATTCCCAACCACACTTAAGAGTTATGGCTGCATCTAACGTTCTCAGAGTGGATGTGGAAAGGTCAGAACATTAACGTTGGGAAGAATAATGTCTTGGCCCTCCATTTAACATGTTGATTGATGGACAGAGCGGTTCTGGGGAAACCGAATTTATCGAACAATTCAAACAAACACTTTTTCGATTGTCATCTGTAACGTATTGTGTGGCAATCCCCTTTCACGTTAGGCCACGAAAGTCTGGGAGAATTCATTTCGTTTCTAGAAGTAATTCACCGCGAAGACGATTGGATTGTGTCAGACTCCTGTCAAGCACATTTTGTCCTCCTAGATGATATGGTAGGAGAAGACGAAGAAAAAATCTAACCTGGCTTTACAGAAAAAAGACCATTATAATGACATAGTGATTTATATTACTGAAAATGTATTTCAGCATACTACGGCGGATTTCGCTATCAGTCTCCGTTCTCATTCTATAGTGTTGCTTAAAAGTCACAGAGATAAATCTTAAGCTCAAATTTTGGCAAACGATTCAGGAAAGGTTTGCCTAAATTATGCATACGACGATGTCACCCGATTGTTACATGCACATTTACTCACCACACACACTACTATGTATTGTTTGAGAGTTCTAGTGATCGGTTTCACGGTTGATGTAAAGATCGCGGTCCGCTTATTTTAATCTTTGGTGTCAGATTAAAAACTAAACAAATGTTCACTTGTCATCTTTTAGACAATATTCAAAGTGGCTTCATTTCAATCTCATCCTCCTGTCGAAATGATTCTTATACCGTATACCAACAGTCTAGAAGTCAATGCGTAAGAGCGTAAGAACGTTTTTATTTGTTATAATCTTGTTTCTTAGAAGTACTGATGTGGTTTAATTTGAACGCATGTAAATTCAACTTTATTAGCGAACAAAACATTTCTTAAAACACAAAGATTCTTTCTGATAGCTCGCTGATTCATAAATAGACAACAAATTAAATTGAAAACAGACGGAAAGAGATTTTCAGGAGTTGTCCTTAGTCCTTCGCTTTTAAAACGAAATCTTATAAACGAAACTACAAAGCAAACTCTACAAAACAGAGAATTAAAAAGAGAGTGACAATAATTTTAGACTCTCAAATGAAGACGAAAACCCAATGGTAAAATATTCCTTCACGTGGTATTATTTTTAGAACTCACACGTGCTCACAAAAGCTTCATGATCTGACCTTCTCCCTTGACTCTTCTTCTCCATCTCCTCAGTTAATGATGATTTCAGCAAAACTAGATTTAATACCACTGTTTTCCATTTATCAAAATGGAAACCCATAGCTAAAGCATTTCTACAAGACTCCACGTCCTTTTCTTCTACTGCTCTAGCCGTTGCTATTGAAGACCAAATCGTGCCCTCTCCTAAGGTCTCACTGGACAGGTTATCTGGCGAATTTTCATCCAACAGTGACCTATTACAGGAAAATGAGAATAACTGTACACTGAAGATACAAATTAAATCAAACTAATGATTTTTGTAGAAAGCATACATGTGAGATTTTGACTTCGGCAATCAGGTTAATTCCTGATGCAAATGGTGGTTTTTATACTGAACCAATACTGCCACCAACCCCATACTTTTACTTTCATTTTTGACAGGAAATAGCTATTTTGAATATTTTCCTGTGACAAGGCAGCTAAAAAAGTCAGTATGTGCGTTATACATCCATAAAGTTCACTAGTACTACAACAAATTGGCATACATTTCATCACCCCTCAGCCATCTAGATTTTTGGATATTTACATCTGTAGCAGACACACGTAAATACGTAAGCTACGTCGGCTGCTCGTTTGCAGCCCAAGTTTGGCATTTGATATTCAATGCTCATCTAACTATGACAGGTAGGGTAATCTCTGTAGTTTGCATATCAACGGCGATTTATGACACTAAGCAATGATCACACTACAAACAAACACCCTTTTGCTAGTTATAAATTCTGAAATATGCTATGCACTATACAGCATGATGCAATTCGAAATAGTAGCCATCCAAACAGTTTTTTGTTTCTAGATATTCTACTTGTCTTGAACACTCATTTCTATTGCTATGAGTTGCTAACTCAGCTTCCTATGCGACTATTAGTATTTCACTGTCTACATTATGTGAAGTAACTAGAAGTGTACAGGCCTCACATCGGTCACAAGAACAACACAAACTTCAAACACCTAATTCACAAATATAAATGGTAATTGTTAAATAATACTATCTCAAAAAGTGACATTATAGGCTTACATACGTGAATTTGACAGGGGTCAATTTAGTCCCTGCCACTTGATAATACCCTGACAGGGAATGAACGCTAATGCTTGCAGTCTTAGCACACTGTATATAAAGATATCTTTTTATTTGATGTGTGCGTCGCTCGTGTAATGATAAAAAATTATTTTCATCATTACAAATAGCAAACATTTTCAGTGCATTTTATTTAATAATTGCTTTGATGATTATTTATTACTATTTGTTTAGATAGTGAATTATTTTTCTTAAACAAGCGAAAAGACAAACGAAAAACATTTTGTTAAAAGCATCTTCAGAAAGAAACTTTGTTTCTACTTTTATTTAGTGTTACGGTATCTCTTTGCTCGTCAATAGCTTAGAAGTTTAAACGTGTTTCACTAGGTATCGTGTATTATGTATTAGACAGTCAAACCTGTTTCACTAGATATCGTGTATCATGTATTAGCCAGTTAAACCTGTTTCACTAGATATCGTGTATCATGTATTAGCCAGTTAAAACTGTTTCACTAGATATCGTGTCTCACGTATTAGCCAGTCAAACCAGCTTCAATGCTCGTCTGTAATGCATGCCTCAGAAGAAGGATTTATATGTTCAGCATGCACAGTTACGCAGTCAATTGATGGATCACGGAGTATATTCAAATTTGTGCCTGACTTTATATTTTCTATCAAAATCTTCATTCTCGATACGTGAAATAACCTGAAATTTACGTTGTTTTATATATATGTAAAACGTATTTATACAAGCGTTCTCTTATGTCTTCCCCTAATTTTTGAAAAGCGTTTATTTTGTTGTCTGCAATTTTTATAGCAACCCTTACTTTCTTCTCTGTCCTTCTTCATGCATACTGTAATAGAGGATTTGCATACTGTAATACAGGGTTTGCGTACTGTAATACAGGGTTTGCAATAACCATTCATGTTAGAATCAGATATGTTCCTTTATTTCAGACATTTTCTACTATCTGTTGTTTGTTGTCAGCTATGAATTTTTTGACCAATTACCTTAAATTCTTTCTATCATTCACTTTATCATTCCTTATTAAAAATATAGTGAATAATGCAAAAACAAAGGCTATTTTATATCTAATGTTTTTGCCTTCAAATATCACATATAAGAACGTGTAAAGACCTACACTGCCTGTAAATTAACAACAATAATATCAGCCAGTAAAATTATTTACAATTTAAAAAAATTCTAAATTCAGAAAATCGAAGCATTAGATTATTAACTCACAAGAGGAATAACCAACATAATGAATGCCATTTGCCAGGAGACGATTAACTATGTTCTAACAGTCAGATACATCAAGCGTTGCAAAGTCAAATACATTTAAGGTTCTGCTAAGTTCACCAAGAAGCACACAATTCGATCAGGATTATACCAATTTGATTTAGTTGAATTTCATTGACACGATTATCCTACAAGAAGAAAGACTTTTTTTAAAAAAGAGACAGTGAGTTTAAGTGGACCTAAGGTTCGTCGCGTTTAGTTGTTGATATGCAAACAAAAAAAAAAGCCTGTGAAATTTAACGATACTGCTGAGTTGCAATGCAAACTGTGTGGATCCCAAGTCTAAGCTGTTTCTTACATATAAATGGACGACAAAATGCCAGCCGTAGCACATGTGTATCATACACTGCAGACAGTCAGTTTAACCACATTCGGTTTAGAAAAGATGAACGAAACTAGGAATGATTCGAATATTATCTGTGTTAAGAAAGGGATGGAAAATTATGCAATGTTGAATACAGTAAAGGTTACCACGGTGACCGTAACTGATGGGAAGTATGTAGTAGCTACTGGTGTAGGACTCCATATGACTCTTAACGATGCTAAGTAGCTATGTTGGAATTTGTACTTGAAGATTTTAAAGAAACGTCAAAATAAACCCACATGTTTAAACACGATGTTATAGTTATATTTGCCATCGGTAAAATAACATTGGAATTCAGAGGAAAAAAAAAACATTATTTAAATGTCGTCTTCTAAGGAGGCGACTACTACCAAGAACGTTTGTGTTCTTATTCCAGATATTATAGGTATACTCTTCATTAAACTTGCTCCAGCCAGCTAAGACTATTTGATATAAAATGTCAGTATACGCGTAGAATTCCGCATAGACTACCTTTATTCCCGTGCAAATATATATTATATTATATTATATTATATTATATATATATATATATATATATATATATATATATATATATATATATATATATATATAGAGAGAGAGAGAGAGAGAGAGAGAGAGAGAGAGAGAGAAATTGATCTAACCATTTATAAAAGTTATGATTTTTTTTATTATCGAGACACAACTCTTTTGTGCTTGTTTGCTTATAAGCCCTTAGAAAGCGTCAAGGAGAAATTGGATATAGTTTGGTATACAGCCATGTATGAAACATTCGTTATACATGAAAAGGGACATGCATATTGCGTGATAGACACAACTATTGGAGATACCTTAATTTAATCTATGGATCAGATTGAATCATATAGATAACACATTGACAAAATCCCCTTGTAAATCAAAAAGCGTGGCATTTACAAATGTTTTATTAGATAATGATTCCATATCACATCTGTGACTTGAAAGTCGTAGCACATGAAGATCGTGGAGTAATAAAACCCTGATCAAATTTGCCGCAAGGGTTTGTCATCAACCTCAAAAGAGGTCAAGGACGTCATGTCCGCAGACGTTTCACATAAATCAAAAATAGTAAAAATAACCATGCTCCATTCTGGGCAAAGTGGTGTAGCCAATAAAGAACGATCTTCATTTGAAATTACATTATTCGATGTATTACGTTTCATGTATTTAACCACCAGAAATTCGATATTTATTCGTGCGTATCAGATTAGTACTGGATTTTGTTTCAACATATATTGAAAAAATATGTAGTTAGTAACTCTGTTCAATAATACTACCTAGAACTGTATCGTCATACATCATCGCTGGGAAATATAATACACATATACATATTTTATACTTTGAAATGTGTATTATAATTAATGGTTAACGTTTGCTTGTTTATTCGTACCAAAGGAAGAAAATAGTGGGTACAAATCATTAAACCTAACGATAATCACCGGCATATCATAACAAATATGTGCTAGGTTATATTTCTTGTCTGCTTCTACACAAAGTCGACCTGAGAGTGTAAACCTGCTGTCTTTCCATGAGACAAGAGAAGTAGTTGATTTAGTTTGTTGTAATGTAGCGGAGATAGTAAATGATTTCGTTGCCTTTTCATGCGCCAGTGAATTATCAAAGTTCTTTACTAAGGATTGGATCCTATTGAAAATTAACTCACGTATGACCATGATTTCAACATCAGATGCTGGCTACTATTTTCCTTAAACCTAAACAAAATTTAAGTCCTCCGAAGGCTATTTATCTATAGACATTGACATGATTTAGTTTCGTGTCTTTTACTCACTTATACATGTATACTCTTCCGGAACTCGTATTAAACTCTTCCGGAACTCATATTAAGCTCTTCCGGAACTCATATTAAGCTCTTCCGGAACTCATATTAAGCTCACTAAATAGTGACGTTATGGAAAGTTGCTAGTGAAATAGTGAAAATAAACCAAGATGTCTCATTGGCCGACTTGAGTTTACAACATACACAATGAAATGTCCCAATTAGTCAATCTCAAAAGTTTATTAATATATCGATACAGATTGTAAAAACAGCGAGAAAGACACAAAACAGTTTAGCACGACTTAACAAACCAAGTTATAAAAGGACACATCTGCAAATATATAGTTCTAAAGTCTTCGTAATTGCGATAACTTTAAAATAATATTTACGCGCTTGTTTATTCCAGGGCCCAGAACGCCTATCTGTCTCTGTATCCGGTTGGCTAAAAGGCACGTGTTAGACGATGCTGCACATTTATAAAAAATTGCAACCAATGGATATTTGTCACTCGCAAAATCATACCAACTAATATCTCTTTATTGTTTTGATATCAGCAGCACAGAAAATAAACAAAAATGTTGACGTGACAGGCATAATGTGACTGGAAAGAATAAACTACTACGCATCCATAGGCTTTGGGCACATCATCACAATCCATTATATAAGGCGTCATTGCAAGTTGCGTTCTAACTATGAAACTGTAAAGATGTCATAATCTAGGGGTAGATATACCGCTCCCAATAAATGTCAATATATACCTATACAAGGTTGAAGATCAGATGTCAGTGTGTTAACATTCATTTAATGTAAAAGATCCAAATTTTGTAATAGTAAAGGTTAAATGTATAAGAGAAACCACCTTCTTGAGAAAGTCCAAGATTTTCCCTTAAGGGAGATAATCAATAGCTTTCAGTGGAGTTGACATTAAATAAATAAATTCTATCCCAAATGGCAGAATACGATGCGATTGACAAGGATGTGTTCCAATATCAATGTAATCAAGCATTAAACTAATTCTAGGGCATGATTTTAACCATCTAACAGTAAGCAGAGCTTACTCCAGAAAAGGTTGCGGAAACGTCTGGCCTGAAAATACCGTTGATGAGGTTTAGAGCATGCCCATATACTAGCACGAAACAAAAACAATTTCATTTCAAATTAGTCTATGATAGTTTCTCTTAGTCTACTACAAATATCTGACATATTGACGTGTACAAGGTCTTCTGGAAGTTCTATGTAAGTATTTTTGTGAATCAGGTCCAATAATTCTAGTGGAAGTTTGCTTTTGTCTATCCCTTCCTTGAGAAGTAGAATAAGAATATTTTCTCCTTTTCTTGAGTAAACACTTTCCATTCTAGCCATGTTTAGTTCATACATACACCAGTAACTACTCAGAAAGTCATCATCGAGCAGAACAACCGTCTTTCTGCTGCGATGGATGGCGTTCGCAATGTTAGCAGCAATTTCTTCCCCTGGCAGAAAATCACGGTGATGAATGCATAAATGAAGTCCTTCAGTCTCCACCTTTGGAAGAAGTGTGAATTTTACGAATCTCATATTGTTATCTGCATAGGACAAAAACGCATCAAACTGGTAGTTTTCTCTGTCGCTTTCATATAGCCCATTGTAACCTCTGTACCTCCTCTTGGTCACATAGTACATGTATCGAAGTTTCCAACGGTACCGATATATTATTCCCGCTGTAAGTACAACGACAAATAATACAAAACTAATAGACAAGATCCAAATTGCTACCGTGTAGTTAGCACACTTTTTCTCCAATCCCAGAATTAGATTATCTAAGTTTGTAAAAGACTGTTCGTTGTCATTTACGTTACAAGTATAGCTATCAAAGCCAATGAATGTTACTCGACTTTTTTCATCGTATACCCATTTTATGAATTCCAATGTACTACAGTCGCATTTAAATGGATTATCTGTCAAATCGACAGTGACATTTTTAATATTGGCCTGAGCAGTCAGTTGATTTCGTATATTGGCTGGAAGAGAACTCAAAATATTTCGTCTTACATTAAGATGACTGATATTCATATGATCCATTCGGATGTTGAATGTCAGCAGATAATTCCGACTTATATCTAAATATTCTAGACTATGAAGGCCTGAAAATATTTGGAAAGGAAGTGACGTAATTTGGTTATTTGACAAAACCAATGTTCTAAGATTGGTTAATTTTCCCAATATCTTACCGTCACTATCTTTCGCTAAAGTTAGGCCGAGTAAATTATTTCCAAGAAAGAGAGATTCGAGTTTATTCACATTTTCAAGGAATCTGTCGCTGACATATGAGCATAAATTGTCGGAAATGTCTAAGGTTTTAAGTTTTTCCAGTCCCACCAATGGCCCTACTAATTTATAAAAGGAGTTACCTGAGACATTTATAAATGTGAGTGAACTATTTCTAAAGTTTATTTCGGGTATCTCGTATCTAAGGTCCGCAAATTGAAAATGAAACTCTTCCATGGTGGGTGGGACAATAATAGGAAAAACTTTACCGCTAAAGTCAGTCTTTATATCAGAAGCATTTGTATTATTAATGTTCTCGTCCTTTCCATAAAATTGTGGTAAGCTTGTACTCTGTTTAGCGGGTGGCATACTGTTTAAATAATGATTACTGGATATGTTGCAGTATGACAAGAGGTCCCAAATGTGCTCCATATTGTTATTCGTGCATTTTACTCCATTTGCATCATAATTATAACTTTCAAGATTGGCTATAAATGGACATTCTTCAATGTGCTTTTGTACATACTGTGCCTCGCTTGTGATTGAGAATGGCATACGTGTTGGATGTTGATAGCCTCCATTTAAAATTTTCAAACTTTTGCAATTGTAGCCTTGGAAGATGTATAAACCGAAGGTAAACTTGTTTCCGGCAACGGACAATTTCTCCATTGATTTTGGGCAAACATTTCCCCAGTCGCTCTCTACAAGCTCGATCTGATTTTCATCCAGATACATTTCCTTGATATTTGTTTGATTTAAAAATTCAACATGTTTGCTGTTTAATTGAACACTCAAGTGAAAGGTTGGATAAAGTCTGTTGGCTTTCAAAATGGTTATTGAGCCATTGATGAGTCCGAATGAGGCATTACGCAGTCCATCGAAACCAAGAGCTGCATTGTTTGATATATCTAAATACTGGAGATGTCTTAACGGAATCAATGCACCAGGTTCAATCCGATGGATTGAGCAGGATGATATGTCTAAGTCAGTCAAGAAAGGTAGATATACAAACGTGTTGTTAAATAGTGATTCTATATTACATTTTTCACTCGACAGTTTAAGCATGCGAAGATTGTGGAGTTCTAAAAAGCCTGGACCAAATATGGCGTTAGGCATACCGTCAATTTTTAATGTGGTCAAAGATATTATATCAGCAAATATTTGATGAGGATAGGAAGCGTTGTCTGTCTTTACGTTAACATTTTGGATGCTAAGATAACATAGATTTTTGAGCGATCGGAATACACCTTGCCCAAAGCCTTGGACCGTTAGAGGAACATTATTCCGATTGAAGTCAAGACGTCGTAAGTTCTCCAGTCCGTGAAATGCATCCCGGTCAATCTTTCGCATGGAGTTGGTCGATAGATCTAACGATAACAGATGTGGAAGATTGGAAAACGTTCCGTTTCCTACCACTAATATTTCATTGTTGCTCAACGAAAGGAAAACAGTATCGTTTGGCATCCTTGGAATCTCCGTTAGGTTCATTTTGGAGCAGTCCACAATCAGGCGATTCTCAATGTCCCTTCTACATTTGCACGGAACGTTACTTATACATAATGAGTATGACGATGAAATAAGCGTTGTCTTTCCCGCTGTTGTTGAGATGAGTAGCCACACGATAATTATGATTACCTCCATCTGAAAGATGAAGACATTGATGCCAAATATTAATAATGAGAAAATAGAAAATATGGGTCAAAATTAATTGAAAAAAAGCAAAGTAATTTTATTAGGACTAGTAATATTTTGTGAAGAATCTTAATTAGATGTTCCTTACTTACACCTCCCCGAGTGGCCGAGTAGTCTAAAGCGCTCACCGTTCCGGACTACTGCCATCTCACCTCTGTCTGCGTCGGTTCGAGTCTCAGGCTCGGCTTACGTGGGTGCGTGAGAAAGCCTGCCAGTAGCTTTGCGTGGGTCTGTGGCTTTTCCGGGTTTTCCAGGGTTCTTCCTCAGCCAGTTATACTGTCCGCCACGTATTGTCTACCTTGTGCTGACAAATGACGTTCAACCCTTCAACAAGAATAACAACAACAACAACAACTTACTTACTTACTTACACCTCTTTACAAGCCCAATCCAAAATTAGATATAAGAAACGAAGAATCATGTAGTAGTAGTAGTAGTACTAGTAGTAGTAAATTCTTCCTCTCCAAGACCCAGAAAGTAAAAATTAGCCAAGAAAGAATTTGTTCGGTATCCCCAGTATATTATTTTTACAATCAATCTACCCACGTTTTGACTTCCAGACATTTAGAAGGACTGCATATACATATACGGACAAATTTAAAGAGTCTCAGGTTCTTGCTGGGAAAGCAACTGTCGACATTACGAACTCATTTAAGTCTATGTCAGAGGAGGTGAAGCGACAGTGTCAACTTATATATCGAGATCGTTTGAGGTCTTCGATGGCTGATAACAGTCTGAAATCTTCTGTTTTGAGTTAATTTCGTGCACCTGTGGAATTAACTTTTTCCAAATTGTTGGACAAACTTCAACAATTACAACAATGGATTGAAGAGTTTGTCATGATTTACGGAACAGACACCCTTCATAGAACACGTTTCACCTCAGACAAGCAAATGAGGACTCAAAAATGTATCGGCGGATCAACTTCCTACTAGTAGATGGAGCTTTTGCCTAATTGTGAACGAGCAAAATCGTATGCGTTTGGCCAGAGTCATAGCAGCAGGGAAGTTCTACAGACCAGACGGTTCCGCCAAAATAAAGCCTCCTACGAGAACTTTCTCCGTAGAAGCCTCAGATTTCAAAAATAAGCCTTCCCACGAAAATTAATTTGCGTAAATTCGTTCCCGATTGCAATTTTTGTGTGCAAAATCAATGATTCTGGACAAGTAAAAAACAAAGATTTTAGGGGGGGGGGGAATTTATTCTGGTGTCGACAAAGTTTGCAAAGTTTGGCTGCTGATCCTAATTTTACCTCGCATTAAAACAATATAGTTGAAAATAATATGAGTCCGAAAGCTAGTACAGTTGGAGAGCCTCATTCTGCCAGATTAGCGCGAGAGCAATTAGCGGCATTAAAGAAGCTTATCCCTACAAAACAATTATTTAAGAGAAATGTTCGTGGTTACGAAGATGTACAACATGGAATTGCCGAGGTATCATCGAAATGGTTGAAGCCAGTTACCGGAACAATCGAGCAAGTTGTATTTGGCGACGAAAAAGATCCAGATACCAGGAAAAAGGGAATTTTTCCCATGTTGAAAGGTATTGAGGAGCAATCACGAACATTACCCGATCGATTAGCAATAGCAGCAGCAGCACAAGGGCGACAACCTGCAATTGCTTATAAAACAGGTAGTAAGGGAAAAACCGTAGTAGGAAAACCGGGAGTAAAAAAAGGGAAGTTTAATATCGAGAATTTAAGAGAAAATTTCACCGATGAGGGATGGGAAATAATATCACGACCGCTCTCGACACTGTATACCATAGATCGAATTGGTCAATTTGCGGAAGATATGTTTAGTGTTCGAAATGAATATTTGACTGAAATAGGAAAGGGAAAATATAAAACCCGTAATAGTTGGTATGGTATGTTATATAAAGTTTATGCGGAAAAAACACAGGCGAGTGAAAGGGATCCATTTTTTAGAAGATTTTTAGAAGCAGCAGACGATAGATATAATTATAATAAGCAACTAGCGGAAGATATAAAACAGCAAGCGAAGGAAAGAAAACAACAGGAGAAGGAAGAAAAAGCTAAAACACGGAAAAGAAAAGTAATACCACAGGAAGATATTCAACCACAGGAACCAATAATTCAACCACAGGAATTAGGAGCTAGACCAAAAGAAAAAATTCCACCTCAGAAAAAGGAGAGAAAATCAAAAACGAAAAAAGATCAGAGTGATCAGGAACCAGTAACTCAACCAAGCGAATATAAACCATCTGCGGACAACGGCTCATTAATAATTGATCCTAAAATATCCGCTGATAATTATTTGAAAAAGAACTTGTTGTATTTACTCAGTAACTATGATTCAAAAATTCAGATGGCTGCGGATAATTCTCTGGAAAATAAAAGATTTTTATTGAAAAAAGATATTGCTGATAAAGTCGAAAATGTTGATTGGCTGGCTATAATTTATTTTGGTACTTTAGGAAAACCAATAAAATATTCTGATGAAAATTTTACAAAATTTATATCGGATGTTGGTGAATACAAATTAATGAAGTTAAGGACAATTTCGTCACCTATAGTGGCGAGTGACACGTTAATCCCCCAGTTACCCCCCCCTTCCTTCCACCTCCCTTCAGAACAATCACCTAAGAGTGATAGTCCTATATCTTTCTCCCCCTTTGATCTTCGCCACTCACCCCTTTCTCCTGCAATATATCCAAGGGGGAGTCCTGCAAAGCGCCTCCCCTGGACCCGCTCCCCACCTCCAGAACCAACATCGACAAACTGGAAACCACAGGAACTTTCACCCCCAGGAAAACGGAATATTCCGAAAGATGAGGCTTGGCCACTTGGTAGACGCGATACTCCACCAGAAATATATTCGCCACTAACGTCGTCATCAGGGACATCGTCAGGAGAAGTATTCGAGGAAGCGTTATCGCCATCGCAATTTCCAGAACCAAAAACAGGAAGCGGATATACCATTTGCCCTGACAGTGTTGTCAACGACGTGTCTCGCCTCGAGGTATTAATCGGAGGAAAACGAGCCGGAAATAACTCTCGCGAAGTAATTAACGAAGCCTCAGATATTTGTCAGCGATTATTCCGTGGTGGCATCATTAATTCTCACATTTACAAGGAACTTGTCGATGAGCTCATCGATTAAAACAACATAATTGAAATAACATGATTGTTCACAAACATCAGCGCAGACCCAAACAGGTCCGCATAGTAAACTCTAGATTGCCCGTGTACAAATATATTCACGGCAATGGATTCGGCGATATCATTGGAAGTCTCGTTACGCGAATAATACCTAAAATCGGACCCGTGATCAAACAGTTCGGGTTAAAAGCAATAGGAAAGATCGGCGAGACTGCCATTTCTGGTATCGGTAATTTGGCCAGCAAGGGCTTCAATGTTGTCAAAAGTAAAATATTAAATTTAATGCGCAAAAAACAACCCGTCAAATTACCTACCACCAGAGAAATGCCACCTGAAATCAGCAAAGCCATAAACGACGCGGCAAATAAAAAAATAAACGATCTAGCGCAGGAAGTTGCTAAGACAAATATAGCGCAGGAAGTTGCTAAGACAAATCTAGCGCAGGAAGTTGCTAACACAAATCTAGCAAAGGAAGTTGCTAAAACAAATCTCGTAAATACAAGCTTCATTTCAGGCAGCGGTCTTCGTTTTAGATGATGTTCTTAATAATAAATGTTCGCACAAGTGTCAAATGAAGTGTTTGACATGGACGAGCCTGTAGGCAGAGACACATCCGTGCGAGATTTCCAGTATTTTTCATACGACGCAGTGACACCAGATGCACCTAATCGCATTGAAATTCAAGTTCACGACACAACGAGATATTTTCTTCCATCAGAGGCATATATTGAATTTGGTGGCGAACTAAGGAGAGCTAATAATACCGATTATCCAGCAGATTCCAAAGTTGGATTTGTCAATAACGGAATTATGGCTTTATTCAAGAGCGTCACCTACACGATTGATGGAAGAGAAATTGAATCAATTACAGATAACGCTGATGTCGCAACGACGGTGATAGGTATGGCCAGATACTCGGATGATTTTACCAGGTCAGCTGGTCCTAGTATGATGTTCGCCAAGGATACTAACGACAGCGCAGATCATATCCAGTATAATCTCGCTATACCGAATGATCCAGCTGGTGCTAATCCAGCCACCCAGATGGCGGTAATGATCGACACCAATCCCAATTACAATCTCGGATTTGCCACGCGGAAAACAATGCTGGTTGGTCCTAGTTTAAGATTCTCCTGTGCAATTCCACTATCCCACATTTTTGGATTTTGTAGACACTTCAGAAAAGTTATCTACGGAGCGAAACATACTATTTCGTTTATTCGAGACCCCGCGAGTAATGATAGAGCTATCTGGAGAGACAATGCTACTGTTCCTGATGCAGGCAAGGTAATCCTAAACAAATTTACCTTGTGGATGCCAGCAATAACTCCATCGATACTTGTGGAAGAAAAATTATTGTCATTTATGAACCAAGGTGGTAAATCCGTTATGTCCTGGTTAACAACAACAACCGACTTTACCGACATTAATATCAACGGAATATTTACCTGGCGAATTGCATCACAGCAGGGCTTTTCGGCACCTAGGCATATCTTTATAGTTCTCCAAAACACAAATAGATACGATCAAACTCACAGTCATATGATATTTGACAATTTCGCAGCAACAAACGTATCACTGAGAATAAACGGCCAACAAGAACCATCCGAGGAAATATCAATTAATTTTCCCACCTATTCGACGGCCCGTGCATATCATCGCTTGCTAAGTTTCATGGGACGCGATCAAAATATCGATACAGGATTACAAATATCACAGATAGATTTTAATACTCGCTATCCTATCTATTACTTCTCCTTGGAACATCTCGACCTGGTAAAACAATCCGTCGTTGATATCCATTTCAAAGCCAGAATTGACACAGGTGGACAAGTAGCAAGAGCCATCGCGGTGATTCTCGGTGATAGAACAATGATCTTGGAAGGCATCAGCGGCAGAATGAGAATTATTGACGCTCCTGTCGAGAACATGTGACAAATTCCAAATTTAGATTAAGCGGTTATTAATATGCCATACGAACAAGTCAGTGTAACTCTGACCCCAGGTCAGATGAAAAAACTCCAATCAGCGATATCAAAGCGATGCGGTATGAAATTAACCCTGAAAAATGATCAAATTCATGGTGGGCCTAACAAACTATCGCTAACTAAAGGTCAACGTGAACGTTTTTCCAAGGCCAAATCAGCAAATTCCGGCGTTCATGTGAGCCTTTCCATAGGCGCCATCAGAGACATGGTCAAAACAGGCGGATTTCTTCCTCTATTGGGGCTAGTGAAAATGGCTCTTCCGGCGATTGGAAAGGCATTCGGATTAGGCGCGCTCGGAGGGATAGGTTCCCAATTAGGTTCCGCATTAACAAGTAAAATTACCGGAGGGAGATACGGTAAAAAAAAGGGGAACGGCCTTTATCTAAGACGCCCCCCGTACGGATCCGGCCTAAGTCGAGTCTACCAGCCTCAAATTTAGATTTGATCAGTGAAGTAAAGAAAAAAAAAAAAATTTTTTCAGAAGCGTATTTATGCGAGATCAACTACCAGACAAACCAAACCCTACCGAGACAGGAATAATAAATCTCGATAAAAATACCGGCCCTGGCACGCACTGGGTTGCCTACGCGATTAATCCTCGCGAAGTCGTTTATTTTGACTCATATGGATTAGCACCACCAAATGAATTTATCAACTACGTGTCAAAACTAAAACTTTCGATTTGGTATTCGACTCTTCCAACACAAACATTAGCGGATCCACCAATATGCGGTCCAGAGTCAATTAATGTTCTTGACGCAATTTCAAAAGCATCCGGTCCGTATCACAAAATTGTATTTGAATACGCCGTAGATAAATATCATGGTTGACATTTATGGTAGATCCCTCTACAGGAAGGAAAAAACAGAAACAGGCGACATCGATACATCAAAATTTGCAACCAAGAGTGATATTAACAATCTCCTATCGCTGTCAGAAGTAGATCCTGGCGAAGTTGCTGTTTTTCAAAATACCGAGGGAAGATTACACACCAGCAACGTGAAAATAACTGATATAATCAAGCGAGAAGAATATAATGATCATATCAGTCAATTTACTCGCCAATCTGAGATGGTATTAAAATCTATAGCTGATATTACCGATATTATCGCGGAGTTCCCCCCGAAGACTGATATCGCGGATATAAAACAAAAAAATAGCGAGTTATCAGCGGCGATGCTTCTAAAGTCCGATAAGGCATCACAGGATGATTTCCAGGAAAAAATAACAAAAAGATTTAACAAGCTAAATAATGATCTTAAAAAACTCGAGGAGGTATCAAAAAATCTCAGTAAAAAACTCGACGAGGATATAAAAAAATTCATCGATACCTCCTCAACTACACACAGCGATCTCAGTGAGAAAATAAAAAAAATCAACGAGGAAATTACTAATATTCTTGCCGAAATTAACGAAGTAAATATCTCGTTGGGTCAGAGAACAACAATCGACGATCTCAACAAAAACATCAGCGAGGAAATTAATAAACTCAGCGATGTTGTTGCTCCCGAATTTGCCAAGGGGTTTAACGCGGCGCGTGAATCGACAGATGAGAAAATAAAAAAAATCAACGAGGATATTAACGCGGTACGTGAATTAGCGCGTCAAAAGGTCGATACATCAGTGTATGACGGAGAAATTCGAGATTTAAACGCGAAACTTCTCATCGCAACTACAAAAATTGACAAAAAGGTCGATATAACATCACACGACGATCTCAGAGAAATTGTGAGAGAAATACACGTGGATGTTTCAACGATGCGAAGTTTGAACAATAAACTTCTCGACGCAGCCACAAAAATTGATGATTTAAAAGAAACAATAGTTAGGGAACATATTGGATTATTAAAAAATATTAGTTTTCCACCAGAGGTAAGAACAAGTAATCTTACTTGTTCAATACCGTTTGTGGTGTCCGGTCTGGGGATGAACATATGGAAACCCGAGGAAAATTTATTCGGCTTCTCTGCGCCAATTACTGGGTTATATCGAATATATATTCTCTCAAGGATAAAATTTAAGATAACAATAAAAATACATAAATGGTACCATACCTTCGATGAATCTTCCGGATGTTTAAATATTTTACTAACTAAAAATATCAACGAAACATTTACGTTAGAACCACCAGATAGATCCGTGACAGGGCCGATCAATTATTTTACAATTTTCGAATATGTTTACCAAACACCCGCAATTGATTGGATAAACTAACTAATAAATGACCGCATCTGACTACCGTTACAATCAGGCGCGGTCATGGCAGGATTCGCTAAAAAAACTACTCGACGAGTATCAGATAAAAATAAAGAAATACCAGCGTAGATTAGTTATCATTGACGTCGCCGTGTACGCGGTATCCGCGGTAGTCGCTGGTGCTGGAATAATTTTATCCGCGGTAACAACGATAGCGCCAATCGTTGCAACGATAATAATCTCGTCAACAACGACAATCGCTGGTGTTCTCAATATCGTAGCGAAAAAGATATCCTCTTGCACGAGTGAAAAGTTATCATTGTACAAAAACAAATTATCCCAGGTCAACGACGCGTATTCGAAATTATCATCGTTGCTTTCCGAGAGTCTCAACGATAGCGTTATCTCCGATCCAGAATTTTCGGCAATGATCAGTATTTACTCGGAGATTGAACAAATGAATATTAATAATGTCCGAACTAGCCCAGATCGTGACAAACACGACACCGCCGACAACAACACTAATATCGTTAAGCTCAACCAAGCCAGAATTTAGCATTAATTTTCCAACACCAATCAGCGTCAAAGAAATTGCGTTAACACAATTGCGTGTCTACAATAGCTGGCCCAATGTTAGATCGAAATCATTTGGCAAATTATTATCAAACAATTCACTTGTTTTTGCCAACAAAAACAAACCCGATGGAACACCTGATTGGATCGTCGTTGGCATACCAACAGGCAGTTACGAAATTGAGCAACTAGGTAAGGAATTTACCACCAGAATATCAAATATAACCGGCGATGCTACCCCGGGAATAAAGATATCTGCGCACGATCCAACACTGTCATCGATGATAGAAGTGAAATCACCGTACATGGTAGATATTTACCAATCATCGATTAGGACCATATTAGGTTGGCCTGAAATCGCACCTCTGGCAAAACCAGAAAAATCTGATTTTATTATTCCAGGTTGGTACGAGGAAGCTCCTCCAGAGCAACCGGAACCAAAAAAAGAAGATTTTACCACCGACGAAGGATGGTACGGAGATATCAAACACAAGTCTCTAATCCACACTGCCATCAGCTTCGTGAACATCCACAAATTTAACATGTTAATGTTCGCTTTTACTTTTAGGGACGAAAAAATTCTCTCGTGGTTGGTTCTTCCCAAAATTTCCCCCGGTGTGAAAATCTTCGACGCTACCCACATTAACAGGAAAATATTCCCCATAGAAGGCATCTCGATAAGAAGAACCAACAACGAATTTAATCAAGAACATAAATTACATTTAAATTTATTGCGGGAATCCTTTCATGAATGCATCTTAAATAAATCAGGCTCATGTAGCGAAATTATCAAACGCGTGAAAATTTTAAATCAACTCGCGAATGATGTTGAATATTATCATGGTATGTTTATTCAGGCGATAGTCGACGATATATCAATTGCCGATTATGTTCTTCCTATTAGCAAATTCGAGTTGATCAAAAATTCAGGAGAAAAACAAAAATTCATGAGAGTATTTGGTTTAACCGAGGAAACGCTACCAAATTTCAAATTTCCCGATTATGATGTTGATAAAATGAGAAAATCTGTTACTGATACCATCGATGATTTATTTCCGAAGTTACATGCCGCGTGGACTAAAAAAATACAATCAGAATCGATTCTCAAACACAATAACGATCCCGCCGGGCAGGGGCGGCATATCTCGCCAGGTATCGTTAACATAACGGAAGTTATCGCGATTTATCTTCACGCGGATGTTGTCGAGGGCAGCTACAATGTTGATTCGTCAGAGTCAAATCAGGCGCAGCAGGGATTTATATTGTATTCGTTTTCACCTAGCGCTTCTCCTGGTTATTTGATAATAAAAGAACCAGTGAATCCGTTTTACCTAAGATGTCATAATCGATTGTTGTCAAGGATAAATTTCAAACTAACGGATCAGAAAGGAAATTTGCTTGATATACGCGGGGAAACGATAAGTATCAATCTGCTGGTAAAATCGTGAGAATCGCAGATTTTTTGAATCTGTACACCAGGGAAAAATGGGCCAAAAAAATAAATAAAAACCGGGGAAATTTTCAAAATTGGAAGATTTTTTTAATTTTTGTTTTTTTTTTGTTTGCGGAAATCTTCAGGAAAATTCAAGGATCAGAAATTTCCTTGGCCTTGCTCTCATCGACAAGTTTTTTCAGTTGTCTGACACGCGAGCTTGTAATTTTTTTTGATTCATATGCATCCGATAAAATCAACCTAGCTTTTTCCACTAGCGTAGATAATTTAACAAAATCCTCGATTTGATCATCGCTGACAGTCGCAAGTGATTGATACATGGCAATTTGGATCTTTTTTATTAATTTGTACTCTGACGGCAGCGTGTATTTGTATTCGAGTTTTCCCTGAACAATCGTCTCGAATTCGGATCGAATTTTATTCGTGTCTAGATCCGATGGAAGATTTATTTTTTTCTTTCTCAGATCATCGATGGCTTCGATGATGTTATTTATATTTTCTTCGTCCATATATAATTTTTGTAATATTCAATTAATTTTCTTCGGATATTATCGGAATATAGTAAAACTCGATCCATTCGCCAAATTCATAGGAAAATGCTGCGTTGATTATTTTTTCTGCCGCGCGTTGCACCGATGCTTGATTAATACCAAAATACCTTGCGGCGGCGTTCATCGACGTGAATACAATTTCTTCATTTGTTTCTCGATTTAATGATTTTACCGCCTTAGCTGATCGATATCCGCCATTAAATTTACAATTTACACTTTGAGTTACAGCCCGGAGATTGGATAGTTTGTTGTTAAGTTTATTTCCGTCAATGTGGTCGATAACAAGACCGATTTTTATTGGTCCGTGATAACACTCGTATACGAACCTGTGACAGAAATAAGTCGTACATCTTCGTTTTTTATCATTACCGACGGTAATTTTGAGATATCCAAATCTATTAACACTACCGACTTGATTTTTCGTTTTGATATTTCTGACAACACCATCCGAAGATGCTTCATATCCATCAATGGTTGGATGAGATTTATACTCGTGCGTGATTGTCATTGCAGGAATCGTTGATTTCAGATTCATATACAATATTCTGTTTGTTTAAATCGTAATTTGCCTTGAATCGATTAATATAATCTTCTTCGCATGTTATTATCGAGGAAGATTTCTTTTTGTAATATCTGAGCAATTCCCGATAATTCTTTCCTCCGCAGGATAAACACAATCGAGTCTTTCCTCGAGTGCCAACTTGGCAAACTAAACAACGCAGTGGTCCTTTACTGCCTCGTCGAATCGCATATATGTGAGCGCCACAATAATCGCCTCTGCAGGATTTGTCGCATGATTTTGTTGATCCGATTGGTATCCATTTGCATTGCATTATATAATTTAAACATTTGTCTAAAATATAATAATGGATGCATTTGATCTTGATGAGGCAGAATATATCATTCCTGAGGTTGATCGTGCCAAAAAAGAATTTTTCGATGATGGAGCGGTTCACACTTGGTCGACGTGGAAAACGAACTCTGTTGATACTACGATGAACCTGGAACGGGCCAAGAAGATAATCGAGCATATAAAATCCGAACATAAAGAAGAACGATTTATCTTTGGAATAAAATTTATTGCACAAATGCCTGACGACACTTGGATTATTCGCGATAAACGAGATCCAATACGTGGCGGTAAGAAAAACGTCATCCTTGATAAAAATTCGAAGCCAGGATTATTATTGGGAATTGACGGTCCTTATTATGCTAGGGCGTATCCATCTAGCGCTGTTGTTTATGGAATTTATCGGCTAAATAATAATCCCGTCATGAAAAATCTACCTGCGATGAAAGAATCGCCGATGATAAATTGCGTTGCCGAGCGTGTTATCGAGCACATGAAAAACGCTCGTCGTGGATCTGGTCTGACTCAGTTGAGGTTAGATAAAATTAACGCGTGGGCGAAGACTGTTGTTGATGGCGCATCGATTGACGATGTTGCTGCGTTGAGCAAGAAACTTAAATTTCCTATTACCGTGAAAACGCTATCGGGAGAAATATTATATTCGTCGCCGTATAGATCTCGAGGAGTTCCAATCGAAATTATTGATCATAATTCACATGCGTGGTCGCAGTCGGTAATGATATTTCCGCGAGATCGGGTTGTTAAATTTTATCCCGTTGATGGTGCAAAGGACAATTCCGATGCAATGTTCCGATATATCAAAATATTAGCCGCGTCTGATCCGATATCGGTTTGGTTATTCTCGAGCGAAGAAAAATATGATCAGTTTATCTTGCCGCGAGGAGATATTTACCGTGATGAAAAATTACATGAATCTATGAAAAATATCGCGGTGAAATATTCGTCAAATCCTGATCAGTTATTAACGAATTGTTTTACTGTTCCGTCTGTTGCTGCTCATGCTGCCAGAGAGAGAAATTCGTGGAAACCTACAAGGAACGAATTTCTCACTGATATTCAACTTAGCTGTATCGAATACGGCCATGGCGGATTGTGGAATACCAAATATTATTTCGAAGAAATGATATCCGTTGATATGAGCGCGTGCTATCCTGGAAGTTTCCTCGGATATGGCGATTGTGCGGATTATTTTGCTAAATTTGGCCATCCCACCAACGAAATGACAAGAGTGGCAATTAACGGGCCGTTGCCTGATTTTGTCATGACCGGATTCGCTTGTGTCACTTCATTCGAGTTTGCTGAAAATTTACATAAAATTTGTTATATTTGGTTTGGTCGGCATTTATCTCAACGCAGATGGGTTCCCACGGTGTTGTTGAGATATATGCTGGATTCGTCAATGTTAATATCGTTGACAGTGAGCGAGGCGATTATATCATACAGGAAACAAACCGAAGTGTGGTTGCCGACGGATTGTGAAAACGCGAAAGATATTGGAAGAAAAATAATTGGCAAATTTACTCAAGGAGGATCCGTTGATCATAAACACCGACACGCTAGGTTATTTATCAACGATGCCGAGATGGACTTTATTATTGCCGATACGGTATCGCGAGGAATATTCTGCAACAGAGAGAATATTATCATTGACGGAGAAAAATTAGGTACCGTAATTAGCTATCTCGATGGAGAATCAGCGCAGTATACGCATTTGAGGTCTTCGATGCTCGCTTATGTGAGTATAAATTTGCTATCGATGATAAATAAATTTTCTGATATCGCGGTAAGGGTCGCAACGGACTCGTTTTATATCGATAAGAAATACCAGTATAGGCTGGATAATTTAATCGCCGATGGTTCTTGGGGAACTTGGAGGATAAAAAACGAGGATATCCTAGATTACTGTGAGGACGCCGATGTCGAAGATTGCGATAAATTTCATCGAGATAAATTTGAGGAAATATCGATGGCTGCATCTGCATTTGACCCGATTTCACGTAGTAAATTCGTTTACATGAATGGACCTGGAAGTAGCGGTAAAACAACGCGAGCGATAAATTTATTTGCGAAATCTGATATGATAGTGTTGACTCCAACTCACAGATTAGCGCGAGAAATAAGGCAACGCGGCGTTGGTTCTTGCACGTATCACAGTTATTTCAAATACAGCGGTGGATTATGGGATTCGGCTCGTATGGGAAATAAATATATCAACAGAATTATAATATTTGATGAAATTTGCACAGTAAATTTAGTTGTATTAAAATCGTTCCTGATCTGGCTGGAGGAGAAAAATACCGCCGTGGTAATGTGCGGAGATCATGGCCAGCCTGATCCTATTGATGGAGAATCTCCTCACGAATGGCTCAGGAACTTCGTTGATTATTATGAGGAAATCGACGCCGATTATAGATCCGATGATATTTTACTGACTGAATTTAAGAAAATAATTCGATTACAACCGAATAAGTTTCAATGCGATGTGATGAGAAGAATAATCGACGAGACTCCGATGGATATTTTTCTAAATTTGTGGCGTCCCCATTATCTGATCGTTGCTAGCAGAAAAATTGTTCGCGATGTTATCCAGGATATGTTATTCAAGCTTCATTGCGAGAAATTTCCAACATTACAGGTGCCGTTGTGTTACAGGCCCGCTGATACCAGGAAACAAAATATCAGTGTTACTTTACCCTGCGGAGAGGAAAAGATCTTGGTACTGAATGATATTATTCTTGTTGATATTAATCTTGTTAATGACGCGATAAACGCAGAAAGATCGCCATGGAAACTAGGATATGCAACAACGATACATTCATCGCAGGGATTAACCGTGGATGGCCAAGTTTGGATTGTCGATGATAGAATTTCCTGGTCAAATTTAGTGTATTTAGCCGTGTCAAGAGTAAGAAAATTATCTCAGTTAGGTAGAATTCGAGTAAATCACATTAATGACGCTGGCGGTAGTTGAGTATCTTTCGGTATTATTTGTAATTCTTCCTTGGTAAATCCGCGTTGTGGCGCTAGCGAATCTAGAAAATAAATTGCTGGTCTTCCCGATGATCTTGTTACGGCTGATATTTTGTGTGTTGTAACGCTCCAGTTTGGATCGGTTGCTCTTTTTCTTCCTCCTTCGGCCTCGCCTTCTTTATATAAATACCTGACCGTGACGCTACCTAGCACAGGCGGAATTGTGGAATCTCGCTTTAGTGGTATATTCGATTTTGTAATTGCAATTGCGGGTTTCATTGCTATTGTTCGAGTTACTTCGTTATTTAGCGCGTTAATCACGTGAGGTAATCTTGTTACCCAATCATGAGATCGATTATCTTGAATAAATTCGCGCGCGTACTGATATCCGAATAATCGTTCTGCAAGAGTTTTATTGAATCTTTCGACGATAGCCTGATTGTGATGAACACCTACAATACCGCGACGGATTTTAACATTATTCTTTTTCATCAGTGAAGTAACCGCGCCAAGAAATTCTCGACCTGGATCAACCTGGAGAAGCTTCGGCCATGTTAATGGAGATCGCGAGTAAATTTTCTCAAATGCCTTTGAAATTTCCGTTGCTGTTTTATTCGATAACGGCTCGGCTTCTTTATACCTGCTGGCGATATCAACGACTGTCAAGACATATTTATATGTGACTCCGTCGACGGTATCGTAAGGAAGAAACATTAAATCAGCCTGATGGACTTCATTAGGGACACTGACGGTGAAACTTGCATATGGTATTTTCTTAGGCGGAGGAAGATATATTTGCCAGACTGCCTGTTTCGATAACCACGATTCAGCGGTGGATTGTTTTACTTTAGCGGCTTTAGCGAGTTTGGCAATTGCTGATTTTCCTCGCCAGAATCCTCGCGGAGAATAATATATCTGCTCCATTATTATTTACCAGCACCGAATACTAATTTACCTTTCATTGCGCCTTTTATCAACCAAGTTGCCAATTTTTCTTTGAAACTTTTGTCAGGAATCGCGTCTATCGCATGAATTAGCCTAATATCAGCGAGATGTCTTTGTTGTAAATCCCCGCTACGATACGCAAGATCGTGATAGTAACACGCGTTATCGATGGCGTTTACTGGATCTTCGCCGGGATTTGGTTGATTATTATCGTTGAGTCTTATATCAAGCCTCGTGCCGGGTCCGCAGTAATTGTATCCTGGCAGATGCTTCTCTCCGGGATATTTCGCCCAGGGCAACCCGGGTAGATTTTTCATGGAGGCGGTAATGTCTCCTCCGGTTCTATTTTTTTTTTTACAAATCTGAACTTGCGTGTCTTACAAACTTCGCATTCTCCTGCAATTGCGTTCCTGTTATTGCGTGTGACGATTTCGGTTGGATTTATCGTAGCTGTGCGCGTGCGACATTTAACACAATATAGATCCATATATTCTAGTAACATGAATGTAATTGATTTTTCAGCCACGAAGCGACGCGAGCAGGTGAAACACAACGCGGTATTACCGAATTCGATAAGGATGATAATTATTGGCCCGTCTGGTTCTGGAAAGACGCAGTTGTTGCTAAATTTGATAATGCGATGGCTAAAATGGGACAAATTGTATTTGGTTGCACCGTCCGTTGATGATCAGCGTTGTTATCAAGTGCTAAAGGAATTTAGCGACAATACCGACGAAGGCACAATCGAATTCATCACAGACATCAATGAAGCTCCATCAGTGGAAAATTTAGATGGCGGTGTTAATAATCTTGTTGTATTCGATGATGTTATGCTGGATAAGCAAACTAATCCGGCTAGGATATTCTCGCGTGGCCGACACAAGAACACCGATGTGATTTACGTGACGCAGCGATATACGCAAATTCCTAAAGTCATTAGGGACAATTGCAATATCTTATCAGTTTTCAATGGCGTTGATACTCACACGCTAAGAAATATTCATCAGACTTGGTGCAACGGCGATATGGACATAAACAAATTCAAAAATTTCTTCAGCCGCGCCCAGGCAACACCGCATGGTTTCATCACGATTAATCTTCACGATCCGCGCAGTAGATATCGAATCGGTCTTGATCAAATTTATTCATGAGACTCGCAGCCAAACTTTGCAAACTTTGTCGACACCAGAATAAATTCCCCCCCCCCCTAAAATCTTTGTTTTTTACTTGTCCAGAATCATTGATTTTGCACACAAAAATTGCAATCGGGAACGAATTTACGCAAATTAATTTTCGTGGGAAGGCTTATTTTTGAAATCTGAGGCTTCTACGGAGAAAGTTCTCGTAGGAGGCTTTATTTTGGCGGAACCGTCTGGTCTGTAGAACTTCCCTGCTGCTGAGTCATTGTTGTGGCCTAAATTTCAACATACGAAGAAAACAGTAAAATGCAAACTATTATGAACAAGCGAGAAAGAAAAGTTTCACCTCAATTGTATCAATATGACAGCCACCGAGATTCAGCCAAAGGTTTGCGTTGGTTACATTGCTTAATGCAAAACTCAAGACAAGTGGCTACAACATGCTTGAAGCGGTAGCGAAAAGAAGATTGGATCTTTACATGTGGATTATTGGGATTTAAGGACCGTAGATCGTATACGAATTTCAGAGATGTTTTCTTCATGGATAACCCACCTGCGAACCTCATAAATAAATTTTATAAAACCCAACCTATTCACTATGAAAAAAGTTGCACGAGAAAATGTACTAGTAACGTCAAAGTTAAGAAATGATTAGGATACCAAGTAGTAGCAATGTGGGCATACGACTGAGATCGATGCCTCAAAACAGATCCAGACTTTTAGGGCATAATCAACGGCGGAAAATGGTGCAGATTTTGATTTTAATCCAAGGGAGAGCTTGTTTGGATGACCGGCCAATGTTATACCACCTTTATAGGTAGGAGCCGAATCTCGAAAGGAAAAAGTCAGGTATATGGATGTGTGTTCGTTGAATCCATTGGTGTGTAAATATGTTCGATGTCCTATCGGTCACCATGAAAGTTTGACAGAACACGTTGACATTGAACATATCTGACAGTACAGAAGTTTGATCAACTATTTTTCCACCACCTTAAAATTTGGTGGACCTAAGTCAGTACACTCAGTTTATGAAAAATGATGGAAAACCCATTAAACACGTGGTAAACGTACGTGAAAATTTGATCTTGATTAATTACGAGTAAGTCATGGTGTTTATCCCAGACGACGAGTTTGGCACTGTCAATGTTACTGATTACGTGACAGATAATTGCATTTAAAAATTGTATTCATTGCTGGAAACTTTAGGAGGTCGTGACCTTTCTTTCCCACTGATAAATGCTCGTATATTGATCGCCCTGGAGTCTATCTCCCATGCCTCGAAGAGTAACGTTTAGGAGAGTGGACCGACAAGCATATCTCCTTTAGATATATGATAGAAAATATAGATTCTGATGGTAATTGTTAGGATTAACTTTCAATCAAGGATCATCTTCGTAGGTAAATTAAAAAAAACTTATACAGCAACAAGGGAAAATACCATGTTAATATTAATGTCACTCTTTACCTTTTTGTTTTTGTGCCACGCGAATGTCAAATTACGCTTGTCGCCATGGGGTCATTTTGTCACCATAGCGTCACATGTCCAGATCGTGGGCGTAATGTTAGTTCTCATTGTCGCCAGAGTGTCATACTATACTACTCATATTCATGAAAGAAACTATTGAACAAGATTGAGTCATTATTTACAAAAAAGAGTTAGACGTAGGTATGTAGATCAGTAAAGATAATTTGTAGCTGTAATAATAAGTCAGAAAATTCACATTCTACAAGTACATTTCATGGATAAATTTGTATATTACATACATTAACAATACCATGGCATTAAAAGTGTTGGTATAAAGCAATTGTATATACCAATTCCACTGGTCTATCAACTTGTGATCTGCCGATGGCGCAATAATACGCATGTATAACATTATGCGTGCTGTCGATTCTAGGTTTGTAGTTCAATGATGAATTTCTACTCATTAATCGTAAGTGACGTATGAAAATGACGATAAAATATATTAATAATCCCTGTTTACTAAATCAATTTAACATGGTACTTAATTTCATCGCAATCCTTTCTGCTTTCCGTCCCCACCCCCCAGCCCCCATCATGCATAGGAGACAAAATACGCAGAAATCTGGAGTGAGAGAGAGAAAAAGAATTTGGCCTAGATGGAAACTTTGAATCTGAGCTTACACCAATTTACCTACAAAAATGTGGTCCATCGTAACGTTATGTATACAATTTCCTTGGGATTTATCTACAGTGTTTATGTAATCAATGATATAAAGTTGCTATCACCTGTCAACACCATACGGAAAATGTGTTTGCTACAAGGAACGTATACCGTAATGTACTTAATTATTTGTTGTTGCTGTTGTTGTTTAAAAAAAACTATTATAATGGTTATCGTTAATTAAATATGAAAATATACAAAGGCTGGCACCCTTTCACTCTATCTCTGTCTCTCTCTGTTTCTCTGTCTGTCTCTGTCTGTCTGTCTGTCTCTCTCTCTGTACTATCGTAGCCAAATACGGGAGAACGTCCATGCAAAGACAAGCGTATAGTATGTTCCCGTGTGTAATATGAAGATGTTTCTAGTCTCTGGACCTAAGAGTGATAGTAGAAGTGAAGTCAAACAGACTAAAGGAAATGAGAGAGAGAGAGAGAGAGAGAGAGCTATGGAGAGGGAGAGTGGAGAGGGAAAAACAATTTTATGATCTGTAATAATGCAATGCAAAAAAACGAATTATATCAACTGTTAAAACATTAAAATAGTTCAATTACCTCTTGCTGGTTCTTCATTAGTATATATTCGTAAGGGAATTGCTGAGCGCAAACTGTGTCCAAGAAGATAAAATGCTTTGTAGAGCTCTACCATCACTCATGTTTGTATCATGAGTGTCTTATATTGATTAAATCAAAATGAATGAAAATATTAACTCAAAAGAGAAAATAATCAACTGATCAATTTGCAAAGATGATTGTGAATAGCCCGATAGGCACAAAATTACATTTTGTAGCGGACACACTCGTCAGGGATGTAAGGAGTTCATTCAAGTGGTTAATACACAATTACCTGTAATCAAACTCAACTACGTTCAAAGGGTAAATATGTGTATTTGTATGTGACATAAATATAATGTATGCATAGTATGTACGCTGTGTCAATGATATAGCACTCGCTGTATAAACTTTATATTTAAAGGAAACTCGGCAATCCTCGTTTGCTTTCAATAACAATGGATGCATCTCGAGCAGCAGAGAGGGTGAACAGACCACTTAGGGGAATGGTCACCCTTGTGTTTTACCAAAAAAAATAGTGACCCTTCATAGAGGTCAATACCACGTCTACGATTATTGTTTGTCCCAAACAGAATTGTAGACGCCCCCTCTCTGCTGCTATCCATGTTGTAAAAGAAATTTTAAGTTTGATGAATATTTGTCTTTTCATCTGAATCATGGGAATCTTCATCTGTTTCATCTTCATCTGTTTCATCTTTATTTGTTCTATGTTTCAAGTAATATTCAAGTTCTGATGGTGGTTTTTCTATTTTTGGATTTATGTTCTTTCTGTGTTTATAATATATCATCAAACTTCTGTATCGATCTCCACCGCAATTTTTACAAATCTGATATAATCCTCTAACGCCGTTGTTACATCCAACACATCTTCGTGGACCAGCATGAGGGTTTTTCTTTATAAGATAATTATGTTTCTTGCAATATTCTCCACGGCACCTTTTGTTGCATTTATCTGTTGTTCCTTGACGTAACCACGCACAGTTGTTCATTATATTAATGATATCTGTTTAATTCAATTTAATTTTATCATCACCCCTGTTACCCAAATATTTTATCAATACCCACACGATATCTTGTTCTTGCATCATGTAAATTTATTGTTATAAATCCATGCGGGGTAGCTTGCGCTCGTGAGAAGAAATTTTTGAATTTAATTATATCCATGTCACCACCACACCAGGTTTGATGAATATTTCGCAACGTGTGTGTGTCTACGCCATTAAACACAAATAAAATGTTGCAGTTGTCTCTAATCACCTTCGGAATTTGTGTATATCGTTGAGTAACATAGATCACGTCTGTATTTTTATGTCTACCTCGGGAAAATATTCTGGCTGGATTTGATTGTTTATCTAGCATCACATCGTCGTATACAACTAAATTATTAATAAATCCGTCTATGGAATCTACGGATGGTGCTTCATCAATATCGGTTATAAACTCTATAACATCATTATCTTCATCCAGTAATCGCGCGTTTTCATTGAAATCTTTAAGTACATCATAACATCGTTGATCATCAACGGATGGTGCTACTAAATACAACTTATCCCATTTCAACCATCTCATTATCAGATTAAGTAATAATTGCGTCTTACCCGATCCAGATGGTCCTATGATAATCATTCTGATGGAGTTCGGTAGCGCAGGATGATGCTTAACTGGCTCTCGCTGCCGAGTTGCTGAGAAATCAATTATATCCATATATATTATAACATGAATTTATATTGTTTACGCTGTAAAGTTAAAACTCCAACTATTGATTTAGCTACGGTTACAACAAAAAATAAAAAAATAGCGTACGGTGGAAAATGTTCTGTATGCTGTAGAAAGAAATTTTCGTTTTTACCTAATAAGCGGGGTGGTGATATTGCTAATTTGATGTCAAAGTTTCCAGGTGCTCCATGGGCTAAATACAGCGGAGAAAAACATCTACCAGGATATAATTATTGCGGTCCTGGTACCAGACTTGATATCAGGCTCGATAATCAAGATCAACCAAAACCAGGCGAGGAACCAATAAATGCTATTGATCGAGCTTGTCATTCTCATGATGTAGCTTATAAAAGTCAAAATCTACAAGATAGGCATATTGCAGATGTAAAATTAATTCATTCATTAAATTCTATAAAAAATAAAAATATTAGAGAATCATTAGCTAATTGGTTAGTAAGATCCTCGATGAAAGGTAAATTAGCGATTGGGGCTGGTAATTAATAATGGAATCAATTTATTATTCGCCGAGAGGATACTGGAGAGGCAAAGCAGCAATTGGTAAACTCGCTGATGCAGCATCGGTTAAACATTCTACTGCTAAAACGTGGTTATCCAAACAAGCAATATGGCAAATTTATCTACCACGTCCTAAACAAATTCAGTACTCGTATTTCGATGTCAGTGTTCCTAATGAAGTTCATCAAGCTGATATTCTGTTTTTACCGCATGATACTGTACGTGGAAAAACGTACAAGTACGCGCTAACCGTAGTTGATGTTGCAAGTAGATATAAAGAAGCAGAGCCGCTATCGGCGAAAACATCATCTGAAGTAGCCGATGCGTTTGAACGAATTTATCAACGAGGTGGTCTACGATGGCCACAGCTACTACAGGTTGATCCTGGTAAGGAATTTCTTGGTCCAGTATCATCGTTGATGAAACGACATAATACCAAAATACGACGAGGTCATACTGCAATTCACCGTGATCAAGCAATTGTTGAGCGATTTAATCGAACACTTGCTGAACGGTTATTTGGATATCAATACGCGAGGGAATTTATTCAGGATAAGAGATCTCGTGAATGGGTTGCAAGATTACCAATCGTGATAGCTGCATTAAATAATGAAATCACACGAACAACCAACATGAAACCCATTAGCGCGGTCACAAAAAAAAATATACCAACACAACGGAAAGATGCTGGAAAACAAAAAATATTAGGTGATGTCACAGTCAGATATTTATATGAGCCTGGTGAACTTGAAGGTGGTAGCGCGAGAGCAACTGATCCTATTTGGAGTGTTACCACACACAAAATATCTACCGTGACAAGATCCACTGGAAGAAATGTAGGCGTTTCCAGACCTGCAATCTACAGATTAGATTCTGCTGCTCCTCAACGTGGATTTACACGTGAACAACTACAAATAATTCCCGCGGATACACAACTACCGCCGCGATCACTCCGGTGATTTCGATCACTTAACTAGCGCCTCTACGTCGATTACACTCAAGACAGGTTAACATGGTATTTTCTCGTGTATGACCGCGACTATTATCTTTTCTATCTACGGTGAATTGTCTTGAATCATTACTCGAATACCGCCATAACATTATACAATTACAACTGGTGCAATGATTGTTCTGCTGCTGTTTTAACTCAATAATAAATTCAACATCAAGATCAAAGTCGCGTTTATTTTTTTTGTCAGATTGTTTGTATCCGATTAATTTTTTTCTTATTATATCATCATCGATGATGTTAAATTTATCAACGATTTCAGGAATTATGATTCTACGTAATTGAGATATATTTCTGACCCTCGATACCGCTAAATAAACTAAATTTGACCACTCGATGCGATCGTCTACAATCCAGACTCGTGTATCAGAAATAGTTAATCCCTGAGACGAGTGGATCGTCATAGCGTATCCTAACACCCATGGAGATTTGTCAGCGCGTAATGCATCTTCGACTACACTGATATCAACGGCGAAAATATCATTTAATACGAGAATCTGTTTCCTTGACTCTGTCTGTCCTGGAATATCAACATTAATATTCTGTTTTCGTGTATCTGATGGTCTATAACACAACGGTACGGGTAGTTCTGAATATTGTTCTTTATGTAGCTGAAATAACTGTTGTTGTAAAGCGTCTCTGATTATTTTTCTACTTGCTACGATCAAATCGGTGGGTCTCCATGAGTTCAAAAAATCACTCATTGATGTCTCTGAGATCACTCCACGTATTATTTCACACTGAATTTTGTTTGATTGTAATCTGATTAATTTTTTAAACTCCTTCAAATTTGCATCAAGAGCTCTATGATCATCATCTATTTCTTCATAATAATCAACGAAATTTTTTAACCAATCATGTGGAGATGGTCCAACAAAGGGCGGAGGTTGACCATGATCGCCACACATTATTATGGCGGTATTTTTCGTCGACAACCAATCAAGAAACATTTTTAATGTATCCAATGAGACCGTGCATATCTCATCCCAAATAATTATTTTAGGTATATATTTTTCCCCCATCCGTTGAGGAGTCCATGTATCCCCGCGCCATCGGAAGAAACTATGATACGTACACGATTGTACTTGCCGCTGTTTCATCTCACGTGCGAGTCTATGTGTGGGTGTCAGCACGATTATATCTGAATTTCTAAAAACATTAATCGTTCGAGTTGTTTTGCCGCATCCACCAGGTCCATTGAGATATACTGTCTTATATCTAGTTATTGGATCACTCAACGATGGTGCCTTCGACATTTCTGATATTTTATTACCCTCACGATAAACATCTCTCACTGGAACATCTGCTGATTCTGTGTAATTGTGTAATAGTTCCTTTTTTATTCTCCACGAACCCCATCGTTCATCATTACTTGTAAATTTCATAACAGGTTCTAAATATTTACTTGAAATATAAAACGAATCTGTTGCGACTCTGACTGCGGTCTCAGGAAATCTATTAATCATCGATAATAAATTTATAGAAACATAAGCCAACATGGAAGATCTTAGATGAGTATATTGCGGGGATACGTCATTTATGTAACTAACGATCGTACCTAATTTTGTTCCGTCGGATAAATAAACACTCTCTCGATTTACAAATGTATTTTTCGCCGTTGTATCAGCGATTATAAAATCGTACTCGGCATCATCTAAAATTAATCGTGCGTGATGTCTTTTATAATCATATGCACCACCTTGAGTAAATTTACCTATAATTTTTCTACCGAGATCTTTTGCGGTTTTGAGTTTAATCTCGAGAATTTTAGGAATATCATCTTAGGAAACATCAGGATATTTTTCCTTAAACTCGCTGATAACTTCAGAATCTGACATGGGCAACCAAACTTTGGTCTGTGCATGATATGATATAATTGCCTCACTGACCACCAACGATGTCAGTATCATACAATCTAGCATATATCGCAACAGAACTATAGGTGCCCAACGTTTTTCACAAAAATGTCTGCCAAACCAAACATAACAAATCTTGTGAAGATTTTCGTTAAACTCGAACGACTCAATACAGGCGAATCCAGTCAGATCAAAATCAGGTAATGGTCCATTAATTGCCACTCGCGTCATCTCGTTTGTAGGGTGACCAAATCTTTCAAAGTACGTAGAACAATCTCCGTATCCCAGAAAACTTCCTGGATAACATGCAACCATATCAACCGAAATAACATCATTGTAATTGTATTTGGCATTCCATAATCCGCCATGTCCATATTCGACGCAACTTGCACGTACGTCCTCGAGTAAATCAAATCGTGTTGGTTTCCATGAATTTCGTTCTCTGGCGAAATGAGCCGCAACAGATGGAACGGTAAAACAATTAGTTAGTAATTTGTCAGTATTTTCCGCGTGCTTGCACTGTAAAAACGTCGCAAGATTTTTCATCTCGTCATGGAGGGATTCTGTGCGATATATTTCACCGTTCGGTTTGACAAACTGATCAAATTCACCCTCCTCATTACTTTTGAATAACCATACCGATACAGGATCGGTTTTACTTATTTCGTTAATAAAATCAAACATACTCATATCTGCCACAGAATTATCTGCCCCAGAATTATCTGTGGGGTAAAATCTAACAGTTCGATCACGTGGAAATATTGTTACTGCTTTAGTCCATGCGTGCGCGTTATGATCGATAATATTTATTGGAGCTCCCTTCGATTTATATTTCGACTGGTACAGTACTTCTCCCGTTATTGTTGCTACGGTTATTGGAAATTTTAATATATTTCCTAACTCAGCAACATCTTTTATTGTAGCACCAGTATCCCTAACTGAATCAGCCCACGAGTTTATTTTTTCACGCCTTAAATCGGTTAATCCATTTCCACGCATCGCGTTTGTAAAGTGTTCTATTACTCGTTCAGCCACACAATTTAGCCTTGACAAGGTCAAGGATGATAATTTCATCGGCGCTAGTTTATCAACGTTAGGTTTTTTATTTATCTCATAAATTCCATAAATAACCGCCGTTACAGGATACGCTCTCTCATAATACGGTTTATCAATACCAGTCAATAGACCCGGTCTGGAATTTTTACTTAATATGATAGTTTTATTATTATTAAGGACAGGATCATATTTGTCACGGATAATCCAACTATCTGTTTCTGTTAATACAATAAATTTTACTCTGAAGAAATATTTTTGATTGCCCTCGTATTCAGCGATGTAGTTAATGATAGTTGCCGCTCGCTTGTCATTCATTGTGGCGTCCTTGACAGAGTCAAGGCGTATAATCTTGAACGTTGACCATGTATGAGATGCACCATCCGTGTAAAATTCTTTCTTAGCGTCATGAATTTTCGAGATCAAACTTTTATTTTTCGGATCAACCAGATCTCGTACTGGCAAGTCAGAAGATAATCTGTCAAGGTTGAATTTATACTTAACAGGCCTAGTTTGGGATAATCTCTCAAACTCGTTCATATAATTAAAACAAATATTTAAATAAAGAAAATTATATATATATATACAATGTCTCAATGTAGATGGTTGATGATCGGCTCAGTAAATCGATGCAACAAATCCTGTAGAAAGGAATTTTGTTGGATGCACTCACAAAACATACGACGAGGAAGTCTAGGACCAATACCATGTCTGCGGTGTGGTATTGGAGTGCGAGGAAAAACAGAATTATGTGGAAAGTGCGGCGGAAAACGGTTCAGAGAACTTTAAAGATATTATGACAAAAAAAATAATAGCGGTGAAAACGCTATAAAATCCGTGAAGGATTATATATCAAGATTTCAGACAAACAATGATTTAAACATATAATATTATTATAATGGAGCAAAATATATTTGTCCCACATCCTGTCATAACAAACTATGAATCAAATATTAATGGTATCATCAGACACTGCAAGTTGAAGAAACAAGTTGGTTGTATTAATAATGTTGGTTATCTTAGATTTACAGTTGGAAAGAAACATTATTTCTGTCATAGATTTACGTATGAATGTTTCTTCGGAGTGATCAATGACGGTCTTGTTATTGATCATATTGATGGAAATCCTCAAAACAATAATTTATCCAACCTTCGTGTTGTCACATACAGCGAGAATAATACACGTGGAAATACAGGAAGATGTAAGACAGTTTCTAGAAGGGTAGTAATTTCCACAAACATGGAAACTGGTGAAGAAATTATGTTTCGTTCGATGCGTTCAGCGGCGAAATATTTTGATATTCACCCGCAATCAGTACAAAGAGTGGCAGAAAATATATATAAAACAGCTTTATCGAAAAAATATAAACAGAAAATTACATTTCAGTATCAATAAC
The DNA here is from genome assembly GCA_028554795.2 of Sinohyriopsis cumingii. Lineage (NCBI taxonomy): Eukaryota > Metazoa > Mollusca > Bivalvia > Unionida > Unionidae > Sinohyriopsis > Sinohyriopsis cumingii. The sequence continues at coordinate 76,494,555 of CM068828.1, forward strand.
TATCATCACCACATTATTAACTATCATCACCACATTGAATTAATTTTTTTAATTTATGTCACAGTAGGTCCTCCATACACTACTGAATTTTTGATTTAAGGGGAGATTACTTTGTAATATATAGTTTTCTTCGTAGATGGTTGGTTTTTTATGATCGTAATTAGTCAGTTTAACTAATTACATCGTAACTAATTACATCGTAACTAATTACTCGTAGAAGTATTATTTATGTTTTTTAAATATTTTCCCATCATACAACACATGATCCGTAGGAAGCTGTGTGTGAAACAGAAACCGTTACTCATTGTAATCAACCTGCAGTTGTGTGTTCACTGAACTTACATTCTGGAAAGTTCTTTGACTGGTGCATTAATGCCACTATTATTATTGATTTTCGGTCTGCTTAGGAAACCAGCTACAAATACAGAAACTATTATTCAGAAACTGTTATAAATACAGAAACTGTTATTCAGAAACTGTTATAAATACAGAAACCGCTACAAATACAGAAACTGTTATAAATACAGAAACTGTTATTATTCAGAAACCGCTACAAATACAGAAACTGTTATTATTCAGAAACCGCTGTTTAGTGTAAATATTGGTTCCTTAGCTATATAGCTAGCTATATATTAACTTCCGAAACATATGTTCGTAACAATGTTTGATAGCTCGATCAGTATGGTATTGGACTGTGGCGCTCGCGGTCCAGGATCGAATCCCCATGGCTGACAATTTGTCGGTGGTGCGCATAATTGCGATTTTTATAATAGTGGGGGGAACCGCAAGAACCCCTCCGCTCAGCAGAATTCACCCACAATATTGACTTGTGGTTGATACCTATTTTTCGTATCACCCACTGGATTAATTATTATGGGTGGGTTTTTGCTGAGCGTACCTGTCCCAGAAACATCCCGACGAACTCGAAGGGGTTCTGGGATATTTTTTTTTTATTTTAAAGATTTATATATTATATAATGAACCATGAAAATATCAATGATGTAATTGTCGCTATTAAAAAATTAAAAAAAGATGGAATTAATATATCTGATGAACTTAATCCTGAAAAAATAGTTTCTGATTTTGAGATTTTACAAGAACGTAAAACCATGGGGACACACACACTATCATCTGAATACAGTCTCATGAAACGGATTCAATCGGCAATGTTTCAGTCGCTAGCTACCGTAGAAGATGATCATGTGAAGGAGTTCGTTCCTCTTTCTACCGCCGTAGAAAGAATTAAGTCGTTATTATCCCACGAGTATGAGGCAAAGAAAACGATTAGTACTCGCATAAGACTATTAAGAAAAATAATGTCAGCGAGTAACTTCGTTACTGGTGAAACGATCCAGAGTAACTTCGTTACTGGTGAAACGATCCAGAGTAGTAATTTTGAAGATGACTGAGATCTTTGATCAGAAATATTATTTCTGAATTTGATGGGTTAGTAATTTGTTTTTTTTTTTACTGAAATTTAACAAATTTGTACAATTTCTTAATTTTACAAATTATTTATTTCTGAATTAATTTATTTATTTACTGAATTAATTTATTTTTTTTTACTAAAATCAAGAAAAATGCACAAATTACTTGATTCTGACGGGGTAGTTGGTAGTCAAAATCAAAGAAAAATGCACGAATTACTTGATTTCTGACGGGGTAGTTGGTAGTCAAAATCAGGAAAATTGAGCAATTTCGTTGTATTTTAGTAAAAAAAAATAAAAATCTCAGTAAAAATAATATTATTAATAAATAAAATTTGTTAGGAACAATTTGACAAGGTTAGAACTTTCTTGATTTTGACGGGGTAGTTGGTAGTCAAAATCAAGTAGTTCGTGCATTTTTATGTTTCTGACGGGGTAGTTGGTAGTCAAAATCAAGTAATTCGTGCATTTTTATGTTTCTGAGGGGGTAAGTTGGTAGTCAAAATCAAGTAATTTGTACAATTTCAGTAAAATTAATAAATATTATTTTTTTTATTTTTTTAAGTTGATCGAATTTGATTCTGATCTCTGTTACAAATGTTCTTCTAACTGTTAAGAAATCCTCGCGTGTAAAACCCTCCTCCACATGAAGATCTACGATAAAGTCTTACGACAGAAATCCTTAAGACAGAAATCCTTAAGACAAAAGTCCTAGGACTTTACATACAGATTTATTACAAGCTCTTCTCCACGTATGTCAATCAAGCGATTAAGGTGGTATTGTGACACCGCAAATACACGGGATTAGTTGGTTCTTGCACGATTAAACTTCCAGGGGGAACTTGTGGTGTGAACGTGTATAGGATGTATCCTTGTTGAGCTTGATTTGATCTTCCGAGATCTATTTGATAGCTGCCATCGATTACGTCACAAACCAGATTGACCGCGACAGTCGGTGTTATATTAACGATCCGCGGGGATACGTGTCTTCCGCCGCCATGTGGATCATTATCATATCTGAGAACAACTGCTAATGGTGCTAGTTTTTTCCACACATCGAGTATTTTAGGAAAAAACTCATCAATGACATCACTGACAGATTTTCTTAATTTATCCGGATTATAATCAGGAAACTTAAACGTTACAATGTCAGCTTCGGGTATTTTGTACTTGGCTGCGAAGGATTTTTTATAATCGCTTGATGACTTAAGAACCATATCTCTAATTCTGTTATAGATAACTTCAGAAGAATTAACTATATAATTTAAAACTTCTATGTACCTAATAATATTATCGCGCGCGGATGTTGAATCAAATAAATATTCTTGAAAACTATCACGTAAATTATTTACCTGTATTTCATGGTCTAAGTTTATTGAAGCAAATATAGAATCAATATTCAAAGCAATAACACGTTCATTAAGATTATACAAAAGAGCTCTAGGATCATATACAGGTGTTCCCCCCCCCCCCTCCTTCCTGGTTTTACTTCTATGTAATCTAGCCATTCTGCATTCATTTTAATATCATGACGAAGACTGGTCTTTGACGTAAAATCATCCCGAGTTGGTTCTGGTGGTCCTTCATGCACCGGGGGAATTTCAGGCCATCCTAGCACGGATCTGATTGAAGATTGATAAATATCAACGGCATAATCAGGCGAGTTTATTTCAACCGTCGAGGACAACGTCGGCTCATGAACGTTTATTGATATTTTTGATTCCTTTCCCGTTATTGATTTTATTCTACGCGCAAATTCCTCACTGATTTGTTCGATCTCATAACTGCCAGTTGGTATTCCAACAACAACCCAGTCAGGTGTTCCATCGGATTTGTTCTTGTTAGTAAATACAAGCGAATTATTTGCTGGTGTACCATGAAACGATTTTGATCTGATATTGGGCCAGCTGTAATGTACCCGTAATTGTGCTAGTGCTATTTCTTTTACTGGAATTGCAGTAGGAAAATTAACACTAAATTCAGGATTAATTGAACTTACCGAGATCATTGTTATCTTTGGCGGAGTTGTGTTGATCACGATCTGCTGGAGTAATTCTGTCATTATTGATACTTGTATCTTTAATACCTTCGTCGTATATTTTGGTCATCATTGAAAATTCGAAATCAGATATAATTCCATCACTGAGACTCGCTGATAACAACGAGGATAATTTCGAGTATGCTACCGTCGCTGTATGTAATTTTATTTTGTAATCGGATAATTTTTCGTTCGTACAAGTACATATTTTTTTGTGATGATACCAAGCACACCTGCAATAGTTGTTGCTGCTGAAATACAAACAGTTACAGCTACTGGTGCCATCGTTGTCAACGCTGATAATATTACACCGGTTCCAGCAACAACAGCGGATACTGAATAAACAATCACATCAACGATAACCAATCGTCGTCGATATTTTTTTACTTTTACTGTATATTGATCGACTTGATCTTTTAGCGCAGCCTGCCATTCACGCGCTTGATTGTATCTGTATTGTGCACCGTCCATATATATTTATGCAGTAAACAATTGAGGTGTTTCAGCTACAAATTCCAAACACCACCAGTAAGATATTGCGGTTAATTCCTTATCAGCTGCTTCCAGCATAAATACTTCTTCGGTTCCGCTATTTAATACAACAGATACAACCCCGGGAGACCTGTCGGTGGAATGACGCCATGGAAACGTTGTAAATATGTAAAATTTTGCAGCACTAAACACAGACAGCCTGTACATGCCAGTGACTGTTGCGGTATATTTGATGGTATTATTTTGTTTTGACCATGTTGCAAATCCCGATGATACCGTGCATACGATGTTTGTGATATGCCCGGGAGTTATTTCAGCTGGAATTTTAATCAGATTGGTTTTATTGATAATCTCAGGAATTCCCGCTACGATGTCTAGCTGTGTTCGTTTGATCGTGTCTAGGTTACTTTTGATATCAACGAGTTTTATATCGATGACGGAAGGAGTTCCAAAGAACTTATTTATGGAATCATCGGTTTTCTGAAAATTTCTTCGAAGCCTTGTAAACGTGCCCGTGTGAACGTCATACTCGGCCCGTAGCGTGGATAGTTTTCCATCCACGTCGTCGACGTATTGTTTGTTTGCGACGTCGTTGTCAGATTTTGGAGCTGTTACAGCTACTATTTTGTTCCCGTTCATGTTAAGTTCACCTGTCATCGTGTCACCGGTGTTTCTCACGCGATTAGCAACACTTTTTGCAATTTCATCTCTGATGGTTTTAAGTGACATACTTGAATCTCTGATTCTACCACCGTCAGTAAACACGGGAATATTATCCGTAACTGCACCGAGTACTCGCCGGACTATATCATTCCATCTGATATTGCTGGTTTTTAGTTTACCATATCGATCTTGAAAAATAACAACTTCATCTGGGTCAACTCCAGCAAGGTTCATAATATCAGCGAGGTCATCCTTGGTCGCATACTTTGACAGATCAATGTCGGATTTTATTTTCTTACCAGTAGAAGATCTTCCGTAAATGTCAACCATTATAATAAGATCCGTTGTTTAAAATGCTTTACGCGCAACATATCGGTTGCTTGTATAATCGTGCACGACTTTATGTGGCGGCCTGGATGATTTTGATATTGCGTCGAGTACATTAATTACTTCACGGCCGCATATTGGCGGATCTGTCATTGTTTGTGTGGGTAGCGTTGAATACCAAACTCTGGTTGTTGCGTGGAGTGGTGCGACATACTTGATAAATTCAACAGGTGGAGCTAACCCGTACGAGTCAAAATAAACAATTCCACGCGGGTCAACCGCGTATGATACCCAATGAGTACCGGGTCCGGAACGTTTGTCAAGATTAATAATACCTGTTTCTAGTTTGTTTGGTTGTTTCGGTAATTGATCTCGCATAAAAACACCTCTAAAGGCAGATATTTTTAATTTTTTAGCAGCATCAAGTAAATCAAAATTTGATGATGGAACATTTAACGAAATGACCCTGGAAGCCTTAGGCCTCTCCCCCAACGAGATCCCGGTAATCTTAGACCGCGTCCCTTTTTTTTGTATCCTCGCCCTGTTGCTTTCTTTAGTGCCATTCCAGCGGCTGTTCCAACAGCACCTAACGCGGCCGCTTTTGCTACGGCTGGAGCAGCTGCAGCTATTAATGCCGGAATGGCCGCAAGAAGTGGAAATATACCACCCGTTTTAACCATGTCTTTGATGGCGCTCGGGGAGAGATGAAATTGAACTCCAGTTTTTGATTCTAGGGCTTTATTGAAATGTTTAATCTGATTATTTGTCAACGATAATTTGTTTGGACCACCACCAATCTGATCTCGTTTTAGTGATATTTTAGTTCCGCATTTGTTGGCGGTTTTTGATTGAAGCTTTTTTACCTGACCCGGGGTCAGAGTAACATTAACATGACTATACGACATTTTTATATAAAATATATTTTTCTAAATAACACGATTAAAGATTTTCCACCGGTGCATCAACGACCCTCATTCGACCACTGCCACCTTCAAGTAACATGGCCTTGTCGCTAAGTATGACCGCGATCGCTCTGTAAAAGGCACCACCAGCTGGTGGGTTAGTAACATGAGCTCGAAAGTGTATATCAACAACAGATTGTTTGGATAAATCAAGATGTTCTAGTGAAAAATAATAAATCGGATATAGACCTGTAAAATCTAATTGTGATATTTGCAAACCGGTATCTATATTTTGATCACGTCCCATGAATGACATTAAACGATGATATGCGCGCGCTACATGATTTTGTGCATAATTTAGTTGTATATCCTCGGATGGTTCTTGATGTCCATTTATCCGTAAAGAAACTTCACTAACTCCAAGGTTATCAAATATCATATGTGAACGTTCTTGATCATTTATCCGAGCATTATCTTGTAGTGCAATAAAAATATGTCGTGGTGCAGAAACACCCTGTTGTGATGCTATATGCCATGTAAATAAACCATTAATATTGCTTTGAGCAGCATCTGTGGTTACTGTTAACCATGATAGCAATGATTTACCGCCTTGATCCATAAAAGATAGTAATTTTTGTTCCTCAGTAATAGATGGAGTCATTACTGGCATCCACAATGAAAGTTTTGATATATTTACTTTACCCTCGGCAACACCAGCACCTCGCCAAATTGCATCATTATCATTACCTTTTCTTACGAGCACAATTGTGTGTTTAGCTCCAAAGATGACTTTTCTAACATTTCTGCAAAATCCAAAGATGTGAGATAATGGAATTGCACACGAAAAATTTCTATCATCTCCCGACAGTGCTGATCGGCGTGTTGCAAATCCTATGTTGAAAGTCGCACTAACACTTTTTATAATATCAAAAGCAGCAGCTGGTCTGGCTGCGTGTTCAAAGTCAACTGGCTGTGGATCATCTGCAGTAGCTTGAGGTGTCCGTACTTTGGTATACTGAACATGATCAGCGTTGTCAGTAATATCCTTAGCAAACATCATTGTTGGACCAGCTGATCTTGTAAAGTCGTCAGAATATCTCGCCAGACCAATTATTGTTGTAGCAACGTCGACATCATTCTGAACTGATTCAATATTTTTTCCATCAATCATATATGTGGCGCCACTAAATAATGCCATGATCCCGTTGTTGACAAAACCAACACGCAAATTAGCAGCATATGGCGTATTAGCTACAACATTCGTTACAAGTCTACCTTCTACTTCAATAAACGCCTCAGCGGGCAAGAAATATCTACTTGTATCATGAACCTGTAATTCGATTCTCCCCTGATGATTTGGTTGTCTTGCGTCATAAGAATAAAACTGATAATCACGTACAGATTCGTACTTAAGGACAGGTGCCTCCATATCAAATGCTGGGTCTGATTCGCGCCTGAACATTTTTATTATAGTTACCATTTTTCCAAATGATAATCATCGTCGACGAAGACCGCTTCCTGCTATTAAATTTGCTGTTATATTTTTTTCTGCTTCTTCAGATATCGCCGCTAGTTTTTGATTTGCAGCTTGATTTATTATTTTACTAACATCTGCGGGCATCACCTCAGTACTTGCCAGTTTCACCGGTGGTTGTTGTTTTCGTCGCAATAATCGTGCTAGTCTTTCCTTAATCGCCGAGAACGCCTTACCAGCAACATTGACAATTGCACCAGGAGCTTTATCACGAACAATATCAATAGCCTTCATCGATAATTGTTTTGCAACAGGTGCTACTTTTGGAGCTATCCTCGTGAATAATCCCCGAATGACATCACCAAGTCCATTTCCGTAAATTGCTTCATAGATTGGTAATCGTGAGTTTACCGCTCTAACCTGTGTGGGTTTACGATGATTATCATGCACAATCATCTTATTTTATTTACCATTTATCTAACAACTAGTCATCAACGAGCTCATCAATAAGTTCTCGGTAAACGCCAATATCCATGATACCACCTTGAAATAGTCGCCGACAAATATCAGCTGCTTCATTGGTTATTTCTGGTGAATTATTTCCGGCACGTTTTCCTCCTATGAGAACTTCTAACCGTGACACGTCATTGATGATATTATCAGGACATAAACCAGATCCTGTTTTAGGTTCATCTTGGGGTGGTGGTTGCATTACCGGAGTAGGTACTTCAGTGGTGTCCGGGGGTGAACCTTCTCGAAATCCATGTGGTGAACCTGTCGGTGTAAATGTCATTTTCGGTGCAGGAATTTTCTTCGAGAAGGGTGATTTAAGTGACTCTTTAGCCTTTTTAATTTCCGACATCAACCTTTGTTGTGGCGAAGAAGATTGTTGTTGTTCTATTTGTTGCAGAGGTAGAGGAAGCTGATACTGGGAGGACTCTCCTTGTTCTAGTTGTTCCCGTCTCCCTCTAAGTCTTTTTACTTCTTCTTTAAGTCTTTCAAATTCTTGACCTCTAGCTTGTTTTTATTGTAATATACGCGATATATCCATTTAATGAAATTATCATCATTTGTTTTTTCATGACCGGGTTTTAAAATACTAGATTTATTAGATATATTTTTTGATATCATCTCAGGTAATCTCTCTCTTTCAGTGTTTCTAATTTCCTCAACAACTCCTTCGTTAAATCTTGCAATTAATCTTAAGCTCCCTTCTGCTGTTTTGGGTTCAGATGCAAGTTTTTTTCTCACATCGGCGACTTCAGCACGAAGTTCTTCAATACCTTCAAGTATTTCCTCATCAACAGGTGGAGGCTGAGCTGCGGCTATGTCAGTTGGAAGGTCTCGTAAAATCTTTTTTGTTTGTTTGGTTCTTCTTGCTGTTTTTTCAGCCTGCACTGCAGTTTGTTCTAATACCGGAAAAATACCCTTTTTCCTCTTCTCATCTTCCTCTTTAATATCTCCCCATATAGTTTTTTCAACAGCCGATGCAGCTTTCTTAGTAGCTACAGTGACGGGTTTAAATAGTTTTTTAGTGTCTTCTTCGTACTCAACTTTTGATTCTTGCTGCGCTTGCAGATTTTTTCTAAATGAGTCTCTGACAGGAAGAAATTTTTTAATTGTTTCTAATCGTTCTCGTGCTGTTCTTGCAGTATGAGATTCTGGATGTACCATTTTTATTATAACATAATAATTTAATTAATATCAGCAAAAGAGGAATACAGAAGTTTGATGATATATTATAAACACAGAAAGAACATAAATCCAAAAATAGAAAAACCACCATCAGAACTTGAATATTACTTGAAACATAGAACAAATTCCGAAGATTCAGATGAAGATGAAACAGATGAAGATTCCCATGATTCAGATGATGATTCCCAATATTGATAGCAGCAGAGAGGGGCGTCTACGGTTCTGTTTGGGACAAACAATAATCGTAGACGTGGTAATTGACCTCTATGAGTGGTCACTATTTTTTTTGGTAAAACACAAGGGTGACCATTCCCCTAAGTGGTCTGTTCACCCTCTCTGCTGCTTCTCGTGGTATATCATTCACACACACACACACACACACACACACACACACACACACACACACACATATATATATATATATATATATGATTTTAGGGTTCGAATATCTATGGATGCCAATGTATGATCCAGGATTTATATCATGGAGTAGGGATTAATTTCCGTGTTAGTCTCTGAAATATAACTGGGATATCAGTGGTTACTACATTTTACTCAGTGACTAACGTCTTAGGTGTAGGGAAAGACATCTAGACAACACTCAATGGTCCAGTCTGATATGTGCTGACGCTGGTGCATGTAGCAAATATATTAATTCACAGACTTGCGATTCAGACAAATAAGGAATTATATTAAATGTATGTGAAAATCACTCTCGCAACGTAGTCCCCTTCATATCCTGTGGTGCAATCACAATTCCGAAAGTGTTGACAGAAGTCACCAACCATTGTGAGATTTTTTGCTCAAGTTTGGTATGTCGCAATATTATGATGCACTCGAGAAGATTACACAAATAGTCGCATACATCCGATGGACTGTATCAACATACATCTTTAAAGTTACACAACGAGGGGCAAATATTTGACGATCAATAATCTATTTCACCCTGTTTTAAAATATTAAATTATCAAATGTCACATGCGATCTTGATACAGGAATTATTTGCAGATGTTCATTTCAATATACCAGTTACAATGAGAAATTGACAAATCCTCTCGTGAAAAAAGTTTATAGCAATTTATTTGAAATTTCTTTCTCTTTGACTAAGAATAGAGTTTTGGTCGACATTTACAAGCGTGTAATGAAAAATTTGTGAATTTATAATAATGTTTGTAAATAATAAATAGTATATAATTACGGGTGCTAAACAAGGTTGTCCTAAAGTTAGAAATAAGTACCCTATAGGTGCGTTGAAGTCATAAATCACAAGTATGCTAATTGACAAAACTATCAGCCTACAAGTTTTCCTCAAACTCGGTTTCACTTTTTCACATAATAACATATTACGGGCTGGTTATACGATAGGAATACTTTTGATTCGAGTCATATTCTAAATGGTGTTCCTCGAGGCTATATGTTATGGTCACTTCATTTTCAATTGTTTACACACAAAAAAAAAATATAAAAAACCCACTTAGATTTGTGTACAGCACAGTCTATAACGGATCTCTTGAACGATGTTTCTACATTGAATACATCCGTTAAAGGAGTTCCACTGAAAACAAACAGCAAATCGATTTCAACAGTTTATCAGTTTGTTGTAAACAGGGCACTCAGAACGATGTAATCTTATCTTGAGCTGATAACAACCATTGATCAACACTTCCGCCTGAATTCCCATGTCGTGAAAACAATTACTATCCTAACATTCCTACTTCGCCAGTAGCTTGAACGTTATTATATATATATATATATATATATATATATATATATATATATATATATATATATATATATATATATATATATATGCTTGACTGAGGTTTTGGCAGTTGCAGAAACACGTCAAACATTTATTATATATCAATAAATAATAAACTCAGAAATAATTGCGAAACTATTATTTCGACTCCCTTTAATATTTTGTTTTCACGTCTACAGTTACTAGAAAACACAAAATGTCATCTATATTTTAAATGAAGTACGCCACATAGGTGCCATAACAACCTTTCTCCAGATTATATATATATATATATATATATATATATATATATATATATATATATATATATATATATATATATATATAACATTATTGAAAGAGATCATGATACACATAAATTTTATCACTGTATCCAGAGTGAATCTGTATGTATTTTATTGTGCGTAAGGCTGTATAACTTCTGACATGCGCAGATGTATATACCAGTGTATGACGTGTTCATATATGAACCTGTTGACTAATGTAGGCATATAGATTAATTTATTTTAAATATGTAAGTGCATGTGCGAGTACACCAGAGCGCATGTAAGTGACTTTTGTATAAAATAACTTATTATATTGTTAAGGACCAGATGGCAGATGGGTCTCTCATGACCAGACAAAATGTGTTATCCTTTTAAAATAATAATAATAATAATAATAATAATAATAATAATATAATATTAGTAATTGTTATTATTATTAGTATTAGTAGTGACATAGTATTAGTGTTTATATAAGATACAATCATAGTAGATAACATTTTATTTTAGTATTTTGTCCAAATACACACCACTAATCTGATATAAAGTCAAGGAGTCTTTCTAACTCAAGGTCAGGGGATTGTTAATAGTGTTTGAAGTGCTTCGAACAATAAATGTCATGAAGTTTTATGCCTTACTAAATCAAATGAAACTGAAGATTGCTTATGTGATACATCGCCAGTAACATAGCTTAAACTAGGAGTGTCCATTTCACCATGGAATCAGAGACCTATTTGAGTTTAGGCCGAAGTTATATGTGCCTTTATTCTCAGGAGTTCTTGTCCGCAAAGTGCACAGTCAGTTACCAAGTAGTCAAAATATCGGCCGGCTCAGTTAAGTAACAATAATAAATTGAAAAGGCCTGTGAAATATCATGCCCATCCATCCGCAAACTGATCAAATAAGTTTGCATATTTTAGGACAGAAATGTCTTTAAAGTAACAGATCTTTTGTGATAACTTACACACATTCTTTAAAGGAACTGCATATTCACTACTTTTTATTTTTAAAATTTGAAAGTAAAAGGAAATATTTTTGAACAACGAATTGTACATGATATATAAGAATAGATGTCCGGTGTCAGACTTCAGTCGGTAAGTTATCCGACAAATCAGCAGTCCGCAGTTACTTGCATCACAACTATCCATTTTCTCATAGTCGAATTGGACACGGGTCCATTGGGACGAAAAATAAACAGTATTTGATTACTAGTTGTCGATATGTACGTTAGTGTTCCTACTTGCAGAATGGACCAACTCAAGAGAAAATCATTAGTACATCACCGAAGAAGGATGCATGATTTTTCGTATCATAGAAACAAGCGTACTACAAAAAATCAACGCAAGCTGTGAAAAACAGAAAGATATCTTTCTCTAGCATGATATAGGCGTTATATTGATTTGCACAAGCGAACAAATACAATTTTTATATACAGCCCCCCCCCCCTTTGCGGCAAAGGATAAAAAAAGCGGATCACACGGGAATGAATTCAGAAATGGCCACATTTGACCAAAGAGATACATATAGTAGTCTGCCATTGGAATCTCGAGACTAAAATGCTGCCGTAAAAGATGGCGATGAATAATAAGTTACTACTTACCAGTTCGTGTAAAAATAGTCTTGTTCTCGCACGCTGTAAAGAAGGGAAAGTATCAAATAAAGGCATGACAAATTAATGCTTGTATACCAGAACGGAAGTCGGTCTTAATGGATGAAACAGACTGTACCAACTTATATAAGGTTCAGGACAAGGAAGTAAGATAACCCGTCCATGTATCTGTACCTTTTCCTGTTCGGTGACAAGCAGTTAATAAACGAATCTGTAAGGACCGAATCATACAAAAGGTAGTCACCGTATCTCCCCACCCGCGTGTTCCTTAGTTACCGGAGATGTGAAGAATTTCGTTGGAGTGTATTGACATTTCTCCATGCTATGCTTTAATAAGCATGCAGTGTCAAATAACATGACAAAATAGTTGCAAATAATACTCGTACTATGGTTTAACACTAGTAAAAATAGAAAGCAATGGCTCATCAATCAATAAACAAGCAAGATGAATACTATGGGACTTCTGGTAGTTGCTTTAGCGTCTGTGACAATGGTGACACATGTTAGAAGAATTCGATGATTTTTTTTTTTTTTTCTAATTCAGCTCTAACACCTGTTTGGTTAAAATGTACTGCACACAAAAGACGCAAACTAGCAGTTGTTTGCATAAGATAAAGTTCTTGTCTGATCGGTTCTAATTTTTTGCAATCACTTCAACCAGATGCTTCAGTTAGCTGAATATGAAAGCTAATACCGAAAAGGCCGAATCAATCCTAATGTCAGTGACGTTGAATGTCCATTAGCCACAAAACTACAGTACATAGCAACGTCCTCCTATTTTGTAAACATTGGATCATCCCGTTATCTGTACATTTTGAATTAAGTACACGACTTATGTTTATTATTAGAATGAAAATATGATAGTGTCGATTCACCTGCTGAAAGTCACTAACAACTATTTATATTTTATGGTAGAAAAGTATTGATACTTTTTTATTTTTTCAAAAGATAACCAAATAAAGGCAAATATAATTTTAAGGAACGTGATAATTTTGACTGTCCTAAATGTCGTCACATATTTGTAGCTGCTTGAATAGCAGACTGACCAAGATCTTCTATGTTCATTATACAGATACTTTCAAGCTAATAGCATATACCACGATCTACGGCCCCACTATGCGGGTCAGATCTAGGTCCATGCTGTACATCCTTATGATCATTTCAAGCTAATAGTGTATACCCTGTTGTACAGGACCACGTGTTGGAAGGCCGTTGTCAGCGATTGGTGAGTGGGATATGGCTGTTGCGGAGGGGACCATTGATGGAAATGCTTGATATACAGTGGAAGATATTAAGAACACTAAATCGTATGCTGTTTTTAAAACAATGAAGAGTCAGAGAGGTTTGTGTACGATGGGTCCCTAATATGTTGACTCCTTGTCAAAAATGGGATTGTATAATCAACAAACGCGCTAATTGCTTTCGATTGTTTTACTCAGTGAAACCTAATAATTTAATGCTTCCTGTACATTAAAATAAATGTACGGCAGACAGATAGATTGATAGATAGATAGATCGATATATATGTATGCACTAGGCTTGCCGAGTTTCCTTTTAATGAAAAATTTATACAGCGAGTGGTAGGTCATTGATACAGCGTACATGCTATACATATATTTTATTTTTATCACATACAAATACACATACTTGCACCTTGAATGGAGTTACGATATGCTTCTGGCAATTGTATTGACCTAGTGAATGAACTCCTCACATCCCTGCGAGTGTACCCGCTACAGAATATAGTTCTACGATGTTTCTACAAATACGGTTAGCCTCTTGTAGGCTGAACCTAAACTGTCAGGCATTCACGTACTGACGTATGGAAATTAGCGTGGAATGTAAACTAAGCGAAATGACGAACCAACAAGAGGTAATTAAATATTTTAATATATTGACAGTTCATTTAAGTCATTATTTTGCGAAACTCCCCCACGCTCGTATGTCATGAATTTTCGACCGTATCTAGCTACGATAATTCAGAGAGAGAGAGAGAGAGAGAGAGAGAGAGAGAGAGAGGTGGGGAGGGAGGGACGGAGGAGACAATTTGGACATTTTACTATTTAATAATTAGTAATCAAGTTTTAGAACATTATAATAGGTTTAAGAATCAACAACAACAAAGCATTAAATACCCTACATTACGTGTGCCTCGTAACCGACAAATTTATCAGGCCTAGTGTCGACCGGCAATTGCAGCTATGTATCATTGTCATTATGAATACAGTAGATAGATTGCAAGGAAAGCGTAAACATACCCTTACAACGAACCAGATTACTGTAGGGTACTTGGTACAAGTTCAGTTTTATTGTTTTCGTCCAGCGCCATGTTTTTCTTTCTCACTCCAGATTTTTGCTTTTTGTATGTCCCTTACGCACGAGAGGGTAGAGGGGAAAAAGGATTCCAATGAAATTGTGTACCATTTTAATTTCATTTAGACAACAGGGACTATTGATCCTATTATCGTTATTTTCATGTCATTTATAATTAAATGAATGAGTAGAAATTCACCATTGATCTATAGGCCTGCAGTTGAAAGAATGTTTATATATTTGTATTATTGCGCTATGCGCGGATCACAATTTGATATACCAGTAGTATTGGTAGATCAATTTGCCTTATACAAACACTTTAAATACCTTGCCACTTTTAATATATATATTTTTGCTGCATAAAACGTGGTACGTTCCTTAACTGGTGACACTGTCGAAAACGTGCAATTTGAACGACTTTAACAATTCTTGTGTGATATATTTTAAACGTGCTAATGGTGGTGTGTCTTTTATGTGATTTAATTGACTGCTGGAAAATATTGTTTGTCATATCAGATTGATATGTTTGCATTACTGTTCATTGCCATCAATTAGAAAGTGCTATGGTTTTATCAAATAGAATATGCACTGACTGCACTTGGCAACTAGAGTAATAATTCGATCCTTAACGACGTACACAAGTGTTATCTCTGTACCATATATCTCATTCCTGTGTTGGTGATTTATCACCCCTATCTGACTATGCACTATTATGCAAATATCCTGTCTGCTCACTTGATTGACACATCTTTATTTTATAGGATTACTGGTTAGAACAGAGAACTACATGTGGAAATAGACAGAATGATATTAATCGAATGATTCCAATATGAGCATAAATTAGTGCTTTGAAATGACCTTACTGTACATCGTTGTGGTTAGATTATTGTTGTTGCCTTTCTCGTTTTCATCGTAACATTTATATCCTTCAGAGTTCTTTATCTGAAGGAAGCTTGTATTTAGACAAATTTAAACACATAAAATATTATTTATACTGTAAAATGTAACATTGTCATAACTTTTCTCTAAATTGCACCATTCCATTTACATCTGTTACATTGTAATAGAGCAAATTATAAGTCATCAAATACTTGAAATGCAATTTTTGGAGACCTTTTTGATTTATCTGGCTCTACAGAAATAGAAACAATTAATTTTCCCGATATGGCCACTAGCAGACGATATTCTGCCCATTTTACCTGGACGATAGGCAACCTGACAGTCTCTTATATGTGCCCACTAAAATTGATCATTTTGAACAAGACACACTCAGGGAACATCAACTTACAAAATTACACATATATGTAATAAAAGAAAGCCTGATTTGCGTTATATTTATGTATTTATATTTTGTAATACTATCTTGGGATTTAATGAAACTACATCAACTTTCAAAATCCATATCAATGGTAAATCTGCCAGCATACCACAAATATGGCTTCTGATGACGTCATTCGGGAATCCCTAGTGCGTCTACCTTGTCTGTATCATTTCGTTGCGGGTTAAACGTATGCTTTAAATTGCATTGAATAACGTCTCGATAATGTTTTGAAATAATTGTAAAGAGATGGATTATTAATTATAACTGTAAATGTTGCTACAGCTCACGACTTCTAATAAATTTATTTTTAAAAAAAGGAATTGTGACTCCCAGTTACCAGAGGTTATTCAAAAAAGACAATATTGACTATTCAAAGTATACAAAATAGCATTATATGTAATAAACAGTTCCAAAATGGGGAAGGCATTGCTGCACTGAACGCACCAGCTACATGACGTGTGCGTCGCTGTATCAATTTTTACTTGCAAACACTTAAAAATACAATCATTTTTCTGGTTACCAGAGATTTTTTGTATGGCTCTTTACAATAAGTTATCCTTGACTGGGGGATATGAAACACTACAAATTTATTTCTAGCATTGTTCAAATTGAAATCCACGTGAACAAAAAATCATACCTTTGTTTCATTTCTTTACATTTTATGTTAAAAATAATGATTGTTTGCCAAAAAATTGCTTTTGAAATTGCGGATAAAGGGTCTGTAAAATTCATTTTTACCTGATATATTAAGGGACGCAAAGAAAATAAGTATCGCATGTTTCACTTTATTCAGTGAAGACTAGTAGTCAGTTATCTGCCCTTGAAAAAATATAGGAGGCACCAGCGCTACCCGTCCAGCAAAATAATAAGAGTCCGCATTGTCTATGATGTCAAAATATATATCAGTTCCATGTTTTGGTCAATAGTTATGTTTCCTTAATTGTAAGTGATAATATCCATACTATTGTGTATACGTGTTCGTCTTGGTGTGCATTGCGAAATTTAATATTTCGTATCATAGATTATGGAGTACCCTCATCAGCAGATTACCGTTTGCTATGAATTAACTGCCAAACCAGGATAGTTATAATATATCTCCTTTGTATGATTCTGCATACCCGAGCCATCGATATGCACCAAATACAAGAACAAGAATGTGAGTATATATATATATATATATATATATATATATATATATATATATATATATATATATATATATATATATACACACTGTTCCATACTTCCGAGGAGTTCAGAAAAAACAGATCGTGTTCAACTGTACATTAAAATATACACAGTGTTTGCCGCATAGGAAAGATGTATAGGGTACTTCTTTTTCTCCAAAACAGTATTTTTTAAAAAGAAAATATACAGAATATTACAATAATGATTTAACAGAAAGGATTCTCGAACGTCATCACAGTCAACTTCAAGCTGGACGGTGTAAGCCAATATATCAAATTTGCCTAAAATTTGTTAGTGTCTGACGCCCAGGTGGTTCAACCAGGTTTAAATTTGGACGGGTATGAATCCTTTATTAATTTTTATTTAAATGTGAAAAACACGAGATGATAGTAATAAAGAAGAAATATTAATATTTCCAAAATCATTCATTGAACGGCACCTTTGGCACAATATTAAATATATCAAACCAGTGATACCAGCTACGGTCATATCGGTTCGGCTTCCTCCTTTTGTCATTGGGAAAGGCATTTAACTTCAGTTTCCGCGGCATGATATAACCGACAATGTGTTAAAAGTACTGTCGAGACACAGGCCCGTCAAAACAAACCCCACCGGCTTTATTACAATGTTAATCTGTTACATGGCATTACGCATCACTAACTCACAGGGCTTTGATGAGCACTAATTTGAACCCGCAAAATCTGCCAATATTATATGCTCATTTGGTTTCTCTCTCAACTCTGAATTGTGAGAATAGCGCAATATTTTACGATACGGAACACCTTTATACTGCACGACACGTTCTTTTAAATTATTATAGTGTATTGAGAACAACTTGTTACACAAATCATGAACACTCATGTAGTAGACATTTAGGGTTAAGTTTATTACATTTGTTTGTTGATGGACCAAGGAAGCTGTTTCATCTATTTGAAGAGATGATAAAATATGTGTGTGTGTGTGTGTGTGTGTGTGTGTGTGTGTGTGTGTGCATGATTTGGATGTTTAACGGAGCTTTTAAAAAAATCGGTCATTTCGCTACGATGTCTGTAGTGTGGCAGTTTATACTGATGTCTAGCACAGGGGCATCATGCCACGTACATGTAGGATGATATCCCATCCAGTCACATTATCCTGACCTCAGTCCGACCCGTCCTTACACTAACCTCTTAATGCTGAGCGTCTAGCGAGGCAGCTGTTAGTACCATTTAGTAGTATTTAGTTAGTACCGCGAGGGACGCTCTAACCAAATGGCTACCGAAGCGGTCGATGATAAAATCAACGATGTGGACGAGTGTACTGAGTCACAAATTGAATTTTCAAACAAGCATGAACAAGATATTCGCAGTGTCCCCAACAAACGTATTGAAAATACCATTCTGATCATTTAAACAGTTATTTAGGAGAAATGCTCATAACTCCTAGTAAATGGAATGGTTCAGACCATGACCAATACTCTCTGAGGTATATAAACCTATCATAGAAAGTCATAACGAGGCAAAGGGCTATTGTATATCTGTCAGAGACGTACCATTTTAACTAGATGGTCAAAACACTAAATTCGAGTAGAAAATTTACATGAAGGTTTTGGTACGAAACTAATAGCCACAGAGCCAATAAGCCAAGACGCCGAAAAAGTATTATTTCCACTAGGTAAGTGGATTGTCAACCAACATCTGCTTTGCAATTTTCCCCGTTAAATTATTTTAATTTTTCAATGTTGGGCTAACGATAGAAGACATATACCGTAAGATATAGGCCATAGCTGGGGTCCCTCCAAGAGCGAGGATCCAAGTGACAGGGCATATGCATGTCTTTTTAGATGGTAATAAGAATGGTAATAAATATATTCACATTAATGGATCTTGAAATTTCGACTACATTTCCTACAGAAATCACATTCTCCATACTAAACTGAAACCACCCAATAAATCGAGTCTATCATTTGCAAAAAAGACCGAATTGAGATGGATGAACAGAATATCAAAATCCACCAATTCCCGACCAACTGCAAATGTTTTTCGATGCACATTCATTCCAAACATGACAACAAATTTCAAGTTTAAGCAGACCGAAACGAAACTTTTTAAAATTAAAGTCGAGCGTGCGACGAAGTTCAAAAGAAGCTGATCAATGCAATTTGCGCATTAATATTGTTACACTTTTGATAAATCGATGGTTGTGTATTTATTTTGAAAAATACAGCATAATTTCAATTACTTTGTTTCTTGTGATGTATTCCTTTATTATTAAGCCTTGGGTAGGAAAACGAAATGAGTATATGATAAAGAAAACGAAATGAGTATATAATAAAAAGGTTATTGCATTTGCGTTGGAAAATATGAACTCGTATTTTCGGACTAATAATGCAGCCCAAAAGGTCATGTAGTGTTACTTAGAAAAAAAAAAAACTCTTTCATATTTTCCCCATAAAAATGCAGTAACCTATAATTATTTTGAAATGTTGGTGGATGTACAAAATCCATGTCAATTGTTTTTGGATAATATACGTTTGTTTAATCAATATGGGTATTTCAGTTTTCCACCAGTTCTGAGGCAACCTATCAATTGTGTTGCAGTACATCACCATAAGTGCATTTCATGTCCTTCTAAAAATGAATACTAAGAATTATTACTGGACAAATTCTAAAGCGTCATCCACACAATTAAGATTTGTAGTAGTGTGGACACCATGAAATTGGCATGGGTTGAATATCGGTGATGATATGGCACTCTGCGCGTTATAATGGACATTTTGACCTGGTTGGTTATTGTTAACTCTGAAATGGGCCTTAGTAAAACAACACAGTTGTGAGAAAGATCACAACGGGACCCGTAATATGTGGCAATTATCTCTCAAGTGATATAAATTATGTATTTCCGTTTTCAACCATCTCGCATTCCGTTGTCACATGACAAGTATGTAAACATGGACTAGATAAAGGTACTTGAACTGGGTAACTAGTAATCGTTTCATTTTATTTTATTAATCGAATACGTCGTTGCATTCAGCGTAACTCTCGCTCTCTCTCATGCTTAAAGGAGATAATAAGGAGAAGTACGTGGAGTAATATTAAAAGCTGAACCTGCACCAAGTTACCTTAAATAACCTGGGACTTCGTAACTATTAGGTTTAACCATTCCATGAGCTTTTAATACAGCGTTCACAATACCAATGAAACAAAGTTGTAATAGCCTACCAGGAAATGTACGGTACATTTATTGTAAGGAGAAATACGCATAGAGTAATATTGCTATTTTCCTCTGATATCTTTCCTTTCGTGTTATAAAATCTATTAATATGGATCTAAATACATATTATTTAATATTAAAATGTCCGTTGGCCGATCTACCCTCCCTCAACCTTGCTTTATCACCCTTTGGGTTGGTGAGCCAGCAGACTAATCGACCAATAAAGAAATATAAAGATAAGCAATGAATAAATGCCTTTATGGTAAATTGTCCCAACCCCACCACCACATCTCTCTCTCTCTCTCTCTCTCTCTCTCTCTCTCTCTCTCTCTCTCTCTCTCTCTCTCTCTCTGAACCTTCGTAGAAAGATTCCAGCGAAAATCCGTTAAAAACGAGCGTGGCGGATTTTCGCCTGTGCCATGCGACAGTGTCTCTGGACCGATGAATGATGGAAAAATGTAATCACAAGAAGCAGCATAAAGGGAGGGAAAGTTAGAAACGGTGGATAGAAATAAAGGTATGGCTGGTATCAATGTTTATTAAATTCTAATAATGACTCAAATGAATGTAAATATATTTACCTTTTCCTCAGTTTGCTTAGTTTATATTTCTAACTCGTTTAAATATTCTGGTCGGTAGGTGGAAGCCAGCGCGTTCAATGTTCAAGTAGTTGACTATGTTGTGTTTGCAGTGCTCTACTTTCTCATTGTAAGCCTACTTTCTTGCTTAAATGATAAGTGTCTTTTCGGGTAAATGACGAAAATGGTATGCTTTGCGCCTTGTTTTTGACTCAAAGTCCTTCGACAGTACCCGCTATAAAGCTCCAGCCAGGTGAAATCTCAACATCCAGTGGTTTCTGTACAGCTAAAGCAATATAATAAAAATGGTTTGCAAGTCAAACCAACTAATGAGTATTTAAGAATAAAATTACGTTATTTTTGGGGGGTAATTATTTTCAGCTAATTAGCATCTTACTTTATTTTAAAAACGGTATTTAATATATCACCACATACAGGCAAGTTCCGTAGCTAATGAAATAATTAGGTGTCTTTAGGGCACTAAGAAATTATAAATAAGACTTTTTGGAACATTTCTGAAAGTTTTATTTAAAAAAATGTCATCTAGATTATGCCTATCCCCGTTTTTTCTTAGCATCGAATGAAATATGCATGTATTCAGTATGGCTATCCTACGTTGCCAAATTACCTTATCCAACATTACGTTACCAAATTACGTGGGAACAATTTAGTGCGTTCATTCATTACATTCTTATTGTTTCTATATTCTTGAGGTTGGAAACTTCAACATATTTCATATTTATAGAGATCAAACTTGATTTAGCGTTTCTGTCTATAATATTTATTACTATTTTTGTAAACTCTGTCACGTAGAATTTTAAAACATATGAGGTAAGGGAACAACTAGCTCATGTATTCCAGGCATGTGCAACTTCCTCCAAAGTGCGGGCCGGACAAATTTGTTTTTGCAAAGCCACGCCCTATGATGCAAATACGCGAATCAAACCAGGTCGAGAGCTCTACGTTGCTCATTCCTGATGTATAAGCTGCCAAGCGGCCTGTAACCTCAATACGGGTGCGCAAAATGACAATAAGAACTCGCCCGATTTGTCCATGGGCATTATCAGTGAAATTGTGACCGAGGCTGAGTAAAGATTTAAAAGAGGATACTTATTTGAACAAATATAAGTTTTTCTTTAAAGTAATTTTAAAAACTATGATAATCAGTGCGAGTTATAATTAAAATTATTAATCAACTGTGAATAATATAGAGCTAACACAAGAATTTCAGTCTACATTATACCGATAGAAAACAAGGTCAGTACAAATAAACTAAGACAATACTATTTGGGCCAATGCAAATGAATCGGATCCTGTCACTTATGCAGTTTTCAAGGTGACGAAGTATCCAACTATTCACAAAACGCTTTAGATAAATTATAGCATTAGATAAATTATAGCAAAGGCCAGAGATCGGTTAGTAAAAGTGAGCAGAGATCCATGGTTTACAAAAGGAAAACGCAGACATTAGTTACATGGTCAACGGATGCTCCCATCGTAAAGATGAAAATACGAAAACACGTAACGAACGGTACGTCACTTGCAGAAAATGTAGACATGAAAGGAAGACAACAAGTAAGTGATATTGGTTCACGGCATCCGTCGCAATGAAATCTATCAGAAATGGAAGAAGAAGAAGGGAAAAACAAAATTATGGAATTTATCTATGGAACCATTATTTTATTAAGTGTACAAAGTTAAATGAGAGAAATTGTAAATGAAAATGTAAAATGTAAAGGAAAAGAAGAGAATGCGCATGCACTTGTTTACAATGTCTTTGAGTGTATCAGTTAGAGAGCAGAAGGAAATAATGACTATACATGTTAAATATTGTTGTAAGGCAGAAACCATGACGCAGAAGAATTCTTGAGAGAAACCATAAACAAATATATTTTATATAAGGCAAAGTGACACCTAAAGAATTTTACAGTTGAGCATAAATGTAAATCGGCAACATTGAGACCATTTGGAAATCAAAGCGGCTTATATATATATATATATATATATATATATATATATATATATATATATATATATATATATATATATATATATATATATATATATATATATATATATATATATATATATATATATATATATATATATATATATATATATATATATATATATATATATATATATATATATATATATATATATATATATATATATATATACTGTCTCTATCAGATCTTACCTTCTAAGTCCAGAATGTCATTGCTTGTTTTACTTCTCGAAACCTAAACTTCAAGCACAAACGAAATGTGTTATTGGGGGAACACTTGCGTAATTCATGCTGATTTTTCAAATCAAGATTGATTGAACTTTGATACTTTTTCTTAATTCAAAAACATCATTAGTCTTTGAAAACAAACCTTTCTTTCGTATAGTTAGGTCTAGCTAGTATTCAGCTGAAGATGACTTTATCGGGAAGCAAATGCATGGAATTTATCGGTAAGGCGATTGCAACTTCTCGATGTAACAAGTACCATTCAGTAAATTTAGTAAATTTACCATTTGTATTTAACAGTGATGGCAACTGACTTATAATAAGGGTCATGTTTACATTTATATAGTATATACCCGATAATTCTCTAATATAATATATTCTCACGTAAATGGAAACAATCGATATTGTATAGAAATATAGCCACAATCAATGAAAGAATATTCTCACACAAATTAAATATCAGCAGAATATAGTCACGATCAATAATCATATCGTTATGGCAATATTTTGGTCTAATGTTTCTCACAATGATTATCTCCAAATATAATATATTCAGTATCAATACTGTTTGCCATATTTACTGACCTGACAGAGAACGTTACTTATAGGGCTCATGGACTGGCGATTTATACCAGCAGATTTGGCATCACAAAGTCGTTAACTTATCCGAAGCGCAAAATCATTCGTTGAGTTCCCAAAGACGTAACCGCCTGCGTCTACAGTGACAGCTTTGATTTTCTGCTGACGATGTCACCGTTTGTATTTCCAAAAGAATTAGCAATTGTATTTCCAAAGAGTCAGTAACTCGCTACACCATCTACTCTCTTTTCGATTTTGCTATGCAACAAAGACTACTGTTAGTGGATGTCATTCAAGTAAGTATTATAACGTTGTCATATTGGAAGCATGCTAAGATATTCAGGATCTAGCCTTAATCAAGTACATCAAATTTATACTATTATTCTATCTGCTTCACCAAAGATTAATTAACTTAGATTGTTTGTACAGAGCACGTGTTTTAAAGCCTCAATACCGCCGTTTATCACACGTTTTTTCCTTTCTTCGTTCCAAATAAAGTTTTGAAGGATGGAGATGATTTGTTAACAGAGTTATCTGATATAAACTATTATTTGCAATAATCAAGTTGTTAAAATACATTTAAATATTCAGTTTAGAATTAAGAGGTGCCACACCTTAATTCAGTCAACGAAGTCGCTAGTGATTCCATTATTTTTTTGGGAGTTCACCAAAAGTAGTGACGTGATACATTCGACAAGTTATGTTAGGGACTAATTTAGTAACAACAACATTCGCACGTGGCGCACAAATACCTTCAAGAGGGAGTGAAGTGAGGCGAGCCGATCTTTTAAGCGGATCTGAGCAGACTAAGCGTTTCACTGTATTCATTGTATACAGTCATGCATTGTTTTCAGACCCTTCAATAGAACTTCCTTCAAAAGCAAAGAAAAGTAAATCAAAAGAAAAGACTTCTCGTTGTTCTGAACGGTTCGGAGAGTTTAAATGGCATTTGTGCAACTGGTATTAACATCAATTATTAAAATGACTAAATGATTATTCGGATATTTATTTTTACCAATAATTTCTTCTTGTTTGCGAATAACATCGCTGTTTTTCCATTTTTAATTTATTCTGTTTACATTTTGCTTTGAGAATGATCACAAATTTACATAGAGTATTTAGACAGTCTGATGGCTCTTTATTATCTATCCATCAGCAATAATATGGGATACCCTGCCGACAATGGGAATTAGCATTACAGCACTCCCCCCCCCCCCCCGGACTGTTTGGCGACAAGATTTATAGCGACAATGGGAATTAGCATTACAGACCCCCTGGGACTGTTTGGCGACAAGTACACCCTGGGACTGGATAGCGACAAGGGAAATTGAACATGGGAAATAGTGGGTCTGTTTACCAGTGGAGTTTGTATAGCGTCTGACGTCACGGTAGGGGAAATTGGTAACACTGTAGCAAATAGGGAAGGTGACGTCACAGTACAGAGCAAACGAGTGGGACTTAGATTGATACAAAAAAAGAGACAAACACTGATACAACATTTAAAAAATTATTTTAGGGGGATTAGGCAAGAAAGTAATTTCTTTTCGAGGCAAATGAGGGGCCCTGTAAAGGGCCTTTGGGCTCGTCTTCTATTTCCTCCACTTCTTCCAGCAAGTCCTCACTTTTTCCAACATTCCTTTCTTCTTCTTTTCCAACTCTGGAATCCAGTCTGGATGGCCCAATGCTCTGAACTTCTCTTGTATCTTCATCCACTTTTTATTCAGTCTTTCAAACTCCTCTTTCTTCTTCAGATTCTCTTCTTCCTTTCTTTCTTTACTCCATTTTTCTTTTATCTTCTTCACTTCTACCTTAATTACCTTTCTGATGAGTTCTTCTGCTTTTATAAACTGGTTAAGACCCCACTTTAGGTACCACCAGTTGGTCCAACAAAAGCTGTCTTCTAGGAAGCACCGGACTTCGATGACATGATCCAGTGCCTCCTTTAAACTTCCCACTCTCACATAGGGTGGGTCAATGAATCCTCTTATTTTTTCCACTTCCTCCTCTATTATTCCCTCTACCAGGTCTTTCGCTACTCCAAGACTCTTCACATTGTTTAGGCTACCTGGAAATCTCCCTTCCTTATTTAATCTTTCCACCACATATGTTCCATCCAATATCCAAAAATAACCATTTCTTAAATCGTTGAATAAATGTGTCACTGCTGCCATCTTCTTTGCTTATTCCTTAGAATGGCGCGAACGACGAACGCTTTGAGTTTTTATCTGTGAAGCACGGACTTGAAGGAAAACATTTATTCTCTTCTCATATTATCTACTATCCACACAGAGGTAATGAGACAAAAAACTAACCACAATTATACTATCCACACACGCGAAGAAGCTAAAAACATAACCACAATCTACTATCCACACACGCGGAGAAGCCAAATCAAACCCAAAATCTACTATCCACACACGCGAAGGAGCAAAACTAACCATAGTCTACTATCCACACATACGAAGAAGCCAAATCAAACCCCTAATTATACTATCCACACACGCGAAGAAGCTAAAAACTAACCATAATCTACTATCCACACACGGGAAGAAGCCTAAGCAAACACCAATCTAATATCCACACATGCGAAGAAGCAAAAAAAAAAACCAAACAAAAAAAACCATAACCATAATATACTATCCACGAACGCGAAGAAGCAAAAAACATAACCCCAACATACTATCCACATAGAAGGGAAGGTTTAAAAACCACTCACTCTACTATCCACACAAACGTACGTGAGCACTTACAAAACCCAATAATCTACTATCCACACAAACGTACCTTAGCGCTTACAAACACACATAAACACACACAATCTCACCAAGAAAGGAGTGAGTGTTTATATTCACACCACTCCACATTCACACATTGGCAAATTGAAAAATGTTTCTTTTCTAGAGTTTTGGTTAGCCCTGAAAAAGCTGTTTTGTTTTAAACTTCAAATGCATCTGGTTAATGCCTGCATCTTCCAGGTCTGGCACCGCACACGCATCTCCTACTCCAATTTCCTTGCCAATTCATCCTTGTGGCTGGGAGCGCAGAGGCGGGTTGAATGGATTCACTATCCCACTCGTCTGTTTGTGGAATAGTGAACACTTGTTGTTCCCTCTGCCTTCTTTGCCTTCTTTGCCACACTCGAGGATGAACTGACCTCATTGCCATCTGTGGGCCCTGTACTGGTTGTTGTTGTTGTTGTTGTTGACGATGTGGTTGTGGTGCTGGTACTGGCTCTGGAGGTGGCAATGGCTTCACCTCACACATAGGCCTCATAATTACGTGAGGCAGGATAGATCATTTCTTTTCCTCCTCTTCTTTCTTTTTCCTCTTCTCCTCCTCTTCCTCTATCATGGCTTCCTCTGCTACAGCCTCCATAGCCAGCTCGTCTAAGAGTCTTCGTGTATACTCCAGATGCATTTGAAGTTCAATCAATTTGGTGATTCTGCTACTCATCTTCTTTAATTGTCTCGTTGACAATGGGTAGCCAAATTGCCGAGCGTTTTCCTATAAATACTTGAAGCACGGACGTGAAGAAAAACATCTCCTAAGACCCAAACTTGTTGTTAGTTGGATTAAAGTGATTTTCTCTCCAATGGAGCATGTATCACTGTTTAATGCACGCACAGCGTGCTATTTAATTACTCCTGGGGGAAGGAAGGAGAGCCACATCCCCCAGGCTTTTATGTGTTCATGGAACTCTTATTAATTAGGCCGTCAGATCGAGGTACTATTTAGTTTCTAGCGATCTTGATGTATGGCCGAGGTGAGTGGGATTGGACCCAGCACGCACTCATTGCTAAGGTTGCATTGCTTTGCTGATTGAGACGAGTGGGATTGGACCCAACGCGCACTCGTGTATTTGGCTATGGGGACGTGCACTGCACGCTTGATGTTTGATGTCCGGTCGTGGTAGAGGAGGAAGAGGCTTATGGATCGGAAGGCGGTTCGTGGCACAGTTTTGGCGTTTCTAAGCTCCAGGGTATAGTTTTAAAAGTGTCGTCCTGCTTAGTTTGGAGGATAACTCTGTGCTATTTTAGAGTAGGTTAAAGATAGATAGCCAGGTTGACAGCCATAGTTTTTGATGTTGCCACCTTGTGTAGCGGGCCCCGATGGTCTTGGGTATTTGGGACCATCCTGATTGGTATTGGTTTTTAGGGTCTTAGTATTCTAATTAGTGATGTTTTCGTTTCGGTTCAAGACCACCTTATACAATCTGGTTTTGGGTCCTGTCGGTAACTCTACGTATTTGTTGATGGCTGTCACCATGGGTTTGTGTGAGTGAGTTCGTAGAGGTGTTAATTTTCATTCCAGATGTTGTTTAAGAGACAAGGAGACGGTTAAGAGTAGAGCAGGAAGGCTGTATAGATAAAAAAATTAAACAAAATATTTTTATATTTGTTAAAAAGTTTTTTAAATTTTTTTTCGTCTTGAATTCCTTATTTATTTTGATTTCTTATCTTATTGGTTTGGAGTGAAAACTTGTTTTATGGTTGTTTGTATGTTATTATGTAGTCCTGTTTTAATTAATTCCTATTTTCCTATTTAATTTTTTGTGGCCTTAATTGGTTTTAATTGTTCGGGCTATGAACGGCTGTGTAAGTTTGTGAACCCACGAGACCTAGCAATCCGTCATAATTCCCAAACGGTGATTTTGTAATATTCGTCCTTAAATGGTTTTTATTATTCGGGCTATGACCGTCTGTGTCAGTCTGTGAAGCCACGAGACCTAGCAGGCCATTATAATTCCCAAACAGTGATTTTGTAATTATTTTTTTTGTGTGTGTGATTAGATTCGTCCTTAACTGGATTTAATTATTCGGGCTATGAACGGCTGTGTCAGTCTGTGAACCCACGAGACCGAGCCGGCCGTCATAATTCCCAAACATTGATTGGTATTAATTTTGACTGGTCTTTGATTTACTTTCTTAGATTTTTTTGATCAGATTGGAGTCGTGTATAAAACTTATGATATTTTCGAATGTTAGATTAATATTGGCGTTTGTGTTCATCAAGAATTCTGGGTATGTTGCAGGGGATCCAATATTATGCTGTTTAACTTTAAACTTAGCCCTTTCTTTTTCAAGTGTGTGGCAGTTGTTAAAAATATGCTCTAGGTCTTCTGGGACTCTGCAGTGGTAGCAGTTAGGGTTATGTGGTTGTGGTCCTATGTACTGTCCGAAGCTGTTAGCCAGCTTGGTTTTGCCCGTGAGTATTCTATTTATTAATTTTTGTTCATTGCCTTTTGTTTTGGGTGGTTTCCTATTTCTACAGACTTCTTTAATGATGGTTTTTAGTTTCCTGCCTTGAGTGCTTGTGTTCCATAATTCCTGCCATTTATTGTCAATGAGGGTTTTAGATATGCTATTGAGTTCGCATATGCTATAATCTAGGTTGATGTGAGTGGTTTCGTTTAGTTTTTATTTAGCTGTTATATCTGCCATATCGTTACCTGGTATGTTAATATGGGATGGTATCCACATAAATTCTACTTGTAAGTTATTATTGTTCAGTTTTTTTTTAACAACAAATTGGTTTGCCTAAGATAGTTTTCTCTTGATTTGGTGTTGTTATTAAGTATTGAGTTTATGACGCTTAGCGAGTCACTTATTATTACCGCTTGGGGTATTTTGTTCTCTTTGATCCATTTGAGTGCTTCAAGTATGGCCCAGAATTCAGCTGTGTATATGGAGCAGAGGTTAGGTAGTCTTCGTCCTACTTTAATGTTAAGTTCGGGGATTACTTAAGCTGCTGATGTTCTGGGTGGTTCTGTTATTTTGGATCCATCAGTGTAAATCTTAATGTATTGCAATATTTTGAGTTGATATCTTCTGTACAGATTGTGTTTAGTTTGAGTTTCTGTTCGTTTTTATTGCCATATTTCGTACAGAGGGTGTTAAATGAGGGGTTGATATTTATCCATGGTTCTTTGTCATAGTGATTTGCAATTTCTGCTTGGAGGTTGTCTATAGGAAGTTGTTCAACTAATTGATGGACTAATTTCCCTGCTGGTATGATTTCTGTTAATTTAGTTCTAAAAGGTATGTTGCATTTATTTTTAGCTACCCGGGTGGGGTGTGTGTCGGGGTGTGTTGTTAGCCTGGCTACATATCTGAGGGTGAGTTCTTGTCTTCTAAGGTGGAGCGGCAGTTCTCCAGTTAAGATTTGAAG
This sequence comes from Sinohyriopsis cumingii, assembly GCA_028554795.2. Lineage (NCBI taxonomy): Eukaryota > Metazoa > Mollusca > Bivalvia > Unionida > Unionidae > Sinohyriopsis > Sinohyriopsis cumingii. The sequence goes on from CM068828.1 coordinate 76,524,779, forward strand.
CTCCACTAGTGATGTGGATAGTAGTGGTACAGTGCAAATAATTAGGGCCTTTCTTTGTATGCTATCTAGTTTCTTGAGGTTATTTTGGGGTGCTTAGTTGTAAATTTGGCATCCGTAATCTAGTTTTGATCTAATTAATGATTTATATAATGCTAGTAAGGTTTCTTGATTGGATCCCAAGGTGGTTCCTTTAAGGTTTGTAAGGAGGTTAAGGTCTTTATTGCACCTTTTGACTAGTTCGTTTATGTGATGTCCCCAGTTTAGCTTGGAGTCATAATGCATTCCTAAAAATTGTGCTACTTTTACGAATTTAATTTCTTGATTTTGGATGGTGAGTTTTGGAAACCGATTTTGTAATTTACGTTTGGTGGTGAATAATACTGCTATGGTTTTTTCATGCGATAATTTGAAACCCGATTTATCAGCCCATTTCCCTATTTTGTTTAAACTTGTTTGAATATCACTGATTACTTTGTGGTTGGAAGGGTTTCCTGCTCTCCATAATCCACTATCATCAGCAAATTGTGAGAGTTCAATTAGTTTTGATGTTAAGTTGGTGTCCAAGTCATTAATCATGATGTTGAAAAGGGTTGGGCTGAGTACGCTCCCTTGTGGTGTACCGTTTTCAAGTGTGTGTGGTTCAGAGTAGGTGTCGCCGACTCTGGTTGATATTTTACGGTCAGCGAGGAAGTTTTCAATGAATTTAAACATTCGACCTGTGATGGCGTAGTGGCTGAGTTTGGCTAATAAGCCTTTGGTCCATACAAGGTCGAATGCCTTTTCGAGGTCAATAAATACTGCAATTAAATTCCTATCAGCTTTGCGTTGGGAGTTGAAAGCTAATTTGATTGCGGTTTCCAATCGTATTAGTTGATCCGTGGTGGATCCTTTGTTTCTAAATCCGCATTGATTATCGGAGATTAAATTATTGCTCTCTAGGTGGTGTTTGAGTCGGCTGGTGACTATGGTTTGCATGATCTTACAAATGTTGTTTGTTAGGGAAATGGGTCTGTAGGAGCTAATATCGTTAGGGTCTTTTCCTTGCTTGGGTATTGGAATTACTATTGCGTGCTTCCATTTATCGGGCAATTTGCCTGAGGTCCATATTTGGTTTAGTAATTTAATAATTGTTTGTTTAATGTTATTTGGGATATTTTTGTATATTGTGTATCCTATTTGATCTTCCCCTAGGCTAGTTTCGTTTTTGGTTTTCAATGCTAGGTCCCATTCGTAAGTTGTAATGTTTTTATTTAGGTTCGAGACTTTGAGACCGAGGTCTTTAAAGAGATTACTATGGGTTCTTTCTACTTTGTCCCTATGTAATTGAAATGCTGGGGTGGGGTTGGTGTTGCTACTCATATCTAGAAATGCTGAGCTAGTCGGTTAGCTTTTTCTTTATTAGTAATGGCTCCAGCTATTTTTGGGGTGGTGTTAATTGTCTTCCCTCTAATTGATCTAATCTTATCCCAGACTTGTTTGGTACTAGTTGTGATATTGATATTCGTGGAGTAATTATACCAAGTTGATTCCTTTGCCTGTTTAATTATGTTTTTAAGGTTTTTCTGCTTTTGTTTATATATAGCGAAATCAATAGAGTTTTTATGCGTTTGAATTTATTGAGGGCTTTTTTCTTATCAAGTGATGGCTTGTTTGCATTCATCATTCCACCATGGGACTGCTTGTTTATTTGGGTTACCACTAGTTTTGGGTATGTTGGTGGTGGCTGCCTTTGGTATGGTATCAATCAGGTTTTCGTAATAGTTATTAATATTATCATTTTCTAGGTTTTTGGTGTCTACTTTGCTTAGTGTTTCATTAAATGTGGTCCAATCTGCTTTTGAATATATCCATCTAGGGGTTCTTTTTAGCGAGTTGTATTGGACCGTCATCTGCAGGGTGACTATTACTGGAAAGTAGTCACTGCCCAAGGGGTCAGTTTGATCCACTCTCCAGTCCGCCACCTGGGTTATTGATGGCGAGCAAATGGTGAGGTCGATGGCAGACATGAGACAGTTTTCTAGATTGAGGCGTGTTTTTGTACCGTCATTTAAAATGGTTAAGTTAGATTCTGCGGTCCATTCTTCAATCAATTTGCCTCTTTTGTCCGTCACACCGACCCCCATAGTTCGTTATGGGCATTGACATTTCCACAGATGACGATCTGATTTACTCGTTTGTGATCATTTATTTGTTTGTAAGTAATTAAGTTGGCTGTGCCTGATGTTCCCCCTGGGTCATAAATGTTGAATATTTGTATTTGACCCTTGCCTGTATGAATTATGAGGGACTGAATTTCGAATGCTTCGTTGCTACCTGGGGTTGGTGTTATGGTTATTGTTGTTACATTCGGGATGTTATCTGCTATATAGATGGCTAAACCCCCACCTCCTTGTCCCGTGGTTCGATTTTTGAAGTGACCTGGGGTGTATCCTGGGAGTTTGGGTATTTGTTTGGTTCTACTTGTTAATTTTGTTTCTTGAATGCATATAATATCTGGTTTGTGTTCTAAGTTTTGTAATTTGGCTTTGAGTTCACTGATATTACTTATTAGCCCTCTAGCATTCCATTGCCATATTATAATGTTGCGATTTGTTGTATAATCCATTATTGGGGTGGTCCTTTATTGATTCTTTTGTGTTGAGGGTTATGATGTTAACTTTAAATTTGATTCGATTTTGCTTATTATCTGTGTTATTTTATCCACGATGGAGTGGTGGTTGTTGATAAGTTCGGCTTTGATATTTATGAGTAACTTTTCTATTGTCGGGTTTGACAGTGATTTGTTTTTGGTGTTAGTGTTATCTGATTCTTCGGGGTGGAGTTGTGAGTCTTTGTGGGATTTGATTAAGAATGTATCTTGTTTATTTAATCTTGTTTGATCTTGGTTGACCTTGTTTGACTTTGGTTGGTTGGGTGTTTGGGCTGTGGTTGCTTCAGTTGCTGGTTTGTTTGGGATCATGATATAGTGGTGATTTTTAATACTGGGGGTTAGTTTTTTCGCCGCATGATACTGGATTTTTGCTTTTTTGTTCATGATATCTATGGTTTGATATTCCTTGACAGTGTTGTGGCATTCGTGGGATTTAGGTAGGTGGGGGGCCCTCCAGTTGGTACATTTGGGTGTGGTTCTAAGACATACACCTTTGTGGTTTCCCCCGCATTTGTAGCATAGTTAGGTATTATCTACATCTGTTAGAGAAATGTCCCCAGTGTTGGCAGTTACTGCAGAACCTGGGTTTGTTTATGTAGGTCTCAAGGCGGTGGCGTGCCCCAGAGTGACCTAGTCTTATCATGGTTGAGAGTGGGGAGTTTGATTCTAGTATCGTTGTATTGGTTTCCTGTCCTAAATGATTTTTTAGTTTATACGCCCTATGTATGGGGGTACCACTGTCTTTGAGTTTGGCAGTGAGAGTTTCATTGTTTATCCCTTTATTTTGTCCTGTGAGTTTTAGAACTGCTTTAAATGTGGGATTGTTCGTGCGGGGGTGAGTGGCTAAGTCATTTGTTTGTGTGTTATTGTTTATTGCTATGAGGGTCTGGTTGCTATTGTGTGTTTTGGTTATTATGTTCTTTGTCCCTATTTGTTTGTGTCTTTCGACTTTAACCCTAATGTTGTTAATAATTTCAATTTCTAGGAATTTGGCCATTTGACTGCGAGTGCTGCAGTGTACTATTATGTATCTTGTGTTTGGCTTAAATATTTTGAATTGTCCTTGATGAACCCTAAGGAGGGCATGTGTGAGACTGTTAACAGTTAAGTTTATCAGTTTATTGGAGTTGCTACTGATATAAGTGTGTGTTCTATGGGGTGGTATGAAAATTTGGCCTGTTTCTTTGGTTCTTTGGGGGTGGGTGAGTTTGAATTATTTTGGGGGGTAGGTTTGTTCTTGGTAAACATGAGTCCCTTCTCTTTACCCTTGCCATCCCACACGTTAGGGTTTGATTTAGTGGTTGGGGTGGTTGGATTAGCTTGTGTTTTGTTTTGGCTGCTGAGTAATTGTTCTTCAGTTATGGGTTTTGATGGTCCAGGGGTCTGACTGTTATGATATTTCGGTTTGTTGTTACTGACATGAATGGGTGGGAGTGGAGTTATCGTCCCCTTGGGCGCCATTTTGGGTGTAGCTTTTCCTTTGTTACATGAGTCGGGCCCTATTTTCGGTGGGTTTCCTATTATCATGGCTATAGGTTGTTTTTTTTTCCGGGGATTGTGCAATGGCCATGTATTTGGGGGTGGGTGGCTGGTCTTGTTTTTGGAGTGGCGATATTGGTGTTTCTATAGGTATTGTATCGTCCAGTTCATTGTTTGCCGATGGATCTAGTAAGTTTTTGAAACTTACAGTTGAGTTGATACTTAAGTCGGCTGCTGATATTTGAATTAGTTTATTTCTCTCAGGGGTGGTTAGATGTGGTGTTGTTAAATCATTCCTTTCAGGAGTGGATGAGAAGTTGAGTTTCTTCTCGCAAAGTTCAAGGTGCTTGGAGTTTGCACTGAGATCCAATTTCCCCATGATTATTTGAGGGTTTGGTGTCATAGGGGTGGGGCGTTTATGTGATTTCATTTCCTTTTCAAGCCTATTGTTTCTCTGAATTTGTTTTCTAGTGTTAAAGTTAAGTTTGTTTGTGATTGATTGAGACATTCCTACTTTGGTTTTGAATAAGGTTTAGGTTAGTTATTGTTGTTAATAGCGGTTGTGGTTAGGAAGAAACAAGGAGAGAGGAGATTCTGTTACGTTCCGTGTATCGGAAAATCTCACAGCCGTTAGCTTGTGCTTGTAACTTGTGATGATTCTGACCAGGCGTGGTACTAGTGTGTTTCCTAGTGCCTGTTTTCGGGAACAGTGCTAACAGCTAGAGTTGTTATCATGAGAAAAAGGTAGTGGTTAGTTGTGTAATTTGTCGTATTTACTCTCTATGATTGAAAATCACACAATGATATTTGGCGCTTTTATCATGTGTGGATTCAATCCAGTCGGTTCTAGTATGGTTCCTAGAGACTGTTTAAGAGAAAAGGCGGCAAATTGAGTAGATACAAAATTTAGTATAAGTAAGGTAAAATATATTATAGTGAGATGTAAACAGCACAGAGTTTTAATTGCCCGCGGACTTAGTAATTTTCCTACCTTGTACTAAAGTACTTAAGAGAATAGGCGGCAAATTGAGTAGATACGGAATTTAGTATAAGTAAGGTAAAATATATTATAGTAAGATGTAAACAGCATAGAGTTTTAATTGCCCGCGGACTTAGTAATTTTCCTACCTTGTACTAAATTACTTAGTTATTATACGAGGTGGTATGATCCAAAATGGCTGCGTGGCGGGCTGCTTGGCTGGATTTCCTTTGTCTGCTCTGGTCAAGATGGCGGCTAAGGGCTGCTAGTCGGTCAGGTTAGGTCCGATTTTAATGGTCTTTTTCCCTCTGTGGCTGGATATGTAAGCTGTGTAGATTTAGAGGTCAAAGGATTTGCAATCGAAAGTCGAAGAACAAACCATCTATCATGGCGGAGTGCGTGCCGAGATATGTATAGCGTATTGGTCCGGTGTCAAATTAGGTCTTCTCCCCTCAGTGGTCTTGATGTGAATGTCCGACCCATCCTATCCTATCCTATTGAATTATAGTGGTGTTCGTCCAACAAGGGACATGTACCACTGTTTAAGTGTGCTATAGGCACATTTTTGATTGCTCCTGGGGGAAGGAATTTGAGCCACATTCCCCAGGCTTTAATGTACTCACTGAGCACTTTTTAATTCTAGCCGTTAGGTTGTAGGACTAATTAGTCCTTAACAACCTAAGTGTAACGCTTTTTACATGAATTGAAACACGCACTCATGTTGATACAGTTGGATTGGATGTCAACCCAAGCAGTATGTGACGCCCGCTACGATTCGTCGCCAGCGATGACGTCACATTAGGACACCTGGTCTTGTGGCAGGTGGAAATCGTTCCACATACTGCCACGTGTACGTTGTCCGAGCGTGGAAAAGAAGGAAAAGGTGTTCGGAAGGCCAGCCACGAATGTTGAGTACTCCCCGAAAAACCAGCCCGTACAATTTCAATTCAAGTCCAGTTTTCCTAATGGACAATGATAATACCAATACTCTGTTAGCCACCTCTGCACTTAAGCGAATTTTGCAAGTTGTAAATTTGGAATATAAAAAAAATTAATAAATGAGTTATAAATTTAGCGTACAAGGTGTACATATTAGAAATAATACAATACCAATCAGTAAGTCAAAATGACTTATAATAAGTTATTTCACGTGTAGGTAAGAAATGGTAATACGTTTTGATGGCGGTACCAAAACAATCCAATTAGATTATAAAAGTAGTTAATCAAGGAGGGATACCAAGCCAAAATGGATCCCTATTGTGTTAAAGGCAATCATTGGAGCCCTAAAAAGGGCTGTTTTTACTCCCGGAAAGTGCCCCGACGCTCTTCTATTCGCACTATTTGTTCAGCTGTTCATTGTTGTTGTCTCCTAATTTCGGGGAACAGGTATCCGTGGTGCGTTGCAATATACGAGGCAGCTTCCATCAGCAGGCTGAGGGGGTATCCTTGGAAGGCTCGCGTGTAGAATTGCGGGAGGATTCTTGTTCCGAACGTCCACTGTGAAGGCCTGGGCTGAAATGAGTCTAAAGAGCGGAAGGCAACGTACTGGACCGCTCTTATAAACTGCCCTGCAATCTTGGTACTTTGCAAGGGCAGCTCTAGACCCATCTCAGTGTATTTCTCTACAAGTGGATCGATGTCAGGATCTTCTTTTTCCTCCTCTTCTACCCCTTCCACCTATTGTTCTTCTTCTAAGGAAGTAGATATCTCCAAATCAGCCGCTAAGACGTCCGCTATTGTTGATGGAGCGTTCTTCTCAGGAGCGATTGCCTGTTTAATCGGAGTGAGATCGAGGCTTATCATCTCCGATATTTTTTTAACAGCAGCATCAATATCCACGGCCTATGTTCTCCCTCAACCCTTTCGGGGGTGGGGGGTGGGGTGGGTATCGATGGCTGTATATTGGTTAGTTGATGTGGAGTCGAAACGCTGGGCTCACGTTGTATCTGGGTCTGCTTTTGCATCGCCTGTTTCCTACGTGGTCTCCTATTCCGATTCCTGGGCCTTTTTATTTCTTCTGGGTCTTTTTCCCAAATTAAGAGCAGAGTCGTTCTTTTTGCCTGTGCTCTAATGCTCCATCCTGTCGCCACTTTTAATCCAAGGTCTTGGAGTGCGCTAAGAACTTGAGCCGGGATTACATCAGTCGCAAGCTCCATTCTTCGTTATAGGTGTGACTGCTTCTATGTTCGCTGCAGACTATGATGTCCGACCCAAACTTACATTGTCCATATGATCACCAAAAAACGCGCGGACCTAAAAGAAACTCTCACTCTCTTTTTACTAGCAATCACTCATTTAACATTTTTTTGACAAGCGACGGAAACGAAGGACTTAGAGTCACACTTTCTAACCAAGATAAAAAAAATTCATGTGCTTATAAACTCACTTCTGTTTTTTCTAACTGACTATCGTACCATTGGCAATTGAATGATTATTTCTTTTCTAGAGTATGGGGTAGCCCTGAAAAAGGCTGTTTTTTGTGTGAACGAGGAGCTATGGCAATCTTTTAGGATCTAAGATTGCGATCTCGTCTGGCGACAGGCTTTCCCACAGGATAGGGTCTGCTTTTTCGAAAAGAGAAGGAGAACCCTTTGGTGTCGACACGGCAGTCGACAAAACCTCTATCTTGTTCCTGTTGCTCTTGTTGCTGCTGCTCTCTTTGCTGATTCTGAAGTCTGTACTTCTCCGTCCATTCTTCTTTCTCCTTCTTGGTTTCCTCTCTGAAGAGCTCTTCTATCAGGTCTTCAGTGACTTTCAACATTCTAACATTGTCTATCTCTTCAGGTCTCGGTATCAGACTTGTCATGACCCGATGCAAATACACGTAGGCTTCGTTCAACTTGGCTATTCTTGAGGACATCTTCGTAGGAGGATAAGCCAACAATGGATGGTCAGACTGGAGACTTGCCCCGACTTTTATTGTAAAAGCGCGGACGCGAAGGAAAGCATCCCTACACGGTTTCGAGTCGGATCGCTAAATTAGTGTGATGCGAGGGATAGAGATAAGTCAAAGAGCATGATTCATGACACCCATAGCAAAAACAAACGGCAAACGCATATTTTTTTTCAAAACACAACATTTTTTATTCAAATAACCTACAACTAACCATTAACAAAAATTTTTAAAATTAACCATTCAATCAATTAACAAACATTTTTTTCAACTAACTATCTATTTTGGACAAGGTTGACAACGTTGTGAATGAAATTGTCATTTCCACTGTTGGAAGTCATTGGGCCATTGATGTACACTACGTTTCCTAGCTAAAGACAAAAGATAAGCATAATGGTCACAAAACCAACGCTCTACTTTCTAATCGTTTCTAGAAGAATGACGATCAAAATAAGTCACTAAATGTTTTAAAGAATATCCCAGACTGCGTTGATGTAGAAAATACACACAATATTGTCCAAACACCAATGAATCTGTGCCTAGTAATTTCACATTATTGAATCGTGTTGTCTGAGCATTTCTTCTCATAAAGTCAATGATATCGTCTTCCAAAGGAGGCAATCCATACGAATCGAAATACCCCACACTTCCTTCTTGAGGAAAGTAGACGGCTATCCATTGGGTTGCTGAGGGATGACTGTCGTCCGTGTTGATGACATAAGCTTGATGGTCTTGAGGTTTGCGATGAGGTAGTTCATCTTTAGTACATACGACAGGATTCCAAGAAGCAGTGTACGGACTGTGGTTCAAAAGGTAATAAAGTTCCCAGGTATCCATGTTTGTGTTGTTTTTCTTTTTCTTTTTTTCTTCACAGATGATAGATAATAAGTGGTCAACTCCAGAGGCATTAATGGAGGACAAGAATGTTCACGTAAGCCTTTATACCACTGATGAAACACGTCTTCTTCCGAGATGAGACTCCAAGCTTTGTCCAGATAATCGTCCAATTTTTCTTCTTGACTCAACATCAGACATTTATCATGTTGAATTTGACTGGGATGATCGTTTTGACATCTACAGCAATCTTTCTTGATCAATTCATTAATTTTGTCTGACATGTATGTAGCAAAACAGGACACTAAATGTTCTTCTTGTTCTGGCCATCTGGACTTCATCATTATGACTTCTTCGTCTTTGTCTTGGGATTTTCCTTCCACAGGCTCTTCACATTCCATGTCCAAAGCTTCTCCACTATGTAAAGAGGGATAAGAGTCTTCCAATTTTTCTAATAGTCTAGAATGACTTCTCTCAAACAGTTGATTTCTATCGTATTGTTGAATTCGGCATACAGGATGACGTTCACTGTGTTATCTGGGGGTAGTGGATTTGCAAACTGAAGTTCCACACGAATCTGACCGGATTTTATAGGGTGAAAATGTCCCTCGTCGCTGGCTTGGTCTGGAGTAAAATCAAACGCCCACAAAGCATACCCTCCTGCATAATCGTCGTACGAAATACTGTGAGTGGTGTTGGTCCCTAACTGTCCGGTGGCTTTGTACAGGGACAAGTACGATCTCAAATAATTCCTGTCACCAGACTTAGGCTCGAAGGGTCTGGTACACAGTGTCTTGCCATCGCGACTGACTTAGATTTTGGCTGCGTTGTAATATTGAAACTGGAAAGGGTTTTCGTTGTGAAGTCCATTGAAGGCTGAATTCTTGACGATGCCAATGATCAAACGTTTCGGTAATTGTCCTTGGAATAGATGATTTTCGATCATGGATCGCTGTCCAGCGGGAATAGTGAAAGTTTTCACTTCCACTCTTCGTATCGGATACTTGGCGGTCGTTCTGCTCAAAGTGTGACTGATGTCATTTCCCACTTTAGGTAACAGTTCCACACGACGCACGTACAGCCTGGCTTCTTGGATGATAGTTTTGTATTCGGTGGCATGGTCCATCAAATGGAAAGTGGCACTACTACGATTCAGTCTCAGGCGGATATCCACTACGTTCAGCAAATACTTTTCTTGTAACCACATGTCCAAATGCAAACGATCCAACAGTTCTAAACTACGTCCTTGCATAATTTTCTTACGATGGTCATTAAACCCCACATTGTGAGGATTGTCATCTGCTGTCAGGACTGTGTCGTTAAACGTGTTCTCACCCGCTGTGTCAGCTTTCCATACCACGCAAACATCCAGATGAATAATGTTAGCTTCTTTTCCGTACGTCAAGAGACCAGTTTGTTATTCAAGTACAAGTCCACTTCGCTGAACAATGAATGCATGAAATTGTTGACAGGAGCTACTCTAGCATCAGCTCCTGGATTAGTGTTGTCCGTTTTGATCACTTTGACTTTCAAGTACAGATAACTGCTATTCAGATCAATGTAATCTTTGGGCTGATCTTTGATATCAAACTCAGTGGGAGCTGAATCCGTCAGAGAGGAGACGGGATGAAATTCGACCCATCGGGACTCTTGCATCGTCATGATGGTGGGTGGCATGGCAAACAGATCCAGTTCCGACTTGGAACAGGTGCAAGACTCTCGGTGCATCATATTTCTGTTTCTCAATAATTTAATAATCAAAAATGTCTAAGTCTCTGACGGTTTTTCTTTTCTTAGTCTTTCTAGCTTTAGAAGTGTGAAGTCTGATGAAGGGGTGTTTTCTTCGTCGTCTTTTTCTGCCGTGTCCTTGCTGTGGAGTCAGGGAAGCGGGAATTCCTGACTTAGTAGGGTTCAGGGCATTTATAGGAGTTTCCCGTCGACACAAAATGTCTTTCCCTGTTTGCAACAAGACATTTTTGCCTGCCCTTAAGAATGCTTCTTTTGGGTTTTGTTTGTCGATGATGACATTTTGAAGAACTTCTTTGCCTTGCGTCGATGCGGCATCTTTCAAGGAGTGCAATCCGAGTGTCACCATCGGTTTCAACACCGGGCCACCGAACGAAAGGCCGATTTTAGCATATCTCCTAAACCGTGTCCTCGCTGTCGAGCAACCCCTCGGTACACTGGATATATGACTTACAACTCGTTAGAGAATCGTTTTCGAAAATGGAGTTTCACCGTGACTTTTCCTTTGCTGAATGGAATATTTTGTCCAAGATCTCCTTTTATAGCAATGTTGACAGTGTCAAAATACGACTTACTGACTGGCAAATAATGAGGATGTACAAATTCGCGGTGAACGTGATAGGTGTTTCCACCTTCCTCGTCAGTGACCGTGGCAGAATCAACTTTGAAAGGAATGACACGCAGTAACGGTACGGAGGTGTATCCCACCACGTTATACTCCACCACATCGGAATACTCACAGATTAAATTCAGTCCTTGATTCATTTCTACCTTGGAACGAAATAACTTGGCAAAAGAATCGTTTTCGGAAATGACTGCTAATTCGCCTTTTTCCCCTACTTTCTTTTTCATCGCCATGTCCCCGCCCAAGATGTCAAACAATTCAGGACAAAATAAAATAGACATTGTTTTACCCCCCTCAGATTTCACCAGGAAGCGACGAGCTACTTTGTAGTACTCAAGGGTGACACTTTATTGACACTCTCCAAAGCTTTAAGAAACACGACATTAAACCTGGATGCAGTGGTGCTCACCAAATGTTGACCACCAAATTAATAGCCTGGGGGAATGATCAAGTGGCAGGCCCACTTTTGAGTTTGTTCATTATATGTTTTATTCTCATATTTTAAATTATTCAAGTACTTTTGCAATTGCTGGTCATGAACTTCGACCGTAAAAAAATTTCGATTTGGAAAGACATTGAGGACTTGGGTCGGGTGAATGATTTCCACTAAAGCCGCTTCCCAATAGGCTTCTTGATCTAACTGGATAGTCTGAGGTAATCTGACTGTGTAACAGCACAAAGTGTTATTGGGAAACACTTCCATGGAACTGTCACTGGGTAAGGTTAAGTAAAATTGGTTATGGTGGCTCATAATTCCAGAGTTCTGTGGCTGTCAGAGGGGTTACTGGAAGTCAGAGGAGTGTCTCCGCCCAAAATAGGGTTGTTGTTGTTGGAGTAGTGACTGACACTGGACGCAAGATTCCCGTTGTTCCCGTTCGAAGAAAATTTCAGGGATGGATTGGGAAGAAGGTAACCGATGCAACTGCTCAATAATATGGTCCACAATTATTTGTCTCCTTGTTGCAAACTCAAATTGGCAATGACCGCACCGATGACACAATACACCACAAAGATTTGGCAGAAAAAGACGATTTGCGTTTTAGGCACACGTTCTCCACACCACACCCACAAGGGTTGTTTCTGTAAATCTTGCAGAGAAGAACTGGGCGAAGGAGTAGTCACTGCAGTGGTAGCGTCAGTTGAGGCTGTGTGTAAGGGCATAATGTTCATTTCTTTTTATAGTCGATGACTTGCGAAGCGTCGATCCAAGAATCAAAACTGGGAGGATATCCTTTCCAACGCACTTTGACTTCTTTGACACGTCGTTTGCCCACTTTACGGGTTCTGCGTTCGAGAATGCTTTCGATGTCGTACACGTCGTCTTCTTTTTTGGTGACACGTTGTAACTCGGGTAAGTAAAACGTTCCTTTTAACACTTCTCCGTCTTCCAATTTATAGACGGCAGGATGACGGCTATGCACTCGTCCAGTGACACGAAACAATTCGGTGGTCCAGTTGGGCAAGTAACCTTTGTCGAAAGTGCGATTGGTTTTGCCAACGCGCACCCATTCTCCTACAGCCAATACATCACTTTTGTTGGGGACAGCCACCGTCGGGGACGTACCAAACAGGCGATCAGAAACCAGCACTTCGTTGTCGGGAGTGACATCTTGCGGGGCACGTCCAATGCTTCGATGGTAAGATTGGTTGTACGCTTGAACCAGGTGCAGTAAGATGTCGATGGACTTGAGAGTGTGGTGATGAGTAAAATATTTTCACATGCGTTCTTTCAAGGTACGTTGAAAACGTTCCACGATGCTGGCCTTGGTTTCGGGATTCTCGGTGGAAGTCACGTCACGTTTCTTTAATTCTTTTTGGAAGGCTTGTTTCAGAAATTCGGTACCTTTGTCCGCTTGTCATCAAAGAGGGTGACGACCACTTTGTTTCAACACTCGTTGCAGGGCTCGCACTAACTCGCTGCTCGATTTGGAAGTCAATGGCACGGCCCAGGCAAAATTGGAAAAGACGTCGATGACACAAAACAAATATTTGTAGCCGCGATTGCAAGTGGCCAAATGAGAGACATCGGCTAAATCGGCTTGACATTGATGATCGATGCCTTCCACTTGGGTGCGACTTCTGGAAAACTTGCGTCGAATGAGTTTGTGTAAAGTGTTGGTAGTTTGTTCTTGTAACTATTGTTTCAACTGAGGTAAACGGAGACTTTTCAGTCGAGTTCTGGCAGCACGATACAATATTTTAACTCCTCCGTAACCTGCAGGATGGGATGGATCGTAGTAAATGCTGTCTAACACCTTCTCCATTTTTTCTTGTTAATAAGTCACCCACTCTTCGCTGATGCTACTCTTTTCCTCGAGTGGTATTTTCTTGGCTTGTAATGCTTTGCGTGTCCGGCGAGCGATAGGTGTCGAGGAGGAGGATGTCTGAACAGGGGTAATCGGTTCTTGTTTCACTTCTATCTTCACCTTCTTTTTCTTTTCTGATGAAGAAGGGGTGGTCATCATCTTTTTAATCCATCCAATTCTGGATGTAGGTGGTGTTGTTAACTTGCGTACTTTTTCTGGCAGAGTTTGAAACCCTTCTTCTTCTTCTCCTTTTTCTGTCTTGGTCACTGGCAGTAGTAGTGGTGGTGGTGGTGGTGGTGGAATTTTCATCAAGGTCTTAAAGTCTTTCAGAGTGGATAGAGCTGTTTCGTCTAAAGCTCTCTGGTGAAAGAGTTGCAGTAGTTGCAAGAGTTAACCGTACTTTAATGATTTTTCTGTTTCGGACAATTCGTGGCGATCCATCAATGACTGCAATTCGTGTTGTAACTGGGACATCTCGCTCAAATTGGGACTGGGAGGCAAATGAGGGGTTCGTTCTTGCCAACGATAGTATTCCATCCATCGTTTGTAAGGTACTAAAGCTAGTTTTCGTCCTTCCATTCGATGTCAAGGGTCACATCTGAGACCTTGGGACTCCAGAGATCCGTTTTATCTTGCTCCCACGAGTCCTACCAGCATGGTTCCAAAGACTCCTTTCAGCAAAGTTCTTAACAATAGTGGCAATATTCCTCCACGTTGGACCAACATCTTCTTTTGACGAATGGGTATTTTCTTTTAAACTGTTTGGCGAAGAATGTGACGATGCTTGCCTAAGCATTGTTTCTGGTGTTTCGACAAAGGGATCGTGCCTTAAAAGACGTTCAAACAACATTCGCACACGATATCGATGACATCTTTGGAGGCCGTTTGAATGAGTTTTTTTTCGCATGAGTCGAGAAGCTTTGGACAGGACAGACAACATGTCCCCATGTTTGACTAAACGAGGAGGCAGTCCTTTCCTTTCCTTTCCTTTGGGTTTAAAAGAGGGATGTTTTCTGGGGGGGGGGTGTGTGACATCTTTGCTTGTTGGTTCCGGGACATTCACCAAAAATTTACTAACATCGATGACTTAGCACACGCCCTTTCATCTTTTTGTGACTATAGTTTCGTCAAAAAAGTGACAATGTGTTTTCCAAAATTGCCAAAGAATCCTCCACTTTGGTTACTCCTCTTTTTCTTTGAATGACGGTGTCTTTTCTTGGGGTAACGCTGATGCCTGGCTAAGCGTTTTGTCAGATGACGAGACTGTCCTTGTCTCTTTCCTTTTTGGACAGGAGAATGACGATACTGACGGTGTGCTCTTCTTTGAGGTGACATCTTTGGAAGTTCAGGAGCACAAAAAACACTGATACCCATATTTTGTCTCAGGCCACTGATTCTCTTGACAGGCATCACACGTCGTGAACGGGTTCGCAACGGAATAAATCGAGCCAGTTCCTGCTTGGACAAATCCAGTAAACTCTGTAACATGCCCGATCTCTCTTGGACTTTAATTTTGGGAGCAGGTAATTTGTGAGCAGCTGCCACTGCAGCTAAAGAGGAGGAGGGTGTCACCACTGGAGGGGAAGTTATTGGAGACACGGGCTTCCATGGTGTCATCGACGGAGAAGTGGATGAACCTGAGGCTACCGGAGACGCGGTCGCCGTCGTTGCAGGTCGTGGTTTGCGAATGTAAGGTTGCGTCCTGGCTGAAATGCCTCTCTTGCGAGTAGAAACTGTTTTCTGTGGGGTTTTCTTTTTCTGGGGACTTTTCTGTTTTTTTTTTCTGAGCGCGTTTCGTTTTCTGGGGTTGTGACCTGGTCTTGATACCGTTGCTCTTTTTCTTCTTGGGGCTTCGTTTGGCTTTTTGGGGAGTGGCTTTTTTCTTGGGAAGAAATTTGGGAGCATTAGGATCCCATTTTAAGAGGGAGCGAATGATGGCACCTCCTAGAGTACCGCTCCCTCCAGGTTTCAAAATGATTTGCTTTTTGTTTTGAGTGTCGATGCGGGGATCGGCCAGTTGGGTCAAAGCTACTTTGTTTCGATCAAAAAACCGTTTGGTTTCATGAGGAATCTGAATGATGCCTTGCAGTAATTGACGTGCTGTTACCCTAAACCATTGTAAGACTGCTTTGAGACTAGCTTCTAAGACACGAGCACGTATTTGTGGATTTTTCTCGCGAATGATGCCATACAAGGCACGAATCAATTTGACGGGAAGATGAAACTGAAGGGACGTCATGTTAACGCTGTGTGAGACAGACGAAAAGTGTCCGAGGTGTTTATAGATTTTTGGGGTTAAGTCGAGGACGGAGACATGTACAGGACAGGCCCTCCGTCTTGACACCAGCGGTGAAACAAATGGGTACGAAATCGCAAATAATCGGGGGTAGTGGGTTTCAAATCGACGAGTAAATAGGCGTGTGGAGTTTGAGTGGCATCGTCGTACGCCTGAGTTAGTCAAGGCTTTCCTAACTGTTTGGCTAAGACTTGCACTTGCGATTCATCTCTAGAGCTTTTAAACATGACCACGTCATGAACACTGAGACTGATGGTACGATGGGCTTTATTTTGTTGAAACAAATTTTGAGTGATGTAAATGACACTGACATTACGATGATGCCCTTTGCGCGTAAACCAAAGTTTAATTTCTTCTTCGTCTTCTCCTAGCATGTCGTCGAAATTGACCAGATGGGTTTGACGGGGGTCAGCCACGATTCCGTCGTCTTCGTTAGGAATGCCTTCCACAAACACGATGGAATCGCCTTGATTTTCTCGCAAGAGGTTGTACGCCGATTGCCACTCTTTGTAACACCACACGATTCCTTGAGGTGGACGATCGAACAAATGATGTTTATGTTCGATCAAACGTTTGACAAATTCGGTTTTGCCTGAACCGCTAGGTCCAGCAATGAGCATGTTAAAGGGATGAGAAGATACAAAGCCTCCCAACTGGCACGATCTAAGTGTTCGCCGATGACTTTGAAATTGGAGGAATAGGGAGCAGAGACAGCAGAGGTAGCCATAGTGTCAGGAATGTCACTTGTGACACGAAGACAGACAAGACAAGAGTTTTCATACTTTTTCAATACACGTTTAATGATGTTTTAAAAATAAACACGAAAGAGTAAAATACATAAAGCCAAAGGGTTAAGTACAACGATAAAATGCACATTAAAACGATCAAAGTGGAATAGAAACAAGTCTCTGTACAACATGATTTGGGTAACCAAGATGGCCTAGGGACAGGGTGTAATGTTCTGACAGGTTCTACGGGGGTAATGTCACACAAGTGTCCTCCCGAAATGGTCTTTGGGGAATGTCCATGACAGTCCTGTCCTCGGTGACGGGTTCTTCTGGTACTGTCTCTAACACAGGTTGAAAAGTGACTTTTTTCCTTGGAGGTCGAACTGTTGGATCACAACTCTCGAGCATACCGGGCCACTTCTTGGGTCCAAGCCTGAAAACCCCATTTTTTCCAGTCACGTACATCTGTCCAATGGGGGTGTAAGTCACAAGCTACACACGCATCGTCATACACGTCTTCGGTACCCAAAGGTTGACGAATCTTTTATTCCCGTAGACGTTGAGAAGTATCCAGATGAAAACGCAAGGCTTTGAGCAAAATGTGTCTCTCGTGACCATTTAAAGGCACCACTTTCATATTTGATGAGTTGGTAAGTACTGTTCGTAAAGAGTCCACAAGGAATCAGCTGGTAAACGAAATCCCATGAAACAAGTCACTAAGACACACACCACACGTCGATCCAAATTCAACGGATACATTTGTCGTACTAAGTGTTGGTAATCTTCCACGGTTTGAATACTGTCATTGATTTCCTTCCACGGAATCTGTTGATTCACTTGTGATAAAATCCGTGGCATGCCAACCTGTTTTTATACCCTCTTTTTTCGGAAGCAATAAATGTACTTTCTGCCCAAAGATAATCGTTCTCCAGTAGGTAATCTAAATGCTCCAAGCACTAACCTACAGTTCAGAGTTCGTTCAGATGTTTCCTCTTCCACTAAGCAGATGTTGCATAAAAGATTTCGGTAACTCTCTAACTCTTCTTCCTCAATTCGTTGCAGTAGGTGTATCTCGAAGTAACGAAAATCATGAACATATTGATCCTTCTCGTCCTCGAAGTGTTTAACAAGGTCCGGCCACTGGAACACTTTCTCCTGAATCAGTCCTCTTATAGCATTTACGTACCAGTGGTTTAAACACCGGTGACGTAACGGATGCAATTGTTCTTTACGTTTGACTTGTATTTTGACAATTTTTTGGTAAATGCGTTCTCTCAACTCCACTGGCAAACCACGAATGTTCTCTTGTAAAGTATCCATGATTAGGTCAGTCAGTATTATTGTATTTACAATCTTCTCCTAGAGCAAAAGTAATCAACATAGTGAGTAATTTCTGGCCACTGCCATTCAGGGTAACGCCCAAGAATGTCACTGAAATCTTCTGATGTAAACGGTCTAAAGCGGAATAATAGGATTAACGCACCCTTGATCCAGACAAATCTAACACATTTGTTGACTTCTTTCACTTTCCTCTTGTGAATTTCTCGACACAAAAGTTCTACAGTCACCTCTTGAAATTTAGCTCTGGCAAGTCCCTGCCAAACTTCCTTGTAGATCTTCTCTTGCAGTTCGTTTGGTAATGCTTGAATATCATTTTTTAAATGGGGTTTAAATACTGGTCTCAGTGGTGTCCAACGTTTGACTCCTAGCCAGTCCTGTTTTTCAACGACATGGTAAGTCATTTCAATGACTTGGTCCCACTAAAGGTAGGTAGTGACAATTCGGAGACCATCGAGCATGTTCCAGGTAGGCTGCATCTTGTTGTTCCCACTGGTGACACACGGCAACTGAAGCACTTGACTTTATCCCCTTCGCCCAAGTAGAAAAATTCGGCTCTGGCTAATTCTTCAGGGGTTGGTCCTCCCAGAGACTTAGGCCATTTTCCTTTGAACGATTGAAGACGATTTTCAAAGTCGCAGTATTCAGGCAAACGCACAGGGAACACATATTCGTCTTTCACATGTTCTCCATGAGGGTAGGGTGACATCGACAGGAGTTTGCTCAGGGCTGAATGACATCCCTAGGGTGGTAGACGTGAAGGCTGACATCCACATTCACAATGAAACCCAGTAAAGAGTCCACGATGACGAGTAGCATTGCTTTCGCATCCGTCAGGTTGGACATGCACAACATCACTTTCCGTGGTAGTAGTAGTGAGAACAAAGTTCCCATGATACTTTACTGCATCACTGAGGTCACAGCGTACAGCATCACTCTTTTCGCAAGACACAGGATCTTACTCCGCTACACAATTACAATGATAACCGCCTGGACACTTATAGTTTCCTTCCGGACATTTTCCGTCGCAATGCATGGGTCTTATCCATCCACTACTAGTCACACTATGGGAAGCTGACTTGTTTTTACAATCCCCGAACTTGAATGATGTCTCTTTCAAACGATTCATCTTGTTCGTTTGGTCTTGGTAGTTACAATGAACTATCGATCTTGCACATTGTCCCTTTTTATATGCTGACCAATATCAATGTGACCGTACGGCAAAGTGAAGTGGTTGGGAAGTCGCACTCGCTTCTGGTACACGATTTGATAGACTTTTTCCAATGGTCGACTGACGATTTGATGAATGGGTAAACGTACAATCTTGTTCGGTTGGTAGGTGGTCACTTTAAAGTTTCCATCCTCTCCAGATTGCAAGGCTTCTTTCAATACGCCAAAGTTCACCACTTGACTGGTCCGATAATTGAGAGTCAATCCTTTCACTTTACACTCGGCGTGTACTTCTCCTTGTTTGTCCCGGTATTCGTAGCCGTGATGTTTAGGACCGCCACTAGCGAAACTTAAAATCTTCTCGTCGGAGTGCTCGTCTGTCCAGTCTCCTAAACGGTCTCCTTCGATGTGAGGGTGATGTTGACCCGGGCGATTGATGTAAATACAACTGTCCGTGTGAAAGCATAGTACACGATCCCCTAACAGTTCTAAAGCTTCGTACGATTTTAAGCGAGCATGGGCTGTCACGTAAGCCGGAATGATGATATTTCCAAATTCGTCGGCTTGTACAAAGTCCAGATCTTTTTCGTAATTGACTAAGATCAAATCCTCACGAACGACGTGAATCATCTGGAAGTAGCGAGAAGGTTCTGTCAAATACTCCGTCTTGGGTAAACGCAGTCGTTGTGCAATTTTATCCCACAAGCAATTTAACATCACTTTGGCAAACGATCGCCTGCCTTCGTTTTTCTCGATGTGGTCTAAAGTGATGCCTTCCTGTTCCCTCTTTGAATGTCTTTTCATCTTCGGGAGTGTGACACTAGGAAGGATAGCCACTGGCGTCTTGTTTCAGTTTCAAAAAGGCATCCACGTAGTCGGCAAAAATGCCTTTCTGAGTTGGGTCACCCTGGTTGCATTGTTGTGTCTTGGGAAAGTGTTAAATTTCGTATACTTCTAACAGTTGGTATCCCAGGTCTAGAGCTTTAAACAATTCCACACTGACCCACGTCCCCGTCAAGGCGCGTTCTTCCTAGCTGTGCTGACAAAGCTGGTCTTGATTGCACGTTTCGGCACAAGTACGGCACAAGGGAAACATCAGTTTGCCTTGGCAATGGTGAGGTAACACGGAATGGTACAAGTCCGTGGGAGGCAAAACTTTGTACTTGATTAAGCCTTCGTATTGTCGAAAGTTTTTCAGGTCGATGTGTTTCGTCAGCAGTTGCGGGTGCCCTGCAAGAAAGCGACAATATTTGCACGCGTAAGGATACAGCGAACACACGTCCAAGTATTTGATTTCCTCTCCTTTCTCTTTGTCAGCTTGGTTCAGCAAACACGTGGCATTTGTCCTTCCTCCGTACAAACTATCAACCAGGTTCAGGCGGTCCATCAACTTGTAACTTTCCACGATGCGTTTAAACTCGGAATCGGTTTTCAAGCGGTGATCGTACTCGTGTTCCCACATTTCCACGACTTGGTATCCTTGCTGTTCTAACTTCAATCGTCGCTGACAGGTGGCCTGGTACAAGTCTTCCATGGTACGTTGTAAAAACTGATTTTTAGTGTCACGTTGAGCGTAACAGACGGGGCATCTGTGAAATAAGCAACCGTTAAACTCGTACACGATCTTGGGGTTTTCTAAGTCCCAGCCATCTACCGAATACGTTCCGATGGTCTTTTCGCCCCATCCGTTGCAGGCGTTCTGTATCCATTTGTCTTCCTTGTCGCACAAGTAATGTAACCAACGTAGGGCTTTGACCGAATATTGACGTTTGACAAAAGTTGGTCGTTTGAGATCTGATAACAGCCAGGGTGTCTTCGGGCATGAATCGTTGGCGGTACGTTAAGGAACACGCTTTGGCAATGGTGCAGGCTTCTTTCAAAGGATCGACCCCTCCGTGTTCCATGAACAGTTCTCGAAATTTTCCACAGCAACGCCGTAAAATGTCCACGTCGGAACGACGGTACTTTAGCATTTCTTCCTGAAAGTCGGAAGGGTCTGAGGCGTGAGCCTGGTACCAAGCGTAGAAAGCTTCTCGTTGATCGGTACGCATGTTGTCGGGGTCGTAGACTTTAGCCTCAGGTAAATGGGTACAACGGCGTGTTAATTGGCTTCCGTATTGAAAAAGTGTGGAAAGTAGCCTTTGGCCATTTTTGTCATTCCAAACGTTTTAGGCATTCGACTCAAAGGCATGGCCAAATAACTCATCGAACCTTTAAGCTGTACTTGTCCCACTTGCATGGAAATGGTTTTGGCTCCGTTCAAGGTCACTTTAGGACGTGTGGTGCCTTGTTCCGTATAGTACCTCAAAAGAAACTGTCCATCGTATCCGGAGAAATTGTGAGCCATGACTGTGGCATGGCGATGACAATCTCCGTAACGTTCGATGTCTTCTTGGCAACAAGTTTCGTCGATGGGGTGTAAGATCCATTGAGCGAATTCGGCTAGCGTGTTCGGCCCTCGAAAGAATTTTTCACGTCCTCCACGAATCTTGATGCAGTGAGGGCAATGACTAAAGATAAGTTCTTGAATGCACTTTTCGCACGCTCGATGAGCAACGCAGAAATTAGGAATGTGAATGCCGATCTCTTGCAAGCATTCGAAATCGAAAAAGATGAAATTCCCTTTTTTCTGGTCATCTTCCTGTTGGGGTTGGTATTTTTGGATGTAACATTGATGTTTCAAGTCCACGATTTGGTGACAAATGTGACATCGTTTCTTTCCTGAACATACGTGAAACTTGGTATTATTGGTACATATGCCTTGTCCACACGTAGGACACAATCTCAGGAGTTGCAAGCACATTTCTGCTGTGAACCTTGCGTTGTTAGATGTTGTTGGTAACAGGCTGGGCTGAAAAAAGTGCGCTGATAAGCAAAACAACACACTCGTTCTTGTCCTTCGTCCAGACAGGGTTGAGAGGCCAAACATCCTAAGCATTCCGATCCACAATGTTTGTGTTGCTCTCGATTGTTATAGCCATAGTCACATTTCTCACAGTAATAACCATATCCCAAGAATGCGGTGATACTGGTAATGGTATCGAAATGTTCATGTTGATGATAGACGTGAATGTATTTTCCATCCTTAAAATCTTGGCCTCGAAACAACAGAGGTCCGCGCAGTTCTTGATGGTCCACTTTCAAGGTGTAGCGTGGAGCTAGTACCTCTTGCAATTTTTGCATTTCAGGAATGCCACAGGGTGTGTCTTTGGACAGGCTAGCTTGTTGTAACAGGAGTTCTGCTTCACTTCGTTGTTTGGCTCGGTCCGAGTTTTGAATAGTTTTCCAGGCCCTTTTCCATTCTACCGTGTCGTTCTTGTTGGCATAAGTTCGTCCCACCACGATAGCCCTGGCTAAACACATTTGGTCTTGAGGGTTGTTAATTTGGACGAGGCTCTTTTTGGTGCTGCGAATGTCGTCCGCCAATAACACCTTTTTGCGTCCTGTCCCATGAGGAAGTGACAGGTGGGTCATAAACAGTGTGGCTTTTCCATCGGTGATGTGAAATTGGTCATTGGATTGTTGCACGTGTTGTATATTGTCCATGACTTTGGAAGGTGTCAATTCTGCTCGGCTACTAAACTCGATCCAAACAGGGGATTTCAAACCGTCGTGATGAATGGAAAGTCTCAAGCAATCGTCTTCTTTGGCTTGACATTGGTGTTTCAGTGTGGTTAACAAAGAATCCCACACCTGGGTGATGAAGCCCTCTGCTTTCTCCAGTGGTACATCGGTCTTGAAATCTTTAAACTTCACCCTGTAAGTGTAAGCCGTGGTTCCAAATTTTCTAGAGGAGCGCTTTTCCGTTTCTCGAATGTGATAGTAATTTTCAGGGTTTACTAAGGGTGGTGAATTTGGCTGGGTGTACAATCGCTGGATCTGGATTCTGGTTCATTCATGTCATTTTCAAAATCACTGGCATGAATTTGTGCGAAGACTTCAGCTATTGTACGAGGCGATAAATCACGTTTCTGCCTCTTACTTTCTTTTAATTTCTTCTCGAATTGATTCGATCGTTTCGTCTTGACTGCAAAAAGTCAAATGACTACATGTTAAACACCATAGGTCACTTTATATCGATGGCAGACCAGCGTATATATAAAGGGTGTGTGTCTTGCCTTCCCATGTTCATTTCACTCTCAAACTGAGCAGAACGATGGAAGAGCCTACAGAGATCGATCTTTTGATCAGAGCTTTGCGAGGGGTCATCAGAAAATTTTCTTCAGACAAGCCGACAGACTACTCACCCTCCTTTCGAGATAAAAGTCAAGATACTTGCTATATCTGTAAGAAGAAAGGGCATTGGTCTTCAGAGTGTCCAGACCGTCAAAAAAGCAAAACAGAGGCTAGAAGAGACAAAGGTCAAGATACCTGTTATCACTGTCAAGAAAAAGGACATTGGTCTTCAGATTGCCCTAAGAAACAACAGGAGCAAGAAGAAGAGAGGTATTCTGGAGAGGAAGAAGAGGAAGAACCAGACAAGTGAAGAAACAGAAACATGAGAAGAAAAGAAGAAGGGAATAAAGTGAGGATGAAGAGGAGGAAAAAACTGAAAGTGAACAAATTTAAAAAACAGATAGAGTGAAGAGAGACACATACGAAGCCTAAGAACTTTTTAAAGTGTTATGCTGTGCTGTGAATTGGATTGTAAAATTGGTATCAGAATAGACCAGGCATAAAACATAAGTGTCCCTTGGTTTTGATTTTTAGAATAAGAACCTACACTCATGCACTCACACACACACATACAATAAGGATAAAAAGTTTTTTGAGTTTTAACTGATGTTGGCAATTGGTAATACTATCTCTTTTCGAGAGAAATGGGTGGACCATTGTAAGGATCACGGATACAAGCGTTTGGAAAAGAAGAATTTATGTATAGAGACAAGGCTGTTTGAAGAGGGTTCTGATTTACGGACCAGAAGTCAGACAAAGTTTGAGGAAAAGAAGAAGACCAATGCCATGCCCTGTATGCTAACGGAATATTGTTAACATAAACCCAAAGGCCCTTTTCAGGGCCCCTCATTTGCCTCGAAAAGAAATGACTTTCTTGCCTAACCCCCAAAATAATTTTTTAAATGTTGTATCAGTGTTTCTCTCTTGTCTGTGTTATATCAATCTAAGTCCCACTCGTTTGCTCAGTGAGCCGTGAAGCATCAAGTCATTATCCAGTTTTCTGAAGCTGACAAAAAGACATGATATAGTAATATTCAAGATTGAATTACTTTGATAATGATATTGTGTTATACAACTATGTATTCTCAGTTAAATTAATTAAAAAAATCACAAGAAAATTTAAATTGTTTTACATTTCAGCCTTTTTAGTATGTACTGCCGAAGTGTTTTAGTTCGTAATATTTGCATTTTTGATGGTGCCTAATTATCATATATCTATAACATACCACTATCCAGTATATAGAGACTATATATACACGACAGGTCCTCTGTCTTGGCACCAGTAGTGAAACAATTGGGTACGAAATCGCAAAAAGGGTGTAGTGGGTTTTAAATCCACGAGTAAATAGGCGTGAGAGGTTTGAGTGGCATCGTGCCACGCATGAGTCGGCCAAGGAGTTCCTAACTGTTTGGCTAACACTTGCGCTTTCGATTTATCTCTTGGACTTTTAAACAAGGCTAGGTAATGAGCATTGAGACTGATGGTGCGATGGACTTAACTTTCTTGAAATAAAGTTTGGGTGACGTAAAAGAAACCTGCATTACGATGATGTTCTTTGCGCGTAAACCACAGTTTAATTTCTTCTTCGTCTTCTCCTAACATATCGTCGAAGATGACCAGATGAGTGTGACTGGGTCGTCGTCGTTGCCAGGACTGCCTTCCACAATTACAATGGAATCTCCTTCACTTTCTCGCAGAAAACTGTAGTAAAGGTGATGTCACTTTTGAAAGGAGCACAGACAAGACAAGAGCTTTTATACTCTTTTCAGGACAAATTTATTCCAAACTTTAAAAAATTTAACTCAGAAGACAAAAATACATAAAAGCCAAATGTGTAAGTATAACGTTAAAATACACATGAAAACGATCAAATCGCAATATAAACAAGTGCCTGTACAACATTTTTTGTGACGAGGGTGTGGTGTCCTAGGGACACTGGGTAATGTTCTTCGAGTCTCTACACTTGGCACAGTCACACAGGTGTTCTCCCGGAATGACCTTTCAACACAGCTTGAAACGTTACTTTTTTCCCTTGACGTTTGACTTCATTAACATACTAAGCCACTTCTCATTGCCAATCTTCGAAACGAAAACTTGTCCAGTCACGCATATCTTGCCAGTGAACGTGCAAGTCACAAGCTATAAACACACCTTCGTAAGCATCCTCAGCGACTAAAAGTTGACGAATCTTATTTTCCCCGTAGAGATAGAGAAGTATCGAGACGAATGAGTCTCCCGTGTTCCTTTAAAGGTACCATCCTCGTGTTTTTGTGGTAGATACTGTTCGTAAAAAGTCCAGTAGGAATCGGCTGGTAAAGGAAATCCCAGAAAGGAAATCACTAAGACACACACCACACGAAGTCTGAGGAGGAGAAGAAAATCTCTGCGATGTGTCTATCTTAACTCAGCGGTGTTAAAATAAAAATAAAGGCCCTTTTCAGGGCCACTCATATGTCTCGAAAAGATGCCTATTATCTCTTGCTTAAAAAGAATTTGTTGGTTGCATAGTTGTTTGTTTGTTTGTATATGTCCATGTCTATGTCTCTAACCCTGTCTCGATGTCTATGTTTCTATTGTATTTGTCACTCCCTATAGTAACGCGTATTCAGATCAGCCCCCTTGTAACACTGTTCCGCCCGATTGAGGTCAGCCACTTGCTTCATTGTTACCAGCACAGTGACGTAACCCCTGTTCAATTCCTATTGTCCCTAGACAATCCCAATAGGTTGTCGCTATACATTCCTATGTTAAATTCTCATGGTCCCCAGACAGTCCCACAACGATAAATTCCCGTTTGTCCTCAGGGTACAAGCGCACTATTTTAACATAAGTCCCCCATTGTCCCTAAAGCATACCCCATTCACTACTGGTATAAGTGTTTTGTAAAACGGTACCTTTATCCACATATACAAAGATTATCACGTGATCCACTTGACTGCAAATGCTTAGTTTAAGCGGTAAATTGAAGGAAGAACTAATTTTAAAACACAGAATCAATAACAGACAGTTTTCTTCAAATAAGCCTTTTTCGAGGTACTTTTATAGATATGCAAGTCAAACTCTCCGTCTTTTCTCAAGAATTTTAGCACTATGTCGCATTTGGAATACGATGAGAAATGGTCCCTTTAAAATAGACCAACGTGGTCATTTTTTATTATTGAAAATAGCTTTTATTCCAAATGTGAATACTTTATCGATTAATAACGAGTTGTGAATCAAATTGTCTGTGTCCAATGCATGGGAAAATGAAAATATAACCGGTCCCTGCCCTTTCTATCAAAATGAACAAATAATTAGACCGATCCGGTGGCTTATGTGGTTGGTGCGTCCGACTTTGATGCTGTTGGTCGCTGGTTTGTGCCCCGGCATAGTCATACCAAAGAGTTATAAGAATGGTACTAGCAGCAGCCTCATGATGTCTGAGTGCTAAATATCATTATAAACTGCCACACTGCAGATATCGTAGAGATGTGATTAAACTTGTTAAAGCCATCCAATAAAAACAAACACTATAAATAATTAATTTATAGCATTAAAACTTGTTAAGAAAAGCATAATACTAAGCATATCAAGCTTAATTAATATTTTGGAATATCCCACTAAAGTTGGACAATTATATGTAGTACACGTGCTCTAAAAATACCTCACGATAACACTCCTTCAGCTAACTTAATTCACATAAACCGTAATGTTAATGTTGACCAATTACTCTACGTTTTTGGTAAGAATGACAAATAACTCTTAGGTCTTATGAATCATCTATCCAAGAGGAAACTTTTAAAATGACGAAAATGTTAAAACACAACGTCTAAAAATTCTCCTGGTTATTCAATAATTTATATAAAATGTACAAGGAAAATTTATTAAGCGTTTGCCTGTTATTCAATGTAACATTATGGATTGTGCAATTTTAATTATCTTGATTCACCTTGTAGCAACCAAAATTAACCCCTTAATTTCATTTTTTAAAGAGTTCTATGAAGATTCCTGGGGATTAGTGGGTTTTAGTTTGTTTAAATGTATTATTTTTTCTCATATATACATAGCTGAGATTTAATAAAATATATTCAAAATTTAGTTGAATTCAGTCATACCAAGTTATTGTCCTAATGACGACTAATCAGAAAGGTTATTAATTTTCACCAATATTTAAGTGTTATCATTTCACAAACGTTGAACCATTTAGAATTTTGTACGTTACAAACACGATGGATTAATTGTTATTCAAATTCAGTAAGAACGATTTTAAATAATCGATTGTCACGTTTATCGGCTCAACCCAATACTTTTTTCACGCAATCGCTCAGACTATGGCAAATGCTTCTGAGATATTTTAATGGTGAATATAGACCATTATTTAAATCTGAATCATTCTACGTAAAACTCAAGTGTAGGTGCCTATTTGTCTGTCAATGTGAGTGTGCGTGTTTTTGTGAGAGAGAGAGAGAGAGAGAGAGAGAGAGAGAGAAATATCTGATTCATATTTCAACAATAAACCAAGACATTTACGGTTTTAGTATATATTCCCTTTCAGTAAAATTATGGTTTCCATGGAATGATATGTTTGCTTCATGACGGTATGTTAATCGTGTTTTATTTACCTAGGAAACCTCTCACTCTCACTATATAACAGTACTTCTGCGTAAGAGTACACTAATACAATTTCAGTCTATGTGAGATGTAAGAGAGTACACTAATACAGTTTCAGTCTATGTGAGATGTAAGATAGTACACTAATACAATTTCAGTCAATGTGAGATGTAAGATAGTACAGTAATACAATTTCAGTCTATGTGAGATGTAAGAGCCATAAGAGATGACACTTCTAGTTAGAAATTTAAACATATTCATTCCAAATTACAGCAAGACTTTCAACTACTCTCGAGATAAAAGTTAAGATACGTGTTATACCTGTCAAGTGGAAGGACCATAGACTACAGAACGTCCACAACACCAGCGAAAATGACCATCTGAAACAAATGAAAAGGGAGACGAACGCAAAGATAGCTACTGAGTGTCCCACGCACGCATAAAACGAGAAGAAGAAGAAAAAGAAGAAGAACCATTCCAGCAACTAAATTCAAAGTAAAACATACAGAAGAAACAGCAGAAGAACACGTGCTTATGAAGAAATTTTATAAAAGAAAAAGAACAATAATAGACTTACGTGACATTTTTCAAATTTCATTGTAATTTATTCAAAGGGAATATATACCAGAAAAAGGCTTCTTGGTTTGATATTTAGCCATGGATAAGATATTCTAACACACATACACACACACATACAACGCGATATATAATCACTGTTGAACACGATTATAGTGTCACCCAGCAACGAACCCCCCCCCCCCTTCTCTCTCACACACACAAACACACATACACCCATTAACAAAAAAAAATTACACACGCTTGAGTATATATACATCTGTAAATGTTTCTTTCTTTGTTTTTTCTTCATGTCACACATATTGACATTTCTAACACAGTATTTCCCATCTTCCCGTCAGAGAGTCGCACACATGTGAAACATAGGGACTATGATAAACCCTGGACATATTTAACACAGGAGTATCCAACATGCATGAATCCTTTAGAAAATAAATAAACCGCTTCTTCCTAGTTAGCATACGTTCCTGAAAATCGAACATTTCCTATCGTTTCCCCAGAGTATCGGACAATACTGTTCATGATTCAGACACGACACATTGCAATAGTATTTGCATCTGAGTGTTGTGACAATGTCCCGATTAACATGATGGGAACAATATAGGATAACACTCGAGTGCCAACGGATATCCCATCTTAAATAGGGTCAAAAGTTTACGGCACATAAGGGGAAATTACCATTAAGTAATCATTCTGAAAGGCATGTTTGTAATAGTCAGGATGTGATACTCTGTTCTGGAACTGAAATACCATATTACGTCCTACATTTCACACGAAGAGGCTGCCTGTTGGTTATAATTAGGTGGGAAAATATGAATTTGTCTGCGACTGAAATGTAATAATGAAATTTCGTTCAAATTTACTTTCACATGCGGACGGTTGTTTGTAAAATATTAGATGCGTTTTATCGGGACATGTGGCTATGTCTTCTCTCCAAATGAAATGCAGTTTCACGTCATATGTTTCGCACCAGAAATCGGCCTGATGGTTCTATTTAGACGGAAAAATGTGAGTTTATCTGCCCACCAAGTGAAAAGCCGCATTTTCATTTCGATCTTCTCATAGTGACATAAAAGTACATAACAAAAGAGGTTTCACGTGAAAATGCCAGATTGTCTACTCACTAAATGAAATGCAGTTTTTGTTTTGCTTGATAAATATAGTGACATAATAATGTTATACTCTATCCAGCAACCAATTACATCCTGTCAACACCCACCTATCTAATATTCAGTGACCAAGTTAATATTCAACACCCAGTTATTTACTATCCACCACCAAGTTATATACGCTCCATAAACCAGTGATCTACAATGAACACCCAGTTATCTACTATCTGGGTACTGTGCGATCTCCTTATCAGTATTTTTAAAATATCTACTATAATCTATAATATTCCTACATTGTTCCTCTTGCTATTTTAAACAAAACTACCACCCAATTCACACAGATTATGATGTAAAATATCTTGAATCAAATATAATTTAATACCCTTACCAATAAAAATGCATCCCCTACCACAATGATCCACTTTATAAAGTTAAAATGTCTAATATCATTTATAATGTCCACGCACTGCCATATCCTTCTTTGCTAAAACAAACCTACCATCCACATAATCCTCACATCCCCGATAATATTGAGAGAGAGAGAGAGAGAGAGAGAGAGAGAGAGAGATGGTAGTGAGACATTTATGCTGGTCCCGAAGTATAATCTGTTATTAATCTGTCATTTTGCTAACAATGCAGCCTTTCCAAAACTGTCAGAAAACCAAGAACTTGACCGTGCGTTCATCCATCTATAATGTCCCTCCCCTCTCCTATCCTATTTTAATAAAAACTAACACCCTATTCAGAAAGAGTAGGATTTAAAAGAGCTCGCAAAACAAAACTTTATCATCATAAATACCGTTTCTTAGTTACGATAGGATCCACTTATAAAGCTAAAATCTTTACCCCCTTTTGTAATATTCCGGCCTACCCCAATCACCACGCGTTCATCCATCTATGATGTCCCACCCCTCTCCTATCATATTTTAAACAAAACTAACATATCACTCACAGAATGTAATGTGAAAAATAATTTGTTTAAAATGAATTTAAAATTCCTTATAAAAAGGTACATTGTCTATCTATCTATCTATCAATTGAGAGAGAGAGAGAGAGAGAGAGGTGGATGGGTGGGAGAAAGACTTATTATATCTATTTATATCTATTGTATCCTATTTATCCTATTTTTTAAACGAAACTACAATCCTATTCACACCGGATACAATTTAAATGACTTGTATGAAAAAAGACTTTAAAATCCACGGCAATAAAAAATACATTCCGTAAGTCCCTTTAGCACACACACCCGTTTAAAGTGAAAATCTCTATACACTTGAATAAGTCCTTCCCCTCCCATCTGAAATGAAAATACCACCAAATTAACACAAAGTAAGATGTAAAAAACTTCTATGAAGAAAATAATTTTAAAATCAACATCAACAAAAATACATTGTAGAAGTCTCTTCAGGATCCCCTCTTTAATATTCAAGTATCTAAACAATTGTATAATGCCCTTCTCCATAACATGAAATGAAACTACCACCAAATTCAGACAAGGTAGGACGTAAGCTCAATTTTGATCCTTACCAATCGCAATACATTTTTCTTCTGCGATTTGTCGCTCTAGGATCAGCTTTTAAAGTTACAATCTGTACATACAAAAATCATCGTAATCCTTACGTATAAACATCTACTATACACCGCGTAGAAATCCACTATCAACACTCAGTTAATACCATCCAGGAACACCAAGTTAAAATCTCAACTTCTATATATAATTCACTCTCCTCCCAAGTATTTCAAGAAAAAATACTATCCCATTCGCACAGGAGAGTATTTACATAACGTGTATAACAAAGATTAAAATTTCAAACCCTTAGCATCACCTGCCCCTACCTTTTTCTTGTAAAGGAATCTGACATCCTATTCAAACAAGTTAGGATGTAAAGAAAGCTGTGTAAAATGACTAAAAACCATTCTCTAGTATCCATTACACTCTAGAATCCCTTAATCAAGTAAAGTTATCTTTTTACACCATTCTAAAATAAACCTTCCTTGTCCAACCCTCGCCTTTTTAATACAAAAAGTAACCATCTTCGTAATCCTTACAGTCCAAGCAATATTATCATATGTTGGGGTTGAGGATAGGGTAACAATAGGCAACCACATAGTTTATTTAATATTCAGCAGTTACATGATCTTTGCCAAACAAACATTATTATTATTATTATTGTTACATCAATATTATGTTAACTACTCATACAATTAATAATGTCTACAGAATGATGCCCCAATGGTAGACATCACTTACAAACTGCCACACTGCAGACATCGAAGCGATATGACTGAAAAGTTGTAAAAGCTATTATAAATATCCAAATTACACACACACACACACACACACACACACACACACACACTGCAGAAAATAGAGAAAGCAATACAGGCGGTGATGTTGTAGCAAAATATATCAGTTTGTGTCATGAAACTTCTTAACATTTTTCAGACTTTTGCCTTTCTGTTACCAGAGATTTAGTATAAAAACCACAATACCTACCATGCTGACCAATGAGGGTGTACCCCAACTACAACGATCAGTACACGGTTAAATAATTTTGAAAATCCACTATTTTGCCTGGGCAACCAGATTTGAAATCTTGACGGCCCAGCAGATATTTCTGATTTCCTGGTATCTTAGTGCAGTTACTCCAGATTTAATAAATGTGTTCATGTGTTCATGTTCACACACACACACACACACATACATACATACATATATATATATATATATATATATATATATATATATATATATATATATATATATATATATATATATATATATATATATACATACATATATGCATATATATATATATATATATATATATATATATATATATATATATATATATATATATATATATAACAAAATACTTGTAAGCTTGTAACTCACCATATACATAGATATACATATATATATATATACATAGATATATACATATATATATACATATATACATATATATATATATATACATATATATATATATATATATATATATATATATATATATATATATATATATATATATATATATATATATATATATATATATATATATATATATATATATATATATATATAACAAAATACTTGTAAGCTTGTAACTCACCATAAGTCCTGGATGGAAAGTGACATGATACATTTGTCTAATTGTTTAATCTGCTTGAGATCAACAAAATAAAAGATGATCCGTCAATGTCCTGGATTGGTCGTTTCCATTAAAGCATACAACGACTTCTGCAATACTTCTCGTTGAATCGTTATACTTAATATATTCCTTTAGCAAAAGCCAACCCACATAAACAAAGAGTCACATACTGTATTGTGAGCGCCCATATCTTCCACTAGTTAATGGGAAAGTGTAGGACTCACAGTACTAATTCAGTTCCTATAGTAAACCTATGCAAACACCATGATATTAAAAATTAAATAACATTTCTGAGTGCTCATGATGAAATCTATCTTTATCAGTATAGATGAAACCTGGATGTCAGCGTCTGTGTAGAGAAAAGGATATGAGTTAGGGCGTGTTCTGGACTTACATGTGCTTGAAACATGTGCTTTCAATTCCGCTCCAAAGAGTCAGGTGCTAATTTCAGTAATGAGTGTTCCAGATTCAAGACTGTTAAAGGACTGAAATTGCAGAAACAAAACAATGTCTCTATTTTTTTCATTTACAACTAGAATAAGCTCTCAAAATAATCTTTGTCCAAAAAAAATAACTTATAATATTAACCAATCCGGGTCAGCCAAATCCATATATACCCTATTTTATGTTTACCCATTTCCAGGATGGTTCCCATTTTTCCATACAATTAGTACCATGTATCCTATATTCACCCTTAATTTTCTTGACAGCTCTATGAATAGTAGTTCAATACATAAGTAAGCAATGTACATTGTTCTGCTTGTCACAAATTACAGTAGTGAATATTAAATTATATTGAAAGTTCATGTTCACCTAAATAGCAATGGTGCATTTCAGGCAACATTTAAATATTTGAGCTTTATTAAAGAAAATAATAATAAAAATAGTAAAATAAAGCTGTCTAATAAGAGTCAAGTTTTTTATATCACCATTTATCTTTTTTCAATTTAAGACTGAAATATAATACCAGCCTTGTCATATTATGTAATTAATGAGTAAAAGGTCAAGGTGACCATCTATAGGTACATGTATTATTACAGAAAAGGAGATTTAAATGACGAAAATTTCCTAAATTTCCTCCCAGAAAACATATAAATTAAAACTAAAAAATTAAGGTAGACACACCCGGTAAGTCCATTAAATTGCAAATATGAAGTTTCAAAATATTCACTGAAAAAAATGAATGTGATGCAAAGTCTTAAGAGGTCATCACCATTAAGCATGGTGGAAGAGACCTAAATGATCATATCTGAAATATTATGTTTTAAAACACAGTGAGGAAATATATTGCTTACTATAAATGGTAAGTCGTATAAACGTTATATATGTATTGCTTAGATATAAAACAAAATGCAAAACACTCCAACTAACATAGTCAAATCTACACACTCCTCACACTGTACACCTCCCCCCTTCTTGGCAACATTTGATATATATCTGAATAGGTGTTTAATATCCCAGTGAATGTCACTCTGTGGTTTACAAAAGGTATTAATTTTGCTTGTTATTCACAAATATAACCATATGATTGCATTTATAGTAAAGTTCATTGCAACTGCATATGTGGAGTCACTGTCTTGCTGTAGCTGTCTATAGGACTCAAGGTACTAATTCAGTTCCCATAGTAAACCTATGCATTATATTAAAAATTAAATAACAAAATTTCTGAGTGGTCATGATCAAACCTATATTTATCAGTATAGATGAAACCTGGATGTCAGCTTCTGTGTAGAGAAAAGGATATGAGTTTGGGGTTGTTCTGGACATACATGTGCTTGAAACATGTGATTTCAATTCCGCACTAAAGAGTCAGGTGCTAAATTCAGTAATGAATGTTCCAAACGCAGCACTGTTAAAAGACTGAAATTTCAGCAATGAAACAATGTCTATATTTTGTTTCATTTACAACTAGGATAAGCTCTCAAAAGATTCTTTTCTTACCTTAAAAAACAACTTACATTATTAACCAGTCCTGGCCAGCCAAACCTATATATACTCTATTTTAAGTTCACCCATTTCCAGGCTGGTTCCCATTTTCCCATACAATAAGTACCGTGTGTCCTGTAGCGCAATATCATAAGCATTCAGTGTGCCAAGTCAACGAGGAAAGATATTGATACCGTATGCTGGTGCGTTGACAATAGTAGAACATTAGCTTGTCTGGTGTTTGCTTTTTTCTTAAGTGGTTCCCCCACAAGAGGCATGTCGTATGGACTGTTATAACTTTATTATATAACGGGTAGTACACACGCGTGTATTTGTTTGTCTTAATATTGCTAGAAATCACCCCAAAATTCAATCTGTGAATATTTGGAGAAAATTCGGGCACGCTGCTTAAGGTATCTATATGGTATAATTTAAAGTAAAATCTTTGTCATTGGATAAAATACAAAATTCTATTATAATTTTTAAGATAATCATTTTGTAAATCCTATTTTGTTGGGGACTGCCTGACATGATTTTCATATTGGGAAAAACGGTTGCCTTACATTCATTTTTGGTTGTCCCAAGCAATGGATTCATTTTCTTTTTGAGCAGGAATGCCAGTTCTGGGCAAGAAAAATGTGTTCTTTGTCCACAGTAGGCAGGTGTCATTTAATACTGGTTTTCTTTATGCTCTGTTGAACATACTTTAATATTAATTCTAGCCTAATCCATGTGCTCTCAGAAAATTGCACGTGAGTAATTCTTTTGTCAATATGTCATGATTTAAGACCTTGAGACCAAGTCTTACTAAACAATTTATCATAAATTCCACATTACAACGCTTTCTATCCAACATATTCCTTTAGTTGAACTTCAATTTACAATGTTCTCTAGAAAATGTGACACATACGTCATATTTAAATGATTTTCACCAGCATGTGACCTCGTGTCGACTTTCATAATTTATGGTTCGCACACTCTTCAAGACTGATAGAAACTTAGTAGTTATCTCGATTAGTGCTTGAGAAGTGCTTGAAAATGCCCAGTCGCATTTCAAACGTTCTTGAATTTCTAAGCACACCGATTTCAACGGAAAACAATAATTTATTACTAAAGGTATCAATAAAAAGTAAAATGTTATGTGTGTGATTTGGATTTTTAACGTAGCTTTAACATCTTTATAGTCATATCGTTACGATGTCTGCAGTGTTACAGTTTACAGTGATGTCTAACACTGGGGCATCGTGCGTCAGACATGTAACATGATGTCCCACCTACTTACATTATTTTGACAACAGGCTGACATTCCTAACACTAACCTCGTAATGCTGAGCACCCAGCGAGAGAGCTGTTAGTACCATTTCTAAAATTCTTTGGAATTACTCGTAGGGTTCGAACCCCCCGACCTCACCCATCCAAGGCGGACGCTCTAACCGCTAGGCCACCGGAGCGGTCCAAAAACAAAACCTGTTGCAAATGTCAATTTATATCTTTCTGGAATTGCTCCTCTATTCTGGGTCACTTATGTAACATCCAGCTGGATTGTTTATATGCCCATTAGAACTCGCCCAAGTTTGCACTGCTCAAATGAATGGAGAACATGTTGCCATTACAGCTAATAAAAGAGTTGGTTAGTTATCTGTGATGGGATTATTTTCAAAATGTGATTGACATATGTGCTATATATGTGTAAGGGGCCAAGTGATGCTGCCTCAAGTAAACTGACATTAGATCAATGAAAGAAACTGCTCCTCAAATGGTAAGAGTGAAAAAGCACAAAATAATGTGAAATATGGATAATGTGATCGAATTTAGAATATTTTAGGCTCCAACATCGAAATACTCAAGAGTAGGAAACTAAGGAAAATAAAGGTGCTTACCCTCAACTAATAAGCGCCCAAACTGGAATCGGATGCGCCAACGAACAAATGCATGGGGACCCCAGTCAGAAATCTGTCCCGATTCATCCACCAGCGCTGATGGTGATAAAGTCTGTTCCTAGAGGATTATGAGTTGAATCTGTGTGTTTTTAACATTACGAGAAGGAGAAACTGTAGAGGATGCATATGAGAACGTCATAGCTAAGACTGACGAGGCGCGCAAAATTCCCAATATGGTTAGGTAAAAGAGAGCAGAAGATGATGTTTCGACTCTTTACCGCCTCTATAAGTGCCAGGATTCGATCTATGCAATCAAGTAGAACACGGACCAACTCTTGGCGCGTGACGAAACACCGACATATAAAGATTCCTCAGATTGAATTAGTTGAGACTTTTCTTAGTTTGGTACAGAACCTAACGGAGTTACCGTGGACCAACAGTGGACCAGATCCCGATGGAGAAACCTAACCTGAATGATGTGGATCAGTAAGTATTCAAGACACTGAACAATCATGGTCTACAGTATTTGGAGATATACCGCTACTACTTCCATAACTCAGGTGAAGACTATGAGTTTCCGGACGGCGGAACCCGGAATTAAAAATACACGTCCTGGTTCGAGCAAGTCTGGTTGTATTTTAGATATATATGAAAAATTGGGATGTGAAAATAGGCAACCTGAAGGTCGATGGAGATCGCCTAATCTGACGGACGGATCAGGTTCCAGATTGAGGAAGCAGTCTCCATTTTCAAAAGAAACCGGTTTAACAGGGAGAGATCAATGATACAAAATATCTCGCTTTTACAGGTAACCAGCAATATTCGGTAGTAAAATGCGTGGGAGTCATTGTTCAGGAAAATTTCTGCTAAAAGGTGTGCAGCTTTTCCCTTAATTTCACCAGAATGGACTGGTGAAAACACACGGGGTCCGTGATAATGAGGTTTGTTCTCAAAACTTTAGCCAGTAGAAAGGGACTCATCCATCATATATAATGCTTGATCAAGCCTTTGAAATGAGGCATTGATGAGGATGCCATAAGCAGAGGTGATGGCGAGACATCAACCAATGCATCTCATCTACTCTGTAGCCCAAGTGGACATTACGGACCAATTACCCTAAGGCGGAGGGCCACACATCTCGAAAGGTTTAACTAGGATGATAAGGAATGGGTTGATACCGATCAATTACCCTTACCTAATCTGATCCCGATGGGAAGAACCACCAATCGAGCACGCGATGGGGCAGTAGATAAGGGTACTCAGTCCATACCCTGTCTCTCTATCGTGAGACAATTGAGTGATAATCAAAGAATACTTCATCCTCAACTGATTCATCATTCAGAAGGGTGTGGTGATCATCTCCTCTTCCGAGAGGCAAAACTCATTACCCTTAAAATGTCGGGAGTGGTGTACCACTTCCCATGTAGGAGGGACTAACACTCTTCCCTGGACTAGAAATGTGCAATGCACTGCCTCCCTAATGGGAGGGAGCAGCATGCTATCATTAATAGGTGAGACATGCTCCACATTCCTAACTGGAGAGAACAACGTGATATCATGGATGTGTACAGTGCACCACCTCTCTAATTAGAGGAAGCAGCCTGCTTTCATAAATAGGTGTGTGGTGCTCTATCTACCTAATGGAAAGGAGCAACCCACTGTCATGAGCATGTGCATGGTGCTCCATCTCTCAAATGAGAGGAGGCAATCCGCCACTTGGGGCATTGATGTAACTGCACCACGTCCCTTTCAGGAGAGAGCAACATTTACCCTGAGCATAAATAATTTTCGACATCTCCTCCATCTGGAAGAGGCAATCAACTCCTTGAATATTTAGTCCCTCCTCTAGAGAGCCCTCTCATGCCAATAGAGTATGTCCCATAAACTCCTGAGAATTCACTTCTAAGCTGAAGAGCCAGACCTTTCAAAGATCTTTTGTTCACCTGTCTCATTTTTTTTTTTGGGGGGGGGGTTGGGGTTGGGGGGGGGGGCTGTGA
This sequence comes from Sinohyriopsis cumingii, assembly GCA_028554795.2. NCBI lineage: Eukaryota > Metazoa > Mollusca > Bivalvia > Unionida > Unionidae > Sinohyriopsis > Sinohyriopsis cumingii. The sequence continues at coordinate 76,563,233 of CM068828.1, forward strand.
TAGAAATCTCAAACATTCCAGCAATGATGTAGAGGAAAATTCTTGTTTCCTCCACCACCCTTCAGGCATAGCTAAAACGAGTTTGATTCCAGGTTACAAAAGACCAGAACTTGTAATGTGCACAACTATTTGTCTGTGCGGCTCTTTGAACAGCAGATGCAATATGTGTGAACGTCTCAAAGGCTCTTCTTGTGGCTTCACTGTCCTACAGACTGTCCTGACATTATTCTGATTTTTTTAACAGTAATCATGACAATATATTTAAATGTCCGGTATACACTTATCTTGTTATATGCAGCAAATACTAAGTATACCCCTGTGTATGCACTATATAACATACTGAGGACCCATTTTCCATTTTTTATTTTGTTTCTCACTGCAACCTTTCAATAAGAAAGAAAAAAAAAACTGAAGACACACATGCAGAGCATGGACGTTTTTAATATACAACTTACTTGATGAAGGAAACAATAACACTAAATAGAACGTAAAGATTTTCTTTTGATTGAGAAGAATACACAAACCTCTCGCCGCTCTTTCATGTTAAGAAGGCTGTCCCGTTATTCCTTTAATACATGGACATACTCATACCTAATTCAAACCCATAAAGGATGGGATACATGGGGTAACTCTTATGTTAAGCAAATTATGAAATAACTGTTTGCAAAGAACATTACATCCACATTGCTAGTGGACGGATAGACATAATGTGTAATGGCTGAGCAATATCTAAATGAAAATTGAATTGTTACTATCGATCTACATCAAGTAATATCGATCCTGAAGTTAAAATATTATCAATGCACGACCGCAATTGAAAACAAAAGTATTATTAATTTTCAGGATGACTTGTCATTTAAAACAAAAAAAAAAACAAATCTCTTAAGATTGTTGGTGTTAACAGCTAGCGGGTAATAATAATACTAATACTAATAATAATAATGAGGACTTTGTATAGCGCCTAATCTTTAGAAGCTCTAAGCGCTTTACAACATTAGACAACACCTATAAGATAAAAAAACATATATAATGATATGATTACAAAAAAAAACACCATGAAATTAGAAAACATGAAAATAAACATGCTGAGAAATATTTAAGTTAGGAAACGTTATTAGGTCTTTAAGTTTGCTCTTGCAGTCGAAATAAGTGAGTTTTGAGAGCACTCTTGAATGGGATCACTGTGTCTTTACGTCTAAGTTCAGTGGGCAATCCATTCCACGTTGCTGGGCCCTGCTATGCAAAAGAACTCTGTCCATATGGCTTTGTTTTCATAGTGGGAATAATGAGTATACGATACACCTAGGATTTACTTACTGCAGAATACATTTAATGGCTTTATAAATCTAATAATTTAAGCGTCACTACGATTCAGTGATTTGACAGATAAATCTTATTGCATTAGTGAACTCTTAATTTTAGTGTTGTGAAAGAGGTCATGTAGGTGCATCTAGTGAGATTAAATTAAATATGAATTGGTAAAAAATATTGTAATAATGAGCATCTAAAAGTACGTGTAATCCAATTCTAGAAAGCACACTCATTACTGAAATATTAAGTATTCAATGTCGACATTAACTGTAAGACTTGTACTTTAACTGGATACTAAAAATCATACAAAGAGGCACCGAACGTGAAAAAAATATTTTAAAAAATATGAAATGACCGTTGACAAATGATGTTACATACATATTACTATTATATAAGTCGGGACGGATAGGCCGAGCATGTAAAGGAACCATTTGGGTTGTTCATGTTCGTTATGGGCCGATTCAAGTTGTTCCGGAATCCTGAATAAGTATCCTCACGAGTCATGTGCACCTTTAAATCACTACTCCAACTAAAGATTTTTGGCAAACTTCACATTTGAATGATTTCCCTCCAGTGTGCATCCTCATGTGATGCTTCAACTCACCACTCCAAGTAAATATTTTATCACCAACATCACATCTGAATGATTTTTCTTCACTATGTCTGATCATACGCACCTACAGATTTCCAGTCAGACTAAACCACAGATCAAACCTCACATCTGAATGGTATATCCCCAGGATAAAATCTCACGTGATTGTTCAGATCACATCTACGGCGAAACATTTGATTGCACACATACATTTGAATTAAATTTTCTCCACTGTATCTTATCATGTGTCCCTTTAGTGTGTGTGTGTTTGTGTGTGTAGTAATAGGGGGCTGTTTACGGACAATGGAAAACGCAGTCAAAAAGTCGTGGGCACGATTACGAACAAGGTTTTTCAGACACACCCCCCCCCCCCCCGCCAGGGCACGTTTACGGACAATGTGAATTGAACATGGGGAATATTGGATCTGTATACGGACAATGTGACTTACCATTAATATAGGGACAATACGAATGGGACAAGTGAGGTGACGTCACGGTATTGAAGATTGGTAACAATGTTGCAAGGAGCTCACCTCAATCGGAGCAAACAGCGGGAAAAACCTAGAACTCTTGTCGGGAACGGGACTGGCGGGACATAGACATATAGAACACATACAACATACAGAATATAGATGGATGAACATTAATCTATCACACCAACAACTATACAACCCACTAAAAAAAAAATAAAGCAAGAAAGCAAATCTTTTCGAGAAATATGAGTGGCCCTGAAAAGGGCCTTTGGCTTTTTGTAAACACCATTTCGTTAAAATAGAGGACATCGCATAGGTATTCTTCTCTTCCTCAAACGTCTTCTGACTTCTGGACCATATACGAGGACTCTCTTCAAACAGCCTTGTCTCTGCACATAGATTCTTCTTTTCCAAACACTTGTATTTTTGATCCGGATAATTGTCCATAATGATTGTAGATACATGGGTAAGTCTGTGCGGAACAGCATCGACGATACGAGGGTAGATGATTCTACGTTTGCCCACATCTTGTGACGAGAACAGGTGAAGGGAATGAAATGTACTGCGGTTATTTATAGTGGAAGAGCGGATCGAAACATATTGAGTTTTTCGCCAATCCTAACACGCGTTACAAAATTCATTCGCAGTGTGGAGTCTGTCTTCCAATCCGAAAAGAGTTGACTGTGACGTCACATTCCCTATATAGATACGCTAGCGTCCGTGCGCAGTGAATCCAAGAGACAAAGTATTTAAACATGACGGAAACTAAGAAGACGATGAATTGGGTTGCACCGGCCGTGGAGACGAGAAGCGATGGTACAGCAGCGGCTACCAAAGTCAACACAGTTCTACTTCCAGAACAGGTCGATTTTAGTTGGGATTTAGTCGATTTTCTTTCTTATTCGCAAAAATTTGTTCCGGTACCAATAACTTCGCCACCTTCTCCTTCTTTACTACACGTTGAGGATTTTAAACAGAGACAGAAAGAAGAATTGGATAATTTTTTACAACAGCAGAAAGAAGCAGAACAAGCTTTTCTCCTTCAACAGTAACAGTGAGAGGAAGAAGAGACAAGAAGGAAACGACAGGAAGAAGAAGCAGAGAAAAAAACAAGGTCTAAGAGAGAAGGAAGAATGTGAAAGTCAAACGGTGACGGTACTCTTAGATATTTTGGCAGAGTTAAGGAGTCTGAAACAAATGTATCAAACTTCTTTATTACGACCCAACATAAAAAGACCTTCCCAAGCCAAACAGTCTAACCCTGTTGCTCCACCTGAGATACCACTCCTAGTGATTTCTATCAAATCATTGACAGGAGCTAGTCCAGAAGTAGACATTGGCCGTGGCAAAGGATTAAGGCAGTTAAAGCGGATTACGTCCCAATCCTGTGTTGTTTTTTTTTAAATAGGTCTGAGGCGTGAGTCTGGTACCAAGCCTAAAATGTGTTTTTCTTTATAAAAAAACAAATACCCGACGGTCCTATTCGGGGTCACCCACTTCTTTCGAAAAGACATAGCATTCATTTTGCTGAATCAATTAAAACTAAAAATCCCGTTTTTTGCCCCAAGATGTATGTGTGTGAATGCTTGAATATAGGTCCATATTCTAAAAAAATCAAAACTAAGAGACACTTACGTTTTCTGTCTGGTCTATTCTGGTACAAATTGTATAATCCAATATCGCAACACAACATTTTATCAAATCATAGATTTCTTCTGTCTTTGTTCACTCTCTCTGTTTTATAAATTTCTTCACTTTCATAGGTTTTTCCTCCTCTTCTTCCTCACTTTCTCCTTGTCTTCTTTTCTTCTCTTATTTCTCTTTCTGTACGTGTCTGAGTTCTTCCTTTGGAGAGGGTACCTCTTCTTACTGTTCGGAACCTCTCTATTCCTCTTGCTCCTCTTGTTTTTTAGGCATTCTGAAGACCAGTGTCCTTTCTCTTGACAATGACAACAGGTATCTTGACTTTTGTCTCTTCTAACACCTGTCTTGCTTTTTTCACGGTCTGGACACTGCGTGGCCCAATGCTCTTTTTTCTTACATATATATCTCGAAAGGAGGGGGAATAGTCCGTCGGCTTGTCTGAAGACAACTTTCGTATGACACCTCTGATCAGAAGTTCGATCTGCGTGGGCTCTCCATCATTCTAGTCGGTTTGAGAATGAAATAAATTCTGGAAGGGAAACCACTGACCCTTCATATATACACTGGACTGACATGGATATAAAGGGACCCATGGCATTTAAAATGTAGTCATTTTACTTTTCGCAGTCAAGATGAAACGATCGTATGATTTCGTGGAGAAAGGAAAAGAAAGTAAGTGGCAGAAACGTGATTTATCGCCTAGCACAGTAGCTGAAGTCTTGGTTCAAATTCATGCCAGTGATTTTGAAGATAACATGAGTGAGGCAGAATTCAGACCTAGAGAGTCTACACCCAACCAAAGTTCACCAGTAAAACCTGCAAAGTACTATCACACTCAAAAGACGGAAAAGCGCTCCTCTAGAAAATTTAGAACTACGGCTTACACGTACGCGGTGAAGTTTAAATATTAAAAGTTCGAAGCACATTGAATAAAGCTGGGGGGGGGGGGGTGTCATCACCGAGGTGTGGGATTCTTTGTTATGCACACTGACACGACAATGTGAATCCAAAGAAGATAATCGCTTGAGACTTTCCATTCATCACGACAGTTTGAAGTCCCCCGTTTGGATCGAGTTTAGCAGCCCAGGAGAATGGACACCTTCCAAAGTCATCGACATGATTCAGCACGTGCAACAATCCAACGACAGGTTTCACATCACCGATGGAAAAGAGACAATTTTCATGATCCACGTGTCTCTTCCCCAAGGGACAGGACGCAAAAAGATGTTATTGGTGGACAACCTTCGCAGCAGCAAAAAGAGTCTCGTCCGAGTTAACAACCCTCAAGACCAGATGTATTTAGCCAGTGCTATCGTCGTAGGACGAACGTATGCCGACAAGCACGGTACGGCAGAAGGGAAAAGAGCATGGCTAACTATTCAAATATCGAACAGAACCAAACAACGAAGAGAAGCAGAACTCTTTTTACAGCAAACGGGGATATCCAAAGACACACCATATGAAAATCCTGAAATGCAAAAATCCTGGATCCGCGCAAAACCTTGAAAGTACACCATCAAGAAGTGCGTGGACCTCAGTTGTTTCTAGGCAATGATTTCAAAGACGGGACTTACATTCACGTCTATTATCACGATGAACATTTTTATGCCATCACCAGTATGGACGGATTCTTGGGATACAGCTATTACTGTGAGAAATGTGACTATGGCTAGTGTTCTACTTGTCGACAAGGCATACGTACCAATAGTGCCAAGTTACATGTATGTCGAGTAAAGAAAAGATGTCACATTTGTCACCAAATCGTGGACTTGAAACACCAATGCTACATTCAAAAATACCACTCCAAACAAGAGGAGGAAGATGACCAGAAGAAAGGCAATTGCATCATTTTCGATTTCGAATGCATGCAAGAGTGCGGCATTCACATTCCTAATTTCTGTGTGGCTCATCGAGCTTGCGAGAAGTGCATTCAAGAGCCTATCCTTAGTCATTACCCTCACTTTAGCAAGATTCCTAGAGGACGTGAAAAAATCTTACGAGGACCGAACATGCTAGCTGATTTCGCCCAATGGATATTAGACCCCATCGACTAGACGTGGAAAGAAGAGGACATCGAACGTTGCGGAGATTGTCATCGCCTTGCCACGGTGATGGCTCACAATTTCTCTTGATACGATGGGCAATTTCTTCTCAGATACTATACGGAACAAAGTACCGGACGTCCGAAAGTGACTTTGAACGGAACCAAAATCATCTACATGCATGTGGGTGAAGTACAGTTTAAAGATTCGATGAGCTACTTGGCCATGCCTTTGAGTCGAATGCCTAAAACGTTAGGAATGACAGAAATGGCCAAAGATTATTTTCCCGCACTTTTTCAATACCGAAGCCAATCAACATGCCGTTGATCAACGAAGGAAGGCGATCGTTTGCCAAAGTTACGCTAAACTGCTTGTGGGGTAAAATGGCACAACGACCGTGTTTACCCAAGACGCAGTATTTGACAAAACCTTCCCTCTAATTTCAGATGATTCATAACAGAACCAAATACATGAAACACGTGGACGTTGTTCGTGAGGACATGATCTTAGTCAATGACAAAGAAAAACTGGATTTTGTACAAGCTGACGAATTTGGAAATGTCATCTTTGCGGCTTACGTAACAGCCCATGCTCGCTTACAATTAAGCGAAACGTTACACCAATTAGAGGATGGAGTGCTGTACTTTGACACGGACAGTTGCATCTACATCGATCGCCTGGGTCAACGTCACCCTGACATCGAAGGAGACCGTTTAGGAGCCTGGACGGACAAGCTCCCCGACGACAAGATTCTAAGTTTTGCTAGTGGTGGTCCTAAAAATTACATCTACGAATACCGGAACAAACAAGGAGTAGAGCACACTGAGTGTAGAGTCAAAGGATTGACTCTAAGTTATCTCAATATTCGAGTGGTGAACTTTGCAGTCTGCAGAGGATGGAAACTGTAAAGTGACCATCTAGAAACCGCACAAGATTTTACGTTTACCCACACATCAAATCGTCCCTCGGCCTTTGGAAAAACTGTATCAAATCGTGTAACAAAAGCGATTGCGTCTTACTAACCACTCCACTTTGCCATACAGACACGTTGATATTGGTCAGCATATAAAAAGGGAAAACGTCTAAGACCGATAGTTCATTGTAACTACCAAGACCAAACGAAAACTACGAATCCTTTTAAACAGACATCATTCAAGTTCGGTGATTCTCAAGTGGCGTGCGATGCTGTGCCTTGTGATGAAAACGATGCCGTACGCTATGACCTCAGCGATGAAGTAAATCATCATGGGAACTTTGCTAAGACTAATACTACTATCAATGCTACCATACCTGACATGGAAGGTGATGCTGCGCATGTCAAACCTGACGAATGCGAAAGCGATGACACTCATTATCGTGGACTCATTACTGGTTTTCATGATGGATGTCATCCTCCACGTGAAACCATGCAGCTACCACCCTGCCGTTGTCACACAAAACCGAGCAAACTCCTGCAGCTTTCACCGTACCCTCATCGAAATGAACCTGTGAAAGACGAATATTCGTTCCCTGTGCATTTGCCTGAACTTTGAAGGTCGTTTTGAAACGTTCCAAGGAAAATGGCCTAAATATCTGGGAGCACCAACCCCCGAAGAATTAGCGAAGGGGATAGAGTCAAGTGCTTCAGTTGCGTGGGTCACTACACCAGTGGCAGCAGAAAGATTCGGCTTACATGCAATATGTTCCAATGTCTCCGCAATGTCACTACCTACCTTTAGTTAGAACCCTAGTAACTGACGTGACATTCCATGTCGTTTAAGAAACTAACTTGGCTAGGAGTCAAATTTGGACAACACCGAGACAAATATTTAAATCCCATTTGAAAAGTAATATTCAAGGTTTACAAAACGAACTGCACGAGAAGATCTACAAGGATGTTTGGCAGGGACTTGCGAGAGCAAAATCTCAATTGATGATTGTAGAACGTTTGTCGAGAAATTCACAAGAGGATAATGACAAAAGTCAACAAATTCGTCAGATTTCTCTGGACCAAGTGTACGTTCTTCCGATCATTCCGCTTTAGACCGTTTACATTAGAGGACTTTATTGACATTCTTGACCATTACCATGAATGACAGTGGTAAAAAATTACTCACTATATTCATTTATTTCGCTCTAGAAGATTTTGAATAAAATACGGACAATAAGAAGTGAAGTAAGATCATCGCTGTGCGGAAAGTACACTTATTGCCTCCGAGAAAAAGGGGTATAGAAACCGACTACCATGTCACGGCCTTTATCATTGGTGATACAACAGATTCCGAGGAAGGAAATCAATGAGAGTATTCAAGCGGTGGAGGATTATCAACACTTATAGCAAGAACTGTGTCCATTGAATGACGTCATCGCGTGGTGTGTCTTAGTGACTTGCTTTCTAGGATTTGGTTTACCAGCCGATTCCTTGATGAGTCTTTACGAATAGTACCTGCCACCAAATAAAACATGAAAGTAGTCCCTTTAAATGTCCAGGATATACTCATTTTGTTAAAATTTTTGCGTTTTCATCTCGATACTTCCCGACCTCTACAGGAAAAAATATTCGTCAAATTATAGGTACTAAAGATTTGTACGACGATGTGTGTGTAACTTGTGACTTACACCCTCATTGGACAGATGTACATGACTAGAAAATTTGAGGTTTCGAGGCTTGGACCAAAGACGTAGCTAACTATGCCCAAGATTTGTGATCCTCAATTCAAACGTCAAGGGAAAAAAGTAACTATTAAAAATGTGTTAGTGACAGTGTCAGAAGAAGAACCCGTCACCAAGGACAACCACTCCGGTAAGGACAGGACTGTCATGGACATTAGCGAAAGACCATTCCGGGAAGAAACCTGTGTGACTGTACCAAATGTAGAGACTGGAAGAACATTACACACTGTCCCTAGGACACCCTGGTTACCAAAAACATGTTGTACAGAGACTTGTTTATATTCCACTTTGATCGTTGTAATGTGTATTTTATCGTTGTACTCAACCCTTTGACTTTTATGTATTTTTGTCTTCCGTGTTGTTCAATTTTGAAAAAATCAATAAACGTGTCTTGAAAAAGTATAAAAACTCTTGTCTTGTCTGTCTTCGTGTCAAACGTGACATTCCCTGCACTATGGTTACCTCTGGTGTCCCTGCTCCCTCTTCCTTCACTTTCAAAGTCATCGACGAACACTTAGATCGTGCCAGTTGGGAGGCCTATTATCTTCTCCATCCCTTTAACATGTCAATTGACGAACCCAACGGTTCAGGCAAAATCGAATTTGTCAAACGTTTGATCGAACATAAACATCATTTAATCGATCGTCAACCTTTACGGATCGTGTGGTGTTACAAAGAGTGGCAGTCAGGATACAGTCTCTAACGAAAAAGTCAAGGCGATTCCATCGTGTTTGTGGACGGCATTCCTGGTTAAGACAACATGATCGTGTCTGACCCCAGTCAAACCCATTTAGTCATTTTCGACGACATGTTAGGAGAAGACGAAGAAGAAATTAAACTGTGGTTTACGCGTAAATGGCATCATCGTAATGCAAATATCATTTACATCACTCAAAATTTGTTTCACCGAAGTAAAGCTCATCACACCATTAGTCTCAATGCTCATTACGTGGTCTTGTTTAAAAGCCCTTGAAATAAATCGCAAACACCTTGGCTGACTCATGCGTACGACGATGCAAATCAAATCCTACACGCACATTTACAAGTGGATTTATAACCCACAAACCCCGATTATTTGCGATTTTGTACCCATCTGTTTCACCACTGGTGCCATGCCAAGACGTAGGGTCTGTCGTGTACACGTCCCCGTCGTCGACTTAAGAAACAATCTATAAAACTCTCGGACACTGGGTCTCTTTCACACAGCGTCAACATGATGTTCATTCAGTCTCATCTTACCGTGAAATTGATCCGTGCCTTGTACGGCATCAGTAGCGAAAAAAATCCACAAATACGTGCTCGTGTCTTAGAAGTCAGTCTCAAAGAAGTCTTACGATGGTTTGCGGTAACAGCACGTCAATTACTGCAAGGCATCATTCGCATTCCTCATCAAACCAAATGTTTCTTCACAGAAGCAAAGTATCCTTGAGGCAACTGGCCGATCCCCACATCACCACTCAAACCAAAAGCAAATCATTTTGAAACCTGGAGGTAGCGGTTCTCTAGGAGGTGCATCATTCGCTCCCTCTTAAGATTGGATTCTAATGCCCCCAGAGTTCTCCCCAAGAAAAATGTTTCTCCCAAAAAAGCCAAACGGATCCCAAAGAAGGAAAAGAGCAACGGTGTCAAGACCAGGTCACAACCCCAGAAAAGAAAAGTCCACAGAAAAAGAAAAAGACATGTCCCCAGAAAAGACCACAGAAAACAGCTTCTACACACAAGAGAATGACTTCGGCCAGGACGCAATCTTACATTCGCAAACCACGACCTGCAGAGACGGCGACGGCGTCTCCAGTATCCTCAGGTTCTTCCACATCTCCGTTTCTGCTGATACTAACCAAACCCAATTTGCCTTCCATTCTTACTCATTTGATGAAACAATGGACACCCGCCTCTCCAAAAACTTCTCCATCGTTGACACCCTCCTCCTCTTTAGTTGCAGTAGCAGCTGCTCACAAAGTACATGCCCCCAAAATCAAAGTCCAAGAGAGATCTGGCATGTTAGAGAGTTTTCGGGATTTGTACAAGCAAGAACTGTCCCGATTTAGTCCTTTGCAAACCCCTCTACGACGTGTGACGCTTGTCATCAAGTTGATGCGACGTAAAGACAATCAGTGTCGACACATTCCAGTATAAAAAAAAACTTGTTACAAAAGGATGGGGATCGGTGTTTTTGTGCTCCTGAACACCCAAAGATGTCCCCTCAAAGAAGTGCACACAGTCACTATTGTCGTTCTCCTGTCTAGAAAGGAAAAGGAAAAATAAAAGGATAGTCTCGTCATCCGAATAAATGCTTAGCCAAGCATCAACGTCACCCCCATAAAAGACACAGCCGTCCTCAGAAACAAAAAAAAGAGCAACCGAAAGGAAGTTTTCTTTGGCGATCTTGGAAAACACATCGTCACCTTGTGACAAAGCGGTAGTCTAAAAAAGATAAAAGGGTAAGTACCAAGTCATCGACGTCAGTGTAGTTTTGGTGTGTGTCCCGGAACCAACAAACGAAGATGAAACCCCCAGATGACATTTCTCTTCTACCCCTAAAGGAAACAAAAACGAAAGGACTTCCTCCTCTTTTAGTCAAACATTGGGACGGGGTGACCGTCCTGTCCAAAGCCTCTTAACCCATGCGAAAACTAATCATTCAAACTGCCTCCAAAGATGTCATCGATACTGTGTGCGAATGTTGTTTAAATGTCTTGAAAGGCACGATACCTTTGTCTAAACATCAGAAAAAATGCTTAGCCAAGCATCGACTCGTTCTTCGCCAAATCGTCCAAAATAAAATACCCATTCGTCAAAAGAAACAAATGTTGGCGTAACGCGGAGGATATTTACCCCTGTTAGGACTTCTTACCAAAGCAATAGTAGGACCTACGTTGGGACTACTGGTTAGTGTTTTACCCACCATAGCTTTAAGATAAAAATGGCAAGAAGATAAAAGGGACCTCTGTAGTTAAAAGATCTCAGACGTGAACCTTGGAAACGGATGGAAGAACGAAAACTGGCTTTAGTGTCTTACAAACGATGGATGGAATACCATCGATTGCACGAAATACTGACCCCTCATTTGCCTCCCAATCCTAGTTTTACCGAGATGTACCAGTTGCAACACGAATTTCAATCGTTAATGGATCGCAACGGTGTGGCCGAAACAGAAAAATCGCAAAGATACGGTCAACTTTTGCAACGACTGCAACTCTTTTATCAGAAAGCTGTAGACGAAACAAAAACAGCTCGACCGACTCTGAAAGATTTTAAGACCCTGATAAAAAGTCCACCACCACCACTACCCCCGGTGACCAAGACAGGAAAAGGAGAAGAAGAGTTTCAAACTACACTAGGAAAAGTACGCAAGTTAACAACACCACCAGAGAAAGTACGCAAGTTAAGAAAACCACCTACATCCAGAATTAGATGAATCACAAAAATGATGGCCACCCCTTCTTCATCAGAAGAGAAAAGGAAATAAGTGAAGGCAGAAGTGAATCAAGAACCGATTACCCCTGTTCAGACATTCTTCTCCTCCTCCTCGACACCTATCGCTCGCCGGATTCGCAAACCAATAAATTACCACACGCAAAAGGGTAGATTCAGTGAACAATGGATGACTTATTAACAAAAGTGGAATGGGTATTAGCCAGAATTTACTACATTCCAGTTAATCCTGCAGGTTACGGAGGAGTTCAGACATTGTATCGTGCTGCCAAAACTCGACTGAAAAGTCTCCGTTTACATCAAGTGCAACGATGGTTAAGAGAATAAGCCACGTACACTTTACGCAAACCCATTCGACGAAAATATTCCAGACGTCGCACCCGAGTGGAGGGCATCGATCATTAATGGCACGCCGATTTAGCCTATGTTTCTCATTCGGCCACCTACAATCGTGGCTACAAATATTTGTTTTGTGTCATCGACGTCTTTTCCAAACTTGCCTGGGTCGTGCCTTTGACTTCCAAATCGAGCACGGAATTAGAGCCAGCCCTCCAACTGGTATTGAAACAAAGTGTTTGTCACCACATCCGCGTCATCATCGTCTGATGTTGGAGCCTATGCCTGTATTATGATGATGTGGAATGGAGTTACCCTGAGGCGGATGGTGATGAGCCGGCTGGATACTGGCCGACATCCCATGACAGTACTCACACTGTCCTTGTGTACAAGCAGCCCAATTCCCTGCTTCTCTGCCACTGAAGTACAGTTTGTGTCCTTCCAAGCTAGAAGTTTCCCCAATGTTCTTCCATCGTATGGAGTCCTAGGATGTTACAGCGGTAACTGTTCATTTCATAGGTAAGCTCCTCAAGCTTTCCTGTTGCTTTCAGTGTTCTCACATTCCAGGTCCCAAAGGTGATGTTGTTCCTGACACGAATCTGGCTGCTCTGGGCACCAGTCATATAATTTCCACATCCGCCCTGTTGTACGACGGAAGGCACGGCCCTTGTTGAATCGGGCGACGACCGAGCCTGTATGGGATGGGTGATGGTTGTCATTTCATGTTGTGTGTCTAGGGCAGCTTTCGCCTGACGGAGTCTAACCCTCTCCAGACCTGACCACAGTGGTTTAAAAAAGCATTGTTGATATTTTAAAAAATGGATATTGTATTTTACAGATTGTATTCATTTAACCTTTATCGTTTTTTGCACGACTTTCATGTTAGGACTAAGTTTGGCTTTATGTAACCATGCGTCATTAAACCCTCTACATCAATGTAACCCCATTATTAAACTAGCTTGAGACATTTCTCATTATTGGACTGACACTCATGCAAGGACACCTATATCACATGCATATAAAACATTTGTTATTTTTGTGTACTTGATGTATCCCTGCCCTATAAATAAATTGGAAGAAAGTATAGGTATATATTTGAAATGTATGAAGAATTGTGGTATGAACGTATGCAATTTACAAGACTTAGCATATTGCATATTATAAGATACTGCACGACCTAAAATATCATAGGACTTTATAACATAACACATACACACATACACAAACACATCCCTCCATCACAATTCCTAATACCAAAAATGCACATACTTTTGCAATTTTTCCCTGGGAAAAGAGACCAACCATTTCATAAGACCAATGTTTCACTTCAGACTGAGCAGTATTATAAGAGGGTGACTTCTGTTATCTAGGCAATGTTAGTGTCTTGACTGACTATTCATTAGTGGTGCAGGTAAAAGGATATATGCACTCAGAACATCATCGTTCATATTCTCAAATCCACAGATGTTAATTGATATCCGCATGTGCAAATTGCTATCCAAAGTCCTAATACATCCTTACAACCTTTGTGCAACAACAAAAGAGAAACAGAAGCCAAAGAGAGCCCAAGATTACTCACCTAGCTATTATTTAGGTAATAGCCGTATACAAGACGAGTGTATCTAAATCATTGTCATTTATACAAACTTGAAAGCTTCTCGTGCCACAGTGTTTCTCTGAAATTCAGTTGAGTTTGGTTAAGTGGTTTCCGGAAGTTGTCTAATGGTTTTAAATATAATATTTCGAGTGGCAGTTACATTTAATGATGAATAAGAATCATATAAGAATCAAAATTATAAAGCTGTTCATGTCAGGAAACTTTCTGTCATATTTGGTTGCATTGTATCAAATTTTTCTTGATAATAAACCTGTCAAATGTTTGCCAGTGTTTAGTAAGAGTGGCAATGTTTGATATTGGATCAGAGTCACTTGTATCAACTGGGAAGTCATTCATGCCAGGATGCTTTCTGTCAAATTGTATTTAATTTTGTTTAACAATTTTTGAATAGATATTCAAAGTTTATATCTATTTATTAATAATGGAAAAAATTTATTCTGAATTTCCATCATTTGCACAAACTTGAAAAGTGTTTATATAAGTCTTTATTCTATTAAATTTGGTTAAATCCTGAAACTGTACTTCTTGTAATTATTTATAACTTTTCATGTTTCATACACCGTTAATCCAATAGAGTCATTATTATCCATTGTTACTACAGTTTTCATATAAGTTTGTTTTAAACTGAACATTTTTATATTTTAAACAAACTTAGAACCTAATGATCAACAAGACATGATGATTCAGTATGCAGTAGCTCTGTGTTATTGAAATAAAAGTCTTTTATAAGTGAAAACAACGACAAAAACAATCCTCAGTTAATGAACACTATATCTGAATAGTGTATTTTTAAATATGTTAAACTTGCATGAATTGATCTGGATAACAGATAACATTTGCAGTCACAACAGTCCAGATCAAAAGTATGTATGAGTCCTAGGATTAAATCATCTACTCCATTGAGCCTGCATTATATCCCACCTCTTTTTCTTGGTCTAAATCTTAATGAAATGAACAGTTTACTAATTAACGTTTTTATGTTTTAATTGGTTTTTCAAATGTCAGGTAATGACAGGTGTTACTTATGTTAGTTTCTAAAATCTTTGCTGACAATAGTGTTAGATGTTCAATATACTATACTTAGCAATGAGCAAAGATCAAACCAAATGCTACGTACCTAAAGAAGTGCACCATGCACTTACTGGAAATATATAATCGTATTTGATGGGAATGTGGACATTATTTCACATGCAGCGATAACAACACAGCGTTATAATTGACCATTCTTGGGATTTAAATTAAAATTTTCAGTTTAATATGAATATAAATAATGCGAATATTTAAATATAAATTATATATCTCTTAAATGCAAGGAGAGTGGTAAGCCTCTTATAACATTATTCATATTTACCTTTAGACAAAAGCTTCAGCTAACCATGAACAGTAAGATGGCACCGAAGGAGGCCTGAAATGTCTTTCTCTGTTTGAGGCATATACGGAACAAGAGGTGTAATAAAAAAAATGTGATAATGGAGCTCTCTATAACATTTTGTTTGCATCTGTTTTTTAAGTTATCTATTCCAACACACATGACAGTGTATGAAAACAAATTCAAGCAAAATAATATATTTTGCGTTGTTGCAATTATGTCCTATACACTTAAATTAAATATTGAAAATCATGTCAACGTTTTGGAGTCCTCAATATTGGGTCCGTTATAGTTTTGTAATTGATATCTTTGTCTAAATTACCGTATTTTCATATAGGTTGGGATACAATATTTCTTGGTACACCATAAATTAATTTTAAAGCAAATTGTTTGTGCCTTTTATGTTCTGGGACACATTATCTTTTTTAGTCGTAAGTTGAGGGACACGTTTTAAATCATTCTAAAATTGCATGTTGGAAAATGCATTCTGACTGACTTTTTTAAGAAAAATGTAAAACTGTGTACTGTGTACATGAGACAAAACGCTTTTATTCACTGTATCATCATCTCATCAATCCAATCTTTATCCAACACATATACAGTCCATTCTTTCAGTACATGAATAATTTTGTTAGGTTTTTCATGCCGTTAAAACTTATCATTGGATAAGTTTTGCACTTATCCTGAAGCAGAAACTACAAGTACTAAAGTCAAACTTTTTCCTCTGCACCAGTCGTACTAATTCTTACACCTTTAAACCCATCTTATCGACAGTCCATCCAGGAATGAGATCAAAGTACATTGTATTTACACAGTAATTTAATCCATGTTGTGATCATATTGTAGGCAAAATCATCTTCTCTTTTGGTCATTGCGCATTTTCAAATGATTCCAAATGTTCTGCGCAACGCTGGGGCATCAGTGTTCGTGCACGAATTTGTATATAGTGCCACTTTAAAAAATTTCCATTGTTTAATTTATTTTCAAAATTCCCATAAACACCGGTGAAAAAGAACCAAAGTTAGCTTCTTTATGTCGGCCACCTTTGTATATTAAATCAAGTAGCACAGATGGATTCCGAGGTCAATTGCTTTGTAATAAAATAACTTTTATATTGATATCTTTTTAAAAAAATCGGCTTAAAACTATCCAAATTTGGCCTCCAAGTCGGGTTGCGATGTAAAACAGATAACGTTTGTTTTTGATACGCTGTTGGTAAGTTCAAAAAATGAGTTTATTGCTCGCTGCTAGTTGTGTTTAGTCACCATCCAAGCTTATATTTGCTTGGCATCTGTATTCATAATTAATACAAACGGATATTGATGTCTGCAGGTAAATATTATACACTGCACTAACTTGCTTAAATAATACTTTTTGTAGTCCGTGCAAGCATAGATTGTCATTTACACTCAAGTGAACATATTTTCAAATAATGATTTTTTTGCGAGATACTGTAATAGAGTTGACCTGGATATAATACAGTCTTGGTTATTTTGCACCTAAAACCGTATCATTATTTCCCTCTTGTTTACAATTTTGTTGGATCCAGTTTTCTGTCGGATAACATATTCAAACTTTTGAGTACAACCAAACACGAATTGTTTCTCTGTCTTTACGTCAATTAATAATGTGGCTTGTGTTATCTGACATAAGTGATACGCACTACAGCATGGATGCCTACGCTACATCTATAGAGTTCATGCTTTAATGCGCATGATACATAAACGAGCAATAAATGATTACAATACAAGCTTAGTTTCTTTCATTTTTTTATCAAAAGCTTTTTGTTTATCTATTTTATTAAAACTTGCCGGGGGAACACAAATTCATTACAACTTTATTTTGTTTCCGAAGTCTTGGGACATATGGCATAGGTAAAGAAAGAATTTCACTATAAGTTTTGGGGCAGAACAAATTGTCTGTCCCAATATTTATGTCAAATACGGTATTTAAATGTTTTCACAATTTTCTTTGTACTTTGACAAAATCTTTATCTTTCATGTACAAAAACAACAAGAAATAAGATGTCTTTTTTATGAGTCGCGTTAAAGTTTATCTGCTTTTGGTAATGATCGATATATTGGATGGCGTACTGGCGGTATGTTTAAACAAATTGAAACTCCTTTAGGTCAAGATTCTTTATACACAATCTAGTCACATTTTGTTTCTGGGAAGAAGTCCTTTAAATGTTTTTCTATTTTTTGCAACTGCAGACATACTTAATGGCAAACTGACATCATTTATTATACATTTGAAAACCATTATGATCTGAATGCTTTCTGTCCTAATTGGTTGAAATGGTTAGATTGAAATTGGTCTAGTGGTTTCGTTGAAATTAGTCTAGTGGTTTGGCTAAATTGGTCTAGTGGTCTGGCTGAAAGTGGTCTAGTGGTTTGGTTGAAACTTGTCTTGTGGTCAGGTTGGAATTGGTCTAGTGGTTTTTATGAGTTTAAATGCTTATGGACATAGCATGACGCATGATGCTTGCTGGAATCAGGGTCATACAAAAAAGCTCATTTGCCTTACAGTCAGGTTAGATTAACTTGCACTGTTATGTCACATGAATTAACTTGCACTGATCTGTCAAATGGATTAACCTGCGCTGGTATGTCATATGACTTAACTTCTGCTGATATGTCCCATGGGTTAACTTGCACTGGTATGCGGTATGGATTAGCTTGTACTGTTAGGTCATATGGATTAAATTGCTCTGGTATGTGATTGTAATTTGACCAGTCAGGCAGTGCATTATATTCTGAGACATGTTTGGTGTATAATTTAAAGAAAATGCCATCAATTTGATGTGCATTGTGCAAATGGATAGCATTAGGCATGGTAACAGTCATCTATTCTCTGCCTACCTGTCACTCTGAGATTACATCATCGTCATCAATAGTGTTGTAAACAACTATCACAAAGTAGTTGTACCACTGCTGTAATAGATTGCTTCATGCAGATTGTGAACTGTTCTCTGTTTGGTATCTGACTTCTCGTCACCAGCGTTTTTCCTAGAAATGGTGGCAAACATTTATGATTCCTGCATATAGTGCCATAGGTATAAATGTTTTCCTTCGGATGTTCATCAGAAGTAATTCCAGAAAAGTAGTAATCACTTGTACATGATAATTGTTTCTCCCCACAAGATTTCATGTAGACCAAATACAACATACTTTGGAGATTGCATCACTCTATTATAGGAAAAGACTTGTGTAGAACGTAACTCCATCACTTCATCAAAGATGGCCAAAAACATTATTCTAAATCTTTTTGGTTTGGCATGCTTGTATTGTCCCATTTCTGAAGACATCTTGTATCCCTTCATCGCCTCACCAACTGCAATCTCAGTAGAATGCTGGGACTACTACTCTTTTGAAAATTGCCAACACCATGTCAGGAAGAGGTTGTACCTTGTTAATTTCATACAAGTTAGGGTTATGCCTTTGCACTTATAATATTATACATACCGTATTGTATTTTTTGCTGTGTTCCTAAATCATATATGCACTAGTAATCCTGACACGTTATGTTTTCCAAGGTGAGAAAAGCTTTACTTTTATTGTGTCAGGTGCTAAAGGATGTCACTATTTGTATTAGCTTGCTATTGATTTTGCTGTACATATAAATTGGTTTCATGGGCCATGTTCCAATTATGGTGTCCTCTTCAAAGAGGAGAAGACCACATGTTTTGTTGTGTAAAAACAAAATCATCTGACAATTTAATACCGCTGGGAAGATTATATATGGAATCCTTGCGATGACTGCCATTTTGTGATTATCACTTTCTGTGCTTACTTGGGTAAATTCCGATTCTTCTTTCAGAATCAGATATGTCCAAACCTTGAGGTAATCCACTGCATTAAGCCTGAGACACATATATGCTCAAATCATGATGTAAATCCACGACACTAAGCCTGAAAACTCAGACTCAGAACTTTCATATATAATTACCCACATTCATGTTGCATTCTCCATCAGCGCCATAGTCCACCAATTTACGTCAGCAAGGTGTGTGTGTGTGTTCATTTCCAAGATTGTAATGTATAATTCATAGCGTTCAAAAACCTATATGTTTAGGATCTACTCCTAAATTTAAATCTATTTTTAATCTTGTCAATTTCTGCGGTACCCATAACAAATCACACCATAGAGAGTTTCATAAAAGGGCCCATTGTTAGAAAGGAAACTACAGAGGTGTCATAACCTGTCATCAGGTCGTAAAGAGTTAAGATATCACAAGACTTAATGTATCACATGACTTAATAAATCACACAACTTATCACATGACATATATATCACATGGCATATAAATTTCTAATTTGTATTTATGTTATTACAGTATCAAATTGTTGGAACAGAACTTACTTAGACTAAATAACATTGTGCCCGAGATTGATTTTGTTAGCAGAGTTTGAGTACATGACCATAATTGAGTCCTTAGTTCAAAATTTCTAGATTACTATGAAATGTTTTGAGAATGATCTTATCTTGGGGTTATTGCAGTTAAAATCGTTTTTCAATCATAATAGTAAACGTTTTCATTCATGAAAGCAGAAAGATTGTTATCTTAATGCAAAACGGACCACTTCCATCTCAAAACCATACCCATAAAATGTCCTATCTCCACCATGGAGTTTATATGTATTTCTATGGCATTTGGGGGAATCTTGGAATGGATTCAGGCATTTCAGTTAAATTCCTTTTCAATTAAAATAGTACATTTGTTCATTGAGGAAAGTAGAACGATCGCTATCTGAATACTAAATGCACCACTCTAATCTCAAAACTAAACCCTTACACAAAATGTCTTGTATTGTTCGTTTAGGAGTTTACATGCAGTAAACAACAATTTACCAAAAAATCATTGCACTCGTTATTTTTTGTTTTGTCATCTACGTATGGAGAGAGAGAGAGAGAGAGAGAGAGAGAGAGAGAGAGAGAATAGTATAAATTAGACAATGAGAACTATCTTTAAAACAAAATAAAGAGTAATTGATTTAAAATATAGATTACATGAATACAATGGTCTCCCTCTTGCAAGGCAGGTCTCGAACCCATTACCCTAACAGAGGATGCCTTTCCAGATTTAAAAGTAGTATATATTTACCATTTGCTTTTCATGAAGACAGACCACCCGTTTTGTAAGGCCAATATCTAGAAAATTATACTGCATTAAAAAATACTCATAAACACTCAAATATAAATCTTGAATAAAACGTATGGTAGATGAACGAGTTCTCACATGACTGTCCACTATATGAAGTTCAGGTCAGTCACTTATCTCGGCCTTAATGTTGCGGAATGTGTATATATTGTCCAAATAAAATGTTGGCTTGGCCTGAAGCAAATATTTGAATAAAATATGTTCTTAGCTTTAAAAATATTAATTGTGGTGATGCTCTGTTTTTATTCAAAATGTTGTCTTTTTTAAATTTCAACAATTCCAACCCAAATCTTTAAATGTCAATCTCAAACCAGATTTATGGATATAAATCAAAATTTAAATCCAACATTTTAAAAAATAAAAATATTTGCATAACATTGTGAGGAATGTATAACTGTTGGCTTTGTTTTGATATACATTATAAAATATAAATTATGAAAAGATTCTTTAACAAATGATTGGATTCCTTTTGATTATTTAAATCTGTGATCATCTAAAATGAATATTTGTTCTGATGTCACTATCACAAATTATGTCTTCTATTAATTACTGTTTGTATTGTCTTCTACTAATAACCCGGTGGTGTCTTCTAATTGATTACTTCCTGTATTATCTATATTAATTACCATTTTGTCTTATATTAATTACTGTCTGTGTTGTTCTCTACTAAGTACTGTCATTGTTGTTTCCTACTAATTACTGTCTGTTTTGTCTTGATACTTTGCAACACAAAAACTGTTTGTTTACAAGGTCTCTAATAACTGAACGGTACAGGCAACGTTGATGTGCATGGAATGCTACGTGTCACTATCACTGTTTGTCTTCTGCTAAATACTGTCTGTGTTTTCGTCTACTATTTTCTGTGTTGTGATGTGATTTTGATCTTTAACTTAGCTTTAACAATTTTTCAATCATATCACTACGATGTCTGCAGTGTGGCAGTTTATAGTGATGTCTAGTACGGGAGCATCATGCCGCAGACACGTAGCATGATGTCCCACCCAGTCACATTATCCTGACACCAGGCCGACCAGTCCTGAAAATAACATCTTAATGCTGAGCGCCAAGTGAGGCAGCTGTTAGTACCATTTTTGTAATAATTCAGTATGACTCAGCTGAGGTTTGAACCTGCAACCTCACGCATCCACGATGGATGCTCCAACCACTTAGTGCAACAGGGGCAGTCTATTCATAGTAGTCAGTAAAGTACTAATTTGAGAAAGTGAAAATTTGGCACAGCGCATATTTGTTAAAAATTGTGTTTTGGAGCAGAAGTATCCAAAAGATAAAATATAATACCTATGAGCACTAGAAAATTGTACTTAACAACCATAAAGAACCATTGGCTATTTATATGCTTCTTTAGACATCATACTTCGAAAGGACGGTTCTCAGAAAGGAGTTTCAAAACACAATTTATCTAGGCGAAATAAGGAGTTAATTAATTGGTAATTAAATATTAAGTATAATCATTAGTCATAATCATTTTCGAAAATGGAAAATCTCATATTGTCAAAGTTGCATAAAAATGGAATAGGTGTTATTTTGGAAAAAATGTCGTTGTTCCTCTAAATGTTTATTATTATTACAGATGAATTTCCCTAAAATTATATAATCAATTTACCATTATAAGATTTGTTGTGAATAATTAGATATTTACTGGGTGGAGTAACTTAGTCTTTAAACATGCCACAATTTGTATTCAACATGTCATTTTCAATCGAACAACTTATTTTCTTCATTTTTTTCAGTTTCTTTGTTTCTAATATATCAAACGTTGATAAAATTATTGATTATGGAATTGTGTATTGTTACAGGGGGCATAACTTTTAATGGGATTTTTTTTGGGTTAAGACTATCAGAGTATTATTATCTTTATTATTAAGAGTGTCATTTTCTTCATTAATAACCCATTTTGCAAGAGAAGATAATTAGGAATCTGGGACTTCCCTATTTTTAATAAACATTTTGTATATGAAAATAAAGTTAATAACACTAAATGTTTTATATACTAGGATGTAATTAAAGTTTGAACAGAACGTATATTAAGATATATTGTTGTTATTAACTTGACAAGGAAGCCAAATTGTAATGCCTTACAATCTCATGAAGTATATCTTCTGATTCGCCTCACGTTAATATCAGACATTACTTGTTTTCATCATTGACATTTGTGTTATGAATGATGCGTGGTATGGGCCATTACAGGATGTAATATTTGTTCTGTTTTTAAACTTGTAGTACTGTGAAATTATAATTTTATTGGTGAACTTAAAACAGTGTTTGACAATTCTCCAATGAATAAAGAAATACAATATTCACAAAGTGAGGCACGTAATAAATGTTTCGTTCGACCAGAATAAACATTTAATCTACCAGTGATGATACAAATATAAAAATGGATGTTACGGACCTGAAATTAGTCATATGAAAGATTGTTGCTGGATTCTATTATATGATCCTTCTGACAAAAGTTGCATGTAATTAAATTTAGACCAGTCTTCTCACCGTCTCGTAAACATGTATTAATACTGAAGAATGAAAGGTAAGCCCTTGTATGAGTTTGATAAAAGCAAATGAAAAACAAACTTTTTGTAGAATTTATGACCTTTTAATGAATAATGTTTGTAATGTGATTGACATTAGAAACTATTAGCAGCAGTGTTGCACTTTGATCGAGGCCTGTGACACCCTCTCATCCCAAACAGCCATTGTCCCCCATGTATTGATAGTTATAGCGGATAGAGATATATACAATGTCCCCCTCAGAGTCCAACTGGTATGCAACACTTGGTCAGCACTAATTCTACACTCATCTAATTTCAGAGTGGTTTGACAATCCACTTGACACCAGGTATTTTAAATTGCCATTTCTAAAACGTTTGATTGTTTAATTTTAAGCCTCAAAAAAAGAAAAGAAACCAAAAAAAAGCCTTGCCAGTAGCTTCCCACGGGTCGGTGGTTTATCCCAGATTTTTCCGAGGTTTTTCCTCCACCAGTTATACTGGATGCCATATATAAGGTATTGTGTGCTGAAAATGGCATTAAGCCCCACAACAACAACATCAACAACATTGACCCTGCTTCATCTGATTATTATTATTATTATTATTATTATTTCAAATAATATGTTTATGCGCATTGATGAGTTATTTCTATGATAACTAAAATTGTATGATTTGGATTATAGCTGTTTTATATCTTGACTAAGCCGTAATTTCATAGAAACTTCAATATGACTCTGCAATACACAAATTTAACAAAGAATTAATAGGACGGTAGCATAACATCAATACTGATTTGGTCCCAAAACGGATAGAATGAGAAAGTATATAAATATGTGATGTGAAGATACATCAGCATGCTAACTCGTCAAAGGTATATTTTTAAACATAAAATACCTTGCAAAACGCGTTGTGTGAAATGAAGGTCAAGGTTAAATTTGTTGATCCTGCCACTGTGACTAATAAAATTCTTTTTAAAACTTGTATATATTACAATGCTTCTCTACATTGCAAAGGTTAATCATTTAAAATATATATTATATTCAGTCAAAGGGAAAGCTTTCCTATATTGTACAGAGGAACATGTAAGGATGAGTAATACAGATCTATATAAATTCGAATTTTACATTTAATTGGGCATTAATCAAAAACATAATATGTCATACAATTCTTTGTTTTATACAGTAATACGCACATCCATATTCATATTGTGAGAAAACTAAAGTTTCTATTATATAACCCTCTAAGTAATAACAATTAGTATGCGTTTAAATGAACAAAAGTGAGTTATTAAAATAATGGTTGACCAAAATACACAAAGAAAATATTTTGTTATAACTAATGAAATGTGCATGTAAACATACACAATGCTGATATTATTTACAAAATAATAAGTGTTATATCTTATAGCAGCTTTACGCAGTTAACCTCATGTTTTCTCCAACAGGGAAACGAGAACTTATTCATGGGATTTTACTAAGCGATATATTACAAGTATTATCGCTTTAGATTTAAAAACAAGTGACCCTGTCATGATTTAGGTAACACCAAGGATACGTAGGGGCTGGGTGAATGAAATTTGTATTGTGCTATCCATTATAATTTGTCACTAATAAGTCAATATTCTGCTGCACAGACCAGTTACGTGAGCTTTATATCCCCTCCAATTTGTTTCATTGCCATCACACTATACAATATCGTTACATATAATGGCACTACACATTTAATTATAAAGTTAATTTACATGCCAATTATTATAATACATTCTGTTCAAGTATGTGTCTTGAGATCCTCCAGACTTGGTTAAATCCAGGTGACAACAGACCAAACGTAACAGTGCTAAGTAATTAAGAAAAAGAGAAATATTTCAGATAAGCATTAAACCCAATTACATTTATCATTTTTAGTTTTGAGAACAAAATGACTCAAGTCTATTATGATGCAATATTTTGTATTGTTTTAAAATTTGCTCGCTATCATCACCACAAAAGGACCTTTCCGTGACCTCTGATCAGGATTTCTAACTTAAGTTTTATATAACCAAACTAAATTACCTTCCTTGTGGTTATTATGTGTAATTCTGCAATCAGATCTCAATTCCATTGCATTCCTAACTAATTTCAAAAGTCTTCTAGCAAAATCATCTATTCTAACCTGTTTCCTATCCAGCTGTTCAGTAGAATCAGACATGTTTTCATAATGAACTTGTTCAGTTTCAGGAAAACCGTGCAAAGGTCATCATGTTTTCACAATGAACTTGTTTAATTTGAGGAAAACCGTGCAAAGAGCATCATGCAATCTGATCTCTCTCCCAAACAGCATAGCAAACAGAGATATGCTTGTAGCTTCATTCAAGGAAGACCTATATGCAGTCATCAATAAAGGTAAGTAGGTATCCCAGTCATTTTCTGGTGATGTTACAAACGAAATCAACATGTTTAAAATTGTTCTGCTTGCACGTGGCACGAAATGGTCAAATTGAGGTTTCATAGGACTAGTTCTAGTTCTATCTATACCCAAACTTGTACACTTTTCTCAAAATATCTTGCGACGTTTATTTAGACCCATGATCTGAGTGCGTCTGCATAGGTACCCCAAAAACAGAGATAATACTTTCCACTAGTGTGGATGTAACAGTTTGGGTTTCCTGATTTCATACGGAAATGGTCTTTGTAATCTGTACAAAATAATCTGTATTATAATAAATCTACTCCCTCATTCGGATATACGTAATATTCCTGTATTATAAATTCCAATTCTCTTCAAAGGTTTATCTGCATTGTACTATTGAATGGAACTCGGGGTTTCATTGCAGGTATTTTTCTAGAGTTACAGACTCCACATTTCCTACACCAAACTTCTACATATTTGCGTAACCCAAACAAAAATTATCTTTCGTTATTTTTTACAAGGTTTTCTTTATTCCAAGATGTCCACTACATGGGTTATTATGAAGCATGGTCCACTACATGGGTTATTATGTAACATGGTCCACTACATGGGTTATTATGTAACACGGTCCACTACATGGGTTATTATGTAACATGGTCCACTACATGGGTTATTATGTAACACGGTCCACTACATGGGTTATTATGTAACACGGTCCACTACATGGGTTATTATGTAACATGGTCCACTACATTGGTTATTATGTAACATGGTCCACTACATGGGTTATGTAACACGGTCCACTACATGGGTTATGTAACATGGTCCACTACATGGGTTATGTAACACGGTCCACTACATGGGTTATGTAACACGGTCCACTACATGGGTTATGTAACATGGTCCACTACATGGGTTATGTAACATGGTCCACTACATGGGTTATTATGTAACATGGTCAAGACTACAACTCTTAGTTCAGAAGGTGCAACACAGATACAATACAGCCATTGAATGTCAATCTTTATACTATGGCATAAACGATGTTAATATTTGCAGATGTCTTGCCTTTGAAACATTTATACACAAACGCATATGAAGTGCCTAAGTAACAAAACAGTCGTTAATTCACCAAGATTATGTTACATCATGTAATTTTGTAACATTGCCAATGACATGGTGTGAAAAAAATTGAAATTCCCATTTCTATGTTCCACAATGTGATATTTGCCTATCCGTAGTCTGAAGTTGTCACAGATCCCAAAGACACTGTAATGCATTACTGGCATATTATTGATATGAAAATATGCATTTCTTCTGGAGTATAGCCCATAATATAACATTTCCAAAGCAATATTATGGAACAGATGCAGCTCCCCACGCATATGGTGCATACTGTAGTGTTGTTACACTCATATGATTAACAAAAAAAAAATGGTTCTTCAGGCCTCTTTTCCACAGCGTAAACTTGGCATAGTCATAGATTGAGACAAATGCAGTTCCACTGGTGTCTTATATAATACAATATTGGCGAAGTCATAGTATGAAAGAAACGCAGTTCTCCTGCTTTATGTTCCATTTCGTAACATTGGCATAGTCTTAGCGTGAAAATGATGCTCATCATAGGCGTACATTCCATAAAGTAACATTGACACAGTCAGATTATGAACACGTTTTGATCCAACCCGGGTGTTTGTCCTTTTATACAATTTTGGTGAAGCTATAGTATGGTTCTATGTTCCATAATCTAATATTGGCATAACGATATTTTACATATGATCCAGTTCACCAGGACTATGTCTCATACTTTAACCTTTGCATATCATGGAAAAGACACAATATAAAATCTACAATAGACGCACAACAGCTATCGGACGTTTTGTAGCAATGGTCACACAATGACTTTCACTTCTGACATAGCGTAAGCAAAATACTTTTGTGATAATTGCGTCGACAGCAATTTGTCCGAATAGCATAATAGACAATAGACTTGTACTCGAGAATATAAGTATCAGTTTCTTTACTTTCACAAATATCCGTTTTAAAAGTATAAACAATTTTGACATTCAGAATATTTATAAACCATTCAGGACGCCCATAACACCCGCATGATATTCTGAATTCTTCAAATATTAATTAAATGTATTTGACTTTATCAGGTAATGCAATCTACCTTATGAAAGCTCTAATTTTGTTCATTATGTGTTCTTACTGATCGTACTCATGTGCTACTGCAAAACCACTATTAACAAGAATCACGGTATCCATGCTCAATCATTGAACATCTCGATGAATATAAATAATGAAAATATAAAAACTATTATATAGAGGATATTTGCTTGAAACGAGTGAATAACGGATATATTTCATCGAGTGGGTGAAAAACTCAGTATTTTCACGAGTGGCGTAGCCACGAGTGAAAATGCTAGAGTTTTTCACCCACGAGATGAAATGTATCCGTTATTCACTCGTTTCAAGCAAATATTCTTTTTATTTTATGCTCACAAACGTTGGCTACCTAAAGTTTGTGACACAGTGAATGAGAAGATTTCTTACGGTAATGTCAGCTGTTTACCGTACATGTTCTTCTGTGCTATGTGTACATGCGCACAAAATTAGTTCCACATCAGACTGATGAAAATTAACTGATCTTTCCAGAATAACAAACTACAAGTTTCAAGGATAACAGACATGGATTATTAATCTGCTAATTATTAACTATTAATTTGCTAAGGTGCAAAATCAAAGGGACGTAAGTATGTTCTGACCCCAAAAAGTTGTTCCGGTAGTGAAAAAATATTGTTATTTTTTCACTGCAGTGAAATATCAATAATATTTTAATTAGAAAATCAAGTAATTCACTGCTTAGCATAAAATAAAAACAATATATTTCATAAACGTTTTGTTATTGATGTACCTTATGAGATATCTTAAATGAGAAAGATCATTCCCAAAGCCTGCCTAGAAACACCACAATATAAACTATCCTCTCCGTCAAGAGCACCATTTTAATTTAAATTATCATTCTTGACAAAAACTAATAACCATTATAATAATAATATTAATAATAATATGTGACCTCAAGTATTATTTAAATGTATATTGGTCACATTGTATGTATCACGAGAATGTTGATCATGAGTCTATCTCTACCTCAAAGAAGAATGTAAGTGAATAATGGTAATCTTCTTTGCATAATACGGTTTCAGGTTTATCACTGGCTTTATAAATTTTAAAATTCACCACAAAATAATAGCATTAGCTAAATCAGGTTTAAAGAATGCATGTTATACACACTAAGCATAATTCTATACCTCTAACCTATGACCTATCAATTCTTCCTGATATTTCCAAGTATAGATGAAATAACTAACAACCTATTAAAAACTTAAATGACTTTGTCTATTTCGCACATCAGTTTACATGTCTATGAAGACGAAACATTAACGCAAATCGAAAATGAAAGAGTATACAGATAAATGGTATATAAGGACATTCAGCTTCCTTGATCCATAACCGTGTTCTTTATCAAACGACATCTCATGCACCTTCGCTCAATCCATGCATTGTTAGTATTACAAGTCAAGTAAAATACGGTGCATATCTGATAACTGAATTGAACAGAAATCGGGAATTATGATGTATAAACTTTACTCCAAAAAGTCTATAGACGTCTTCAAGAATCTGATGGTATTTAAGCATATGGCTTCTTCATGCAGTTCTGAATAACTGACCTTGATAGTTACAGTGTAATCTAGCTTATCTACTCTAAGTAATCCTAGGCGAATGCAACTGTCATCCTTTGTGTATCGTACGTTTTTATCAGTACTTGCATATATTTGACTATTTAAAGTATTTGTGTCTTTCTGTGGGAAAAATGTGGTTCCATCAATAAGGACTTGCCCATCATGTACTAACTCTCCTCTTTGCAAAAATGAAATGAAGACATGACAGTGTTTGTCAGCATCGCAGAGTATCACACATTATTCGGGGTCTTCACCGTCTATAAATGGCACCGTTGTGGCAAAACCGTAGGTGTGCCTAGAAATTCGATATCGGAATTCTGTGGGGTTATGTCCAACAATGACAGCACCCGTTAGTACCGCTAGACCAGCCTCATTCGGCACTTCCACCTGCCAGAAGGGGAATGCCTCTCTTACAGCATTGGTAAGCATTTCTGACTCAGAGAACCTTCCTACCATAAGGACAACAGTCACACCGTAAGTATATGGGTCACTAAACGACTGCATATGCTTTACCACACTTCTTGTAGAGTATTTAAAGAATCTTCGCATTACTGAAGTGCGAATCCTACGCTTGTTTCCCTTCAACACTTACACCTTGGAGGCAAATTTATTTTGGGCGATACAGTATTTCAGTGTTTCTTCTGACAAACCCTGGAATATTTATAGAAGTGTCGCTGGGAGTTCAATGGGAGTCTTTTCTTCCCATCTGGTGTGACTTTCCTCTTCTTCAACTCAAACCTTCGAAACAAAGAGGTGTACTCGTCCATTGATTCGGTCTTAAACTTCTAGAGTATTGGATTTCCAAAGATCGTGACTGAGAACTTTCTGAAAGCCGAATCTACTTCCATTCCTCCCCAACGGTCCCCCTGTAGCCGGGCAGAGTTCTTTCAACTTCCCATCTTTCATTATTTCATGAACTGTGATATCAACAGAGCCGCCTTAATAAACACAACAATACCTGTTTCATGTCCGTGGAGTCATAATGGAAAATATTTTGATTAAATTTACTATTTGATACATTTGTCATGAATAGCTCAAATGAATAATTATTTTACGTTTTTATTACCAGATAAGATCACATGTGTCAACATTTCAAGATGATTCAATTAATACATATTGTCATTTATGCAAATTATCAGTAATATAGAAAGGAAACAATTTTTGTAAAATAATTTTTTTAATTACAGCTATATTTTTTCCGCTAAAATATAAAGGATTTTCTGTTGACTAACAAATGTTCTAGGAGAATAATACGATCGTTGATCAAAGTGTAAATCTTTAATTGCACACTTTCAAAGTATTAAAATATGTCATGTTATGTTTTAATGGTAGATTTCCAAATGCTGCAATATAATGAAATGTCAAAACGTACCCCTAGCATCAATGAGAATGTATCGTGTCCCAGGAGTAAGATGAACAGCCGTTATCTCTTACACAGATGTCAGGACCTGAAGTCGAAGATGCCTACAGAAGAAAGAAGCTGACTCTGGTTCAAGAGCAATCCTCAGGCGATCGTCTCTAATATCAGCTTTTTGTAGGCACTGTATAATGAACCTCCATTATGTTCATTTATTCGAACAGGAAGTTTTTATAATTAATTCTTTAATTATTTAACTCTAAGAAACCAATATGTATCAGTACATATTGTGCTGATTTCATTCTATATAAGCTTACTTTGCAATTGTTTACATTGAAATCTTCTAAATACGATCATTTCATAATATTTCATTCATTGTCATTTCCCTGCTCCGGCATATGGCACGTCTGTCGGTATGGTTTAACCAAGACACAATTTATAGCATTCAAACATTTTTGTATACATTATTGTTACTATATTAAACTATACAATTTTCAAAGGTTACATAGTTGCAATTTAATAGCTTCAGTTTAACGTATTATATAGCACTTTGGCTGAAAGCATATTTTGTAACAGAACTAGACTTAGTTCAAATGACTTTTTTCTAATTGCACGAAGAATGTATGTAAAGTACCTACTATTTTGTGAGAATATCATGCAACGTGGATCTGTTGAATAATATATTACAATGAATGTAATGTAAGTGTGGTGACGTAGATAAGTTGGAGTTAGATTTTATGTTAAAATAGTATCTCTGGAATTAAAAACATGCACATGATAATGCAGCAAAAATTTTCAGAACTCTTCATGTGGGACATTATTTACATTAATACAAATTTAAAGCACTCTGGCCAATTGTCAAATGTTCCCATTTGTTGTTTATCCATGCGTTTTAATTTTAGACACTAAATTTAAAAGCAACAATGGTTTTAATCTAAGTCGAAATTGGCATGTGCGCATTATATCTGCATCAATAAAAATAATGTTCCACATGAAGAGTTAGGAAATTAATTGCACCATCAGTTCTTACTGTAAAATATGAGTCAAAATAAATTGAATCTAATGAATGTTGTTGGAGGAACATTTTGTAAATGACCTATATATGACGGATCTGATATTTGCCTTCTATCTTTCTTTCGGTGTTTCTATTCATCTTCCGGTGACTCAAATATAATTGACTTGAACAGCCTTCATTTATTGTGTAAACGAAAGTGGCTGAACTACTATTTCAATATTTAATATGTGACTACTGATTTATGTACGTTAATATACCCATATTGGTATATTTGAAGCATTAGTAATAACACCCCTAGACATAATAAATGGTGTTACACAATCATGCGTACGAAATATGTTATATGCAGATATACATTTCAGTACAATATTCTGTGAGGTATCCAATGAATAGTATTTAAAGCATATTAACCTATAACTAAATGCACTAAAAGTCTAATAAACTAAAAACATTGTTTCCCATTTATTTTGATACTTTGGTCTTTTGTGGTTGGCATATGATTTACTGTTTGGGAGCGGGTGGAGGGAGATGTGATGATTATTCTATTCTCGAAAGTCTTGTGGATGTGCAAAACATATGAGTCATAAATACAAATAATAAAATGTAAAGTACATTTAGTTATTTCATAATATGTGTTGTACCTGGACAAAATTTATTCGTAGATTATAAAAAGCTAATGGCTCACAACAGAAAAGACCCTACGTGACTATGACCCAAAAGTGTCATATAATTCCTAAAACAAAACTGGGACGGAGACAGGGAACATTATCTATGATTGCTGTTAAAGTATTAGTTGAAACTTAGTAAGAGTTAAAAAAACAAAAAAAAAACATTCGTGGTAGAAATCTAACCTGAAATGCCGCCTCGCGCGTGAATTGCTTCGCCTTATCATTCCAAATGGCCGGCACTGTCAATACCCAGAGGATGTCTTCTTCATGAAATGCATCTCTTTTGATTTTCTGTCTGCATTCCTCGGCCAGGTGATTCATGAGGTACTTGATAACAAGCCTGAAGACTGTCATTACTTTCAACTTATTATTGTTATCTTCAATTTTCTTATCTCTGTTAAGTGTATTAGATAAAAGAATTGAGATAAATTTTAATGTATATCACTCAAACAATTATGGGACTGTAGTTAATCATATGAAATGAAGTCCTTACAAATCATATACAGCATTTTGTGCCTTGTGAAATTTCGGTCCTTCCCCTACCTTCTAATTTTAATGTACCATATTTGACCTAGCAGTTGCATGTTTTAGATATTATTATCTTTAAATCAAAATCGATGTCTGAGTCTGAGTAACTAACTTCGGAAGCTAAGTAATGATTACGTCAATATCGTACAATGTAATTGAAAAATGTTATATTATCATCCTAATAAAGCGGATTAAGAAAGCTTGTCTAATGCTATGCACATTCAAGTGGACTGAAAATTCAGACTAGCAAGTTCACTAACACACGGAGAGCATTATTCGTTAATCTCACTCCACAAAAAAAAACTCCACTTTTAACTATCACCCTTTCCCTTTCTATTTAACATAATTCCTTATTTGTGACTAAAAAGGATCGCGCGAAAGATAATTGCATTGCGAAATATATCAGTTTGAAAGTTTGATGGTAATATCCCACGCCTGCTACTTCATAACTATGTTAATTTTTAAAAGTAACAATATTGCATTGTGATGAAAAGAATCCATATCCAGTCTATGTTAATTAATTGATCAATCATTCAATAATTGATGTATAAATTTGGGGTTTCAAACGATGAGGCTCTACCATTGGGAACTCAGGTAATACAGATAAAGTAAATATGTAAGCATTGAGATGCCAGTTATGAAACTGATTCATAGCGGAATCCCTGACGCCTGTCTTCGTTGTGCGAACCACTTCGCCCACAGATGTTCCAGAATAGAGAAAGACAGAGAGATAGAGAGATAACACTGTTGAGTAATTAAGAAGATATAATTAATAATTCGAACAAATTAATGCATACATATGTATATACATCATCACTTTATCAGGAGAGACAATGCAGTAGATGAAAAGGCTATCGAGGATAAAAGACTTTAGTTCTCCTTACGTTAACATCATCCTTCTTTGGCCCATCTTGTCATGCGAATTTTCAATATTTTCAAGCAAAAACTTCTTTGTTTTACACGGTCATATTGGGTCATATCTCCACTATCTTTTGTCGTGTTTTTCAGTATTGAACATTATAGCGCAGTAGTATACCATATAAGGCCTGTTCTCATCTACTATATTGCTTATTTGTTACAAAAATTCTAAATAAAAAAGTTGTTTCGTTTTCTTTGCAAGCTGAATGCCTGACAAAATTACCATTATTTTTGTGAACCATGCAGTATGAAAAATGTAATAAGAATAAAACATTTCTCAAAAGCAAATCATAACTTTTAGCCTATAAACGTATAGTAAGAAGGGGACATTTAGTGTATTTGTTACCCTAGTCATCATTAACGGTACACAGAGGACATGCTTGAATAGGAATATTATCGTCAAATACTTTGTTTGTAAATAGAGCCATCTTGAACCTTCCAAAGTAGTAACATTCTTTACGATTTATACGTTTAGCATATTGTTCCTCCGTATCGTATCCAAATGCTTTCAGTGTCCTTCCATCGGGACATATAAGGACCGTAGTTGCCGACTTTTCAGAAAAACGGTGCTCATCATTCCAAAATTGCGTACAGATCTTTGATAGATTTTCCTTATATTCGTGCCAGAATGAATATGCCCAACTATAAAATGTTCTGCCAAGATCAATGGCGGCCACCAGATATATAAATCGGTCTAGTGATGCCTGTATGAAGTACAAACTTCAAAGTTATATGCAACCATAACAGTACACAATAAAATGATGACTATGATTCGACCAATGAAATTGTTATCTGCTCCGTCTTTATAATTGTACAAATTTAATTTGCTTGATGAAATATTGCTCCATATTTTTACTAATTTCAGTCTTTATATTAACAATATGAAACAACAAAGAACAACAAGAGTTAGGCATGAAATTTACCAAAGCAGATAAATACTGTATGTACTGAAAGAATCTGGTTCAAGCACTATATTTTTCTATATTATAAACGCTGACGTCGGTTTCGTCAATAATGACCGTTTGATTTTGTTTTACATTATGTTATGAACAAACAAATTTTAACATTTATGGATGAATTTATTTCCCAATAACCAAGCAAACTTTCGCCCATGACACTCGTACGAAGCTAGCGAACATTTTGCTTTTTAAATAAGACATGCAGGTTGGGGCAGATATTATAAAGCTCTTCTCCTCCACACGTGTAAATTGTTCTAGATCTAAGATGATTGGATTTGAATATATATTACATGCTTTGTAAGGCTTTGTATTTTACACGACGAGCTAAAAAGGAAAAAGACAATATTAAAACCGCAATGCAGTTAGTTTCCAGAGGTGGCAAAATACAAAATCACTAGCATTAATTAAAGTTTACATATTCGCAGGCGCATGCGCACACGTGATCATACACAGCGTGACATAAATTGTCTCCTATTTCACGGATGTTTGTGTAAATTCCATTCTGACAAACGAAAAGCTGTTAATGTATTCATCAAACATTTATTGATGGTCCGATTACTGCATTTTTGTTATCAACCTGAGCAAACTATACGCATATGTTTAAGTATGATGTGCACACTGGCAATGTTTTCTGAAGTGTTATTTTTGGTAATGATATAATTTGACAGCAACCATTATAAAAGCTGTCAGAAAAGTATACAATTCAATTAGCTCCCATTTTTATTACTACATAACATATAGCAATTCTAGATAAGTTTCCATAAATTGTTAAATGCTGTCTAAATGTCATTGTCTCTGGAGTATGCACGTCAGATAACACCAGAAACTACGACAGAGTCCTTGAGGTGCATATATTTGAGTCAAGTATTTTGAACATCACGCAGTCCATTTCCAATCTTCTGTCAGTGTCTAATTCATCGTTACAAGCATTGACGTGCCAGCACCATGATTCCCTCTGTACGTGGCTCTTATGAAATCATCGAAAGTGAGACCAAGTATGAAAATCAAGTATCATATTCGTTATAATTAAACATATAATATCATATTTATCACTTACATTCTAACCTTATTCCCTTGTAACTTTATTAGACAGTTGTCACTATGCCTGATCGAGTTATAAAGAGTTTCCTGTATGTGTGTGTGATATGGATTTTTAACGTACTTATAACAATTTTTCAGACATATCGCTATGATCTGTGCAGTGTGGTTGTTTATTGTGATGTCTGTCACTGAGTCATCAAGTCGCAGATATGTAACATAACGTCCTCCTAACACTAACATCTTAATGGCAGCTTTTAATACCATTTTATAAATATTTCGTATGATTCAGCCGGGGTTAAAACCCGCAACCTCCTACATTCAAGGCAGACGCTTTAACCACTAGGCCACCGAAGCGGTCATATTTATTTCGCGAACATATTGCAATGTGAGAATATTATTATAAATGAATTGTGTAACTTCAACCATTGCGGTATTTATTTTTGTGAAAGTCTTTTGTGATTACAGATTCTGTTGCACTGAGGAACCGAAAATGTTCAATAGTTTCATAGGATTACGACAATTTTTTCTTGCTTTCAATAAATTGTCTTATACTGTCACTAAATTATGACCTTAACCCATAAGTTGATTTATTTCTCATTATAAGTGTATTTCCATTCTGCGCCATTCACGATTATGTTCGATCCTATTATTAGCACCTAAGGATACTATACTTGATTTGTTCTCTGGAAAGATGCGTACTTCCGTTACTTGTTTGTTATTTTATTCCATACAAATGTATGATGTTCATTGCCAAATTCGAAATTGTTCAAACATTAAAGTCAATGACTGGAAATGTAAAGGCAAACCAATGAAATATGTTTAAACGATCCGGAATCGGTACATCTACAAATCGAAAGGATGGTGGCTATTGGTACGTTTGCTATTCAGTCTACAGTTGGCCTTGATATTCGTTTTCTTTGTATATTCTTGGAAGAACTTCGATACGTTAGCTTAACTATACATTAAAATATGTTTCATACATTGTGGCCCGTGTATTTAATGTATATAAATGATCAGT
This sequence comes from Sinohyriopsis cumingii, assembly GCA_028554795.2. Lineage (NCBI taxonomy): Eukaryota > Metazoa > Mollusca > Bivalvia > Unionida > Unionidae > Sinohyriopsis > Sinohyriopsis cumingii. The sequence continues at coordinate 76,600,011 of CM068828.1, forward strand.
TTACAGTTGTTTGCCATTATATCAATACCCCATGATCATTACATTATATGTATGATTTTGCAAAAGTAATTAAAACTTTGGGTCATAATTGCGTGAAAGTTATTCTATACTAACAACGAAATCTAGTTGATGACGATTTGATTTTCAAACCATTGTACCATATTGTCCATCCGTTCAATATATTTTCTAAATTGTTTCCGCTTTCTTTTGTCCTTGCTTAGGTTATGAGCACGACTGAATAAAGACTACTTAATGTAAACAAAAATATTTATCGAGGTTGTTTGTAGGAGTGTGTAGACGACTCGGTGAGATTTTCAAACCATAGAAACAATTCAGTTTTTCAAAATTTATATCACTTTTGGAGCATTTATAAATATCACAATGTACATTTGTGTTTATGATTTTTTTAGAAACGCTAATCTGGCTTAATCTTCAATAGGAAAATAAACGAATAACTCATATTGACTGTAAGCTAGAATAGAGATTTACATGTAGTTAGGAACCGTTGATGAGGTGTGTTTGGTAAACTGTTTAATAGTTATGTTGTTCTTATTGATATTTGAAAAATACCTATTTCATTGCTTCCTCAGTTTGGAATTACTATTGGCTTCTGTGAATATAACAAAACTAACCGATATATTAGAAATATTGAGACATGTAATTTGAGTGAATCAACCTGCCCCAGCACCGGTCACTATTCCACAACGGGTTACTGCAAGAGCAACATCAACAGTACAACTAAAAAAATTGCACGTGAGCGTAATACACAAATACCAAGAGATGAAAAAACTGCCATAATTGCATAAGTAGATGCGTTTGAAAAAAATTATCGTGTTGAGCATGAACAACGCCGTCGTCGTATTAATGATGAATAGAAACGTATTGCATCTGCTATTGATACTAAAGATGCTGAGTATGTTTGTGCAAGAGAACAGCTATCCCAAAATGATGAATTAAAATTTCATACTTGTAGTGGCCAGCTTAGAGAAAAAAGTGGCAATTATCCCACAACATACAAATCAAGTACGGACGCACAAAAGCTGTTAACAAATAGATTCCTACAATCACTTCAGTGTTACAAAACTGTGTCCACTCTTGAGCAGATGTTGTCCTGAATGTACATCTGGTTATGCATCTTAGTCGCGGCAAGGATGCATTTGAAACTGCAACACAATGGATTCACTGCGGTGATGGTACGATCCTGATCCTCAGCTACACCAACGCCATCGGTGACGAAACTGATAAAGATGTTGAGCAGATTCTTAAAACAGTGGAGAAGTACACCAATGCAGCATCTGGATGGACTCTTGACCAATCTTCCCAACTAGATATACAATTTGTGCTATTGCAACTGTTTCGCTCATCCAGTTATATACCACTAACAGCGGTGGTTCCGCCAAGGTCCTTTTATTAATGTTAAAAAACTTTAAACCGATGCTTTGAGTTGTCAGTTTTATAAGCAATTAGTTCGAATAGTGAACACTAAGATCTGGCTCCAAAATATTAACATCATCTGAACTCAACTTCGGTAATGTTGAATTTTCCGTACAGGCTACTAAGGTCACGATAAACAAATTTGAAACACTTAACCCTGGTATCGCTGTTAATTCGTTTACTTATGATTAAATCTTTCATCCGATTGCACTATCCTCAAAGAAACAACATGGGAATGTTAAGTCATACAGATCATGCGCATCAAGCTAGTCACTGTCATGTGAAACACAATACAATTACTTAAAGCTAGTTTGGGTCATGATTTAATGTGGGTACGTTTCCATTTGTGTAAGGTGTGACTTGGGTACGTTTTGGTTTGGGTAAGTTTTGACCTGTTCCCCTGATCATTGGTCCTGCTGGATGAGGAGAAAACATACTTTTGTTGAATATGATTGTACGATGGTTAAAGTAGGATCGGTTGTCCGTGATTACACCATCGGCTGATGATCACTCATTTCATGATGTTTTAAACAGTTTCAATAAAGGTTCAGTACAAGACAGGCAGCGCCGCCATCGATGATTTTGAATACAATGGAAAACAACCGTTTCTTGAACGACGATGTCATGTTTGAGAATCAAGTCAATCCCGCACAAATGTTTTCAGGAGATTGATACTAAAACAAAGATGTGACCTATTTGACTCAACAATACCCACGTGTATGTTAGATGAATTTTGTGACATGTTTGCGCTGATCACAAATGACTAGTATAGTTTTCTAACCTTTCATTTGACTGGAATGTGCATGGGTAAATATTGTGCGGGACAAATAAACGTGTCTCGCGCGTCAATTTAACAATCATAACAATAAAAAAGTGTCTGCCAGTGATGTCATAAAAGACTATAAGAAGTGACGTTGTGAAATCCACACGTTAACACCAGGAATTGATTCAAAATAGTATAGAAGGTCGCCAAAAGTCAAAGATATGTACGAGTCGCTACAAACTGTGCGAGAAGGCATAACAGGTGGCTTTGAACTTCATTAGTACTACTGATTCATTCAACAAAATAAATAGACGGTCGTGTCGAAGATCTTAAACAGGCCGCAAGAGCAACCATACAACAAGTGGCAGCGCTAACGGGAAAAGAAAGACAATCGGGTCCAGTCCGTAAGATAATTAGCGCAGAGAAGATATCAAGATTACCAATGCAGATACTATTTAACGCTTGCCACAGGTTATTAAAGGAGTCCAAGATGTCCTTGGTAATATTAGAAAATCATCTGGTGCATTTACAAAAGTCACCTATGTACTTGATGAAGACGTTAGAGAAGCAGTCAGAAGGATGTCAGGAGTGCCACTCGAATACCAGTCACTTATGCTAACATTGGTTCAATGCTTTGATAAAAGAGTTCGGCAGACGATTTGTATATAACAGATACGTTTTGCACTTAACATGACTCTTAGCTGGAAATAGTACATGATAAAAATGCCATCAAATGCAAATAATAAAGACTTAAACATTGATTGGCTCAAAATAGTGTTCAGGGAGTTTACTGGAAAGTAACAATGTATCGGTGTTTTGTGGAATCGGGTTTTGCAAACGTTTAATGCATATATGGGTGAAAGAGCTAAAAATGTTGAAACTTTATGTAGAGATTATTTGGCACTGTACACGCCTCAGTCAGTGTTGCAATTGCAAAAAGATTTGTCACAACGATAAAGTCCTAAGTGGTGAAAATCTCAACCAATCATTGTAACACAGGTAGCTACATTTGAATATGGAGAACATGAAGACGAAAAAGAAAATGAAGAAATAAAACAGTGGATAGAGCACCAACCTGCAACGTACTTCTCACGCCGGAATAATAATCCAGATGGCATCGTGAACAAGCAAGTAATTGGCGTCAGAACCAAGTAATAAAAAGTTATAAAAAAGAACAACATTTCTTACCCAGACAAAACAAAGACTTGCTGTACACACACCAAAAACGATCTGAAGCAACAACTAAAATACGATGAAGGTCTCGGTGGAATGTGAAACACTAATGACCCTGCGTATCGATTGGAAACACTCGCGGGATTAGTTCGCGAGGTCAACAACGCACCAGAAGTCATTAATGAAGCAACATCGATTTGCGACTGATCACTAAACTTGTAATGGACAGAAATACAGATTTTCGCGCTGATACGTAAACTTGATGCAAATATCAATGAGGTATACGACGAACGAAGTTCGTACAAGGGTAACGAATTCTGAAACGTTTGAGACGATGTGTGTGTTACACGAAATATATGCTGCGATGCAACAGGCTGCGTTACCTAAATGACCACGGTCTCATCAACGAAACCAGAATCAATCGTGACTCTGTATGCACCTGTTATAGCCGTTGAAACACGCACACATGCGACCGCACTCCCATCGCTGCGAGTTATTAGAGATGCCTTATATCCGATCACAGCCGTTTTGGTGGTCTGTCCGCGAATATTTGTGTCTTTGATGGATGATGGTATGATGGTCAACATGATAACAGGTTGACCTTCCTGCTGGCGCATACGACATAGTAAATATGACTGAAGAAATTCGACGGATAATTTTGTTACTGACTGGTAAAGAAGCCACAATAGTCATCCGTGAGAAAGAATCCACACCTAGCTCTGTTATCTCGATTAAATCTGCACCGTATGAAAATCGTTTGTTTGGCATTGTGGGATTAAGGAAAATTTTCGTTGCGTTGCTCCCAGCTTATTAAGCAGAGGAAGGACCCGAGAAAACCCCGGAAAAAAAAACCAAGTATACTATGGAAGCTGCTTTGTCAATGCATACAGAGGTGAGATGTCAGTGTTCTGTATCATCTTAGATCACTCGGTCATCGGGATCCTTCGGAGTTAAAACTGACACAACGTTGCTATCGACTAATGATCTCGGCTTTTGCCACGTCTCCGCAGATGGCGGTTTATTATCTGCTTTGTGTTGTTAATAGACCAACCGGTAAGTCATTGAACTTATTCAATACCATGCTGCTAAAGCATAATTCGCTGATAACCCAGGTATTGAATTGCTCTACACTATACATCTACAAATGAATGATGAACTTGTAGCAGTTATGATTATTAATTAAACAAGTAACTAAAATTTGATTTACTGTTCTACTAGATCCGAAATGAAACTCTCTCTCTCTCTCTCTATATATATATATATATATATATATATATATATATATATATATATATATATATATATATATATATATATATATATATAAAGAGAGAGAGAGATAGTGAAAGAGAAAGAGATATAAGAAGAATTTGCAGAAACGCTTTAATTTTCTTTTGTGCTGCAGGTCCGTACGTACACACATTGGTACCGTTGTACATGTGTAATGATAAAAGTCAATAATATTCTTCAGCATTAAAATATGTAATTTTACACGAATATAGCTTTTGCAAACAAACATTCATCTATTTCAGGAAATTACAACAACAGTGTAAAGAACAAATTAAATGTAATTTAAAATTTAAAAACAAAACAGTGTGCATATAAAGGAAAGGTATACCTAACAATTGGTATAGGTATCTTGACTATAATTGTAGCAACAAAAATTGAGGAAGGCAGCAAAATTAATCGCTCCATTTTTTTCTGAATCATGTATTTAGCTTTCGGGACCAACCTATTTCCCTCCAGACTCATGAAACTGGAATATCTGCACGATAGATTCCAATCTTAAGACTAGTGAATATATACAATATTTATATAAACACCACTGAGCATTAAACAGAACTGACAGAGGTACTCGACAACACACACACACACACACACACACACACACACACACATGCAGACACATCAGGACTTTTCTGCACACACACGGTCATTCGCGACAAATATCACATTGTCCAAAACGATCTGTTTACTTCAAAATAAATGAGAGACATTATTCCGTGACATTTAGATCTTTTCAAGCAGTTAAAACTTCCTTTTTGCTGTCCGAGTAATAGATTGTCTTACAATCATGCAGATGTTTCAAATATCATGATTTATTCTACTAACCATTTAAGGTTCAAACAAAGTCTCATTTATGTTGGGTTACAACCTGCTTTCACGTTTTCGGTTCGCTTGGAAATTTTTTCACATGAAGGAATTTAGTCAAGAAGTAAACCGAATAACAAATGGGTTAAAGGTAATAATTGTACAATCGTTCTGCGCATGCTTGTGTACGTATAGTTATAACGATTAGTAGTACATACAACGGGTAGGTATATTCAATATGGAGATCATTGTCCGATTTTTAAAATGTGCTAATGTTTTATTATTTTATAAATCCGTACTGCATGAACTACCTATTAGTGTTACTATATTACTACATAAAACCTTGCTCACTACATAGATTCAGGATTTCTCACTGCTGTGATTGAGTATAGTTCTTCTCTCGATGCCAGCACATCCTATCAACTATAACCTGCCATACAATATCAATGATAGTCACGTGATTGGTATTTTGGATCAGTAAATGGGATGTTTTATATAACAAAAGATAAAAATATTTAGTGTAGAATAACTGTGCACCAACAGTGAACGCCAACATGTCTATGTGATAGGTTCTTCTTCGTTGGAAAACACTGCTTCCTTATATTTTCAAGAACCGTGAGGTTTTTGTTTATAAATACAAAGTTCATTTGCATCATGTGACACGGATGGTTCGGCTGCCTATAAGGTAGAGGCAATGACCGTTGGAATTTTTTAGAAGCAACGACATAATTTTTTACTCAAGTTATTTTAATAAAGACATCAGAAGCGGTGCAATTTCTAAAAATGGAGGGTGTGTTGCTTTGAATATCGTAAATTACTGTTTGACTGAAAACCTTCGTAAATTAAGTTGTTTCGATTTTCCTAACAGTCGTTGGATTATTCATGTACTGTTTTATTTTACTTGGACACACTATAATGGATACATACGGACCTATACGCCTCGATAAGGTAGGCGTTTCATTCCTTGGGTGTGATGAAAATGGGATGGTGGTTTATTTCGGGGGATCTTCAATTATAAACTTCGGTGTTACTTTTTTCTGTGCTCTGAGATTCCTAAAACCCAAGAAATGCGTAAAACAATTAAAACTCATAACTTTTCTAATAAACAACAAAAGAACTTGGGTATATGCCTTTTAAATTATGTATGAAATTATGGAACGATGACATACAACGTTAGCGCATATCCGTGATTATACAGTCATAACTTAAGCTCACTCTATATGGCGCTTTTCCAACAAGATAATAAACATTGGGTTAAAAACATAAAAATGTATTTGTCAAACTGTCTTCAATGTTTTGGAATTTGCATTGCGATTTATCTACTCCCGGATAGTTTGCCAATATAAAACTAATTTTCACATTCTCTATAAGCTACCTTCGACTAGACAAAATAGCACCATTCAAATGCTAACGTTATATATATCCCTACGTAGGTAACTCTAATGTCCATCATTTACTTTTCACGAAAACAATCTAACATATACTGCTTATATATTAAATTCATTTGACTCTCACACCTCTCTTAAGTTCGTCACTTTTAGAGCATCAGAAAAGTAAACGAGTTTTGTCTTGCATCCATATCGTGCAACAAAAGGAGTAAATATAACGGAGATTATTCATTTGACTCAAGTTCATGAAGTAAACTTTTGCTTCAGAGTTGAAATAAAGCTGTCAAGACAATGAGACGTATCCACAGACGTGAATAAGAAATGACTTGTATTTCGTCCTGCATGTTATCTGCCATGTTTTAAAACCCTTTGAGATCAATATTTATGGGCAACTTTTATGATTTTATTCTACCCTGACAATAGGACGCATATTAAGGTTTATGTTTCCGAATATCCATTTAAGGTACTGACATTAAAAAAACGACACAGTGCTGTAGCTTGATTAAACGTCTACGATTTTCAGAAACAATAACATGAAACATTATTGGTTATAATATGCCTTTCCCTCAATAGTAACATAGAATATATGAACAATATCCTTATAAGTTTTCTTTTTCAGTTCTGCCGATATCAATCTTGTGGTAAAAAATATGCTAAATGCAATAAAGTTAAATTTACATGTGTAAATCACCATATTTTTTAATTTAAAAATCATAACACGCAAAGAATGTGTCAACATTTGAATTTACTCCACCCAATTCCAAACAAAATAGTGAATCCTCACCCTATTCCACATACAATAGTGAATATCCCACCCTGTTAAACATAGTGAATAACCCACCCTATTCCACATAAAACAGTGAATATCCCACCCTATTCCTAATAAAATAGTTAATACGCCACCCAATTCCACATTAAATACTGAATAAGCCACCCTACTCTACACATAAACATGGTGAATGTCCCACCCTATTCCACATAAAACTAGGAAATACCTCACCCTATACCACATACAAAATATTGAATACGAAGTCCTATTCCACATAATCATAGTGAATACCCCAACCTATTCCACATAAAACTAGTAAGTAGCTCACTCTACACCACATACAAATATTGAATACGCCATCCTATTCCACATAATAATAGTGAATACCCCTACCTATTCCACATTAAAATAGTGAATAGAAATAAAAACACTTGATAGCACAAAAAATTATATTGAAATGTATGACTTAATGAGAGACATTCCAATCTTTAAACTGAGTTTAAGTTCCCCAACATTGAAACGTTACCCTGAAACAAACGAAGAATGTTGTAAGTGCCACAAGTGGGCCTACTTCTCTTTCACGTGCTATTTTTGACATGTTATTTATATGTCGTTTTTCATTCACCACACCAGTGTAACGTTCATTTGTCCACATATTGTGCTATTGCAGGTAATTATGAATAATCTCAAGTAACGTAAGCATTTTGGACATTTAAATGCCCTAATTTTGATTCACAAGTAAGTATATTTGTTATAGCAGAGGTGTTTTGAATATTCATTCTTTATTGTGCACATGATGCTTACTGTTGCTGGAATGTGTTGTCTACGTATGCAATACACAGTTTATTTTTGACTGAATAAACATATTTATCACATAGTTTGTCAACTTCATCTTGCTCTGGTGTCTTAGATAATGATCTTTTTAATCCTTGTCATTTGTGTCCAAATTAAATTAGAAACTTGTGATTGCTCTAAATTCAATTAATATTGATGGTGATCAAAAAGATAAATATTCATCAATCACGAGGGTTATTATCAACTTTGTTCGAGGAGGGGAAGTGGGTAACATTTCAGTTCCTAATTTACATCTTATTGGCTGCACATGTAAAGGTATAGTACATAGCCTGTGCAATCTGACCGGTATCTATGTAAACAGTTGTCTTGTGACGTGGATTAACTTCTTATACAGCCTTGAGCAAATTACCTATAAAATGATTTGAGAATATAATTTTACATTTGAAATTTACATTTACAATTACTGCCATTTTTAAAACCTTGTTTCAAACTGATTGCTAACCAGGCATAGTCTCGTATTTCATACTCTGTCAATATATAACTTTGTTATTTAGGATTCAAATTTTGAATGGTGTGCTTCATGTTGAAATTGCAAACACTGTGCTCTCATGTACGCAGACATTGAAAGTCAAGTTTCAATGTTTGGTACGACGACATGTTGGTATATAACTTATGAATTTATGTTTTGACTATATTGAACATTTCTAGTTATTACTCACTGCTAATGCATTATTGTGGTATGATATAAGAGTAAATTTATAAATTGCATTCCTATGACATGTTAGACCAGGATAGAATGCTTCCAAGTCGTTACACAGGCAAGTAATTCACATCTAAATTTAGGGCTGTTGTTTGGCTGTAATTTTCATTCTGAATCATTCATGACAGGAACAGATTTGTACTTTGGAATAATTGGGGAGGAGTCATTCAATGACCTAGTTTTGACATTCTTTACTTTTATGCACAACTAGAATGAATCAATGAAACTAATAGTCTCGTTTCTCTATTAATTTATGGCCTTAGCTTAATTCTAGTTCAAATCAATAAATGTATAAAAGCTTGGAAAAAGAAACAAATTATCAGATTCCGTTAACTTTTTTAAAAAATGTTATCAAAAAATAATATTCCATACTTAATGCACTTTTTTCTTAAGCAAACGTTAACGAATTTATCCGATACAAGTTCTTAACCTACATCCATTACACGCATCCCTTTTGTTACCGTGTTTTGGTTTAAACATTAGTGTATCTTTATCATATGGCGGGAATCCTCCCTTACAAGCCACTAACATCATAACATCCGGCAACACTTCAACTAAATCAGGCTTATATGCAATTTTGTGGTTTGCAAGAAAGAAAGTACTTAGAGTTGCCATTAGAAACATGTGTGTATGACTTATATATTTACGTAGCTTTAAACATTTGTCATTCATATCACAACGATGTCTGCACTGTGTCAGTTTATAGGGATGTCTAGCACTCGGGCATCATGCTGTAGACACGTAGCATCATGTCCCACCCAGTCAGATTACTCTGACACAAAGCCGATCAGTCTTAACACTAACCTCTTAATGCGAGGCTGCTGGTAATACCATTTTTATAAGTCATGGATATGACTCGTCTGGGGTTCAAACCCGCGACCTCCCACATCCTAACGGGACGTTCTAACCACTATGCCATCGAAACAGTCCGCAATTAGAAAAATATGCATGCCATAGACACTTGCCAAACAACAGTACATGGCACGAACAACACGTTTATGATAAATCAAGTCTGGACATGGCACGAACAACACGTTTATGATAGATCAAGTCTGGACATGGCACGAACAACACGTTTATGATAAATCAAGTCTGGACATGGCACGAACAACACGTTTATGATAAATCAAGTCTGGACATGGCACGAACAACACGTTTATGATAATTCAAGTCTGGACATGGCACGAACAACACGTTTATAATAAATCAAGACTGGACATGGCACGAGCAACACGTTTATGATAATTCAAGTCTGGACATGGCACGTACAATACGTTTATGATAAATCTAGTCTGGACATGACACGAACAACACGTTTATGATAATTTAAGTCTGGACATGGCACGAACAACACGTTCATGATAAATCAAATCTGAACATGGCACGAGCAACACGTTTATGATAATTCAAGTCTGGACATGGCACGAACAACACGTTTATGATAAATCAAGTCTGGACATGGCACAAACAACACGTTTATGACAAATCAAGACTGGACATGACACGAACAACACGTTTATGATAAATCAAGTCTGGACATGGCACGAATAACACGTTTATGATAAATCAAGTCTGATGTGAGAATGGAAATGGTTTTTTTCCAAGTTCGTGTACAACATACGGTCTGTTATGATAGTAACGCATTCTAAAACGCCTAGTGAATATACTTAAAGGTAATTTTCAGTAGTAATCATTGCCTGTATGGCAGGTATTTTCTAATGACACTTGAGTATGGGCACCTCAGTGAGCTCTAAAGTTTAAAACTCTTGAAGAGCATGTAGTTCAATTAATTGTGACTCTTCCTACTACCGGTGTAAAATAAAGCATCGAACTAGGAGAATAAACCGTTAAACTGGTCACAAGAGATCAATTAAGGGGCTTACTGATTCACTTATGTTATATTCAATAAAAGCATCGTAAGAAAGGATTGTAGGTGAGATAATGGTTCCCTTGCCTCGTACTGTAAAAATGAACATGTATGAAACGAACATGTATATCTTAGGTGTTGTATAGTAATGTAGCAGGTGGAAGGATACCGTTCTAAAAACAAAAAAAGAAGAAGAAGCTACGCAGTGATACCATATCCGATCTAGAAGCTCGATTTGCTGAGAGATGCAGATTGTTTAGTATTGAGAGAACCATGATAAGGACTAACATATCATAGTCTTACGTGTAAGTCAATATGTCAACTCAGTGTAGAAAAATACATCCTTGGCATCAAATGACCAAAACCAAATAAACAGTAATCACTCTCTACACATGCTGATGATGTATTATTCTTCAATCTACCTTGCTACACAACTGTCCTCCAATGACTTAATGTTTGGTAGAGATTTTATTTTGCCTGTTGATTTAGTGCTTGAACAACCCTTGGAAGACTATGGAAAGAGTCACAAGCAAATTACGAGCGTGTTACGCTAGATCATTAATATACAAGGGTAAAAATTAAGCAGATACATCAAAACATGAAAATGTACTACGATAAAAAGCTTGCATTTAAAGTGTATGAACCAGGTATACCAGTTTGCATTCATAATTCACAATGACAGAGCATTCTGAATAAAACGTTGCACTAACTGGTGTGGTGCATATATTGTAACCACTAATATACACCCAGATATTAAACAAAGATGATTCATCATGAAACTGCTTGCAGGGTTAAATGCTACCACTTAGTTCAAATGTACTATAGAAAATTCTTTGTTGGTTTTCAAGCGGCCCTTATGATAACTACAATGCAAAGCTTTTATGGTACGTATTTAGATTTTGCACCTGTAATCGGGGTGTGCCAGTATATACATCTGTAATCGGGGTTTACCGATACAGTACACACATCTGTAATCGGGGTGTGCCGATACAGTATATACATCTGCAGTCGGGGTGTGCCGATACAGTATATACATCTGTAATTGGGGTGTGCCGATACAGTATATACATCTGTAAGTGGGATGTGCCGATACAGTATATACATCTGTAAGTGGGGTGTGCCGATACAGTATATACATCTGTAAGTGGGGTGTGCCGATACAGTATATACATCTGTAATTGGGGTTTACCGATACAGTACACACATCTGTAATCGGGGTGTGCCGATACAGTATATACATCTGCAGTCGGGGTGTGCCGATACAGTATATACATCTGTAATTGGGGTGTGCCGATACAGTATATACATCTGTAAGTGGGGTGTGCCGATACAGTATATACATCTGTAATTGGGGTGTGCCGATACAGTATATACATCTGTAATCGGGGTGTGCCGATACAGTATATACATCTGTAAGTGGGGTGTGCCGATACAGTATATACATCTGTAAGTGGGGTATACAAATACAAGTATGCATAGTTTTTATCTCTTTGCCCACATTCGCTATGTTAATCTGCTTCTCATTTCATTATTATTTGCAGACCTAGGGCTCTCCACTTTTGGCTTAAGTTTTGTGAATAGAAGTAAGACTAAGGTAACGTTAGACAAGCATATTTTAGTGTCTCACTGAAATAAGCCATTTTTGGAACCAATTCGTGATGTAAATAACTAATATAATCTCAGGTTCCAAATTGTTTGAAATATGAGCTTCCTTCATCCATTTTATATGAACCTGACAAGAAATGAATGATTACATTTTTTCATAATGATAATAATTCTTTATTAGAAGTGAAAAAAAGTTTTTAGGCAAGGTATATAGTTCACACATTTAAAAGCTCATATATATTCAACATTAAAAGTAAATGAAAAAGAATTCCGCAACATAAAAGTAAACGAAAATGTGATGTGATGTGACTGGTCTATTTGAGGAATAGCATGTGCACACTTACTGTTTAGTATGATTCAAATATTTGGAAATTATAAACACAAACAAGAAAAAAAAATCAAACTGTTTATGTTTTGATGTGTGTACTTATGTTCATGATTACGGACGAACCATTACTGTTCTATTTTGGTTCCATACAACTGAATCATTGCAATTTTTTTTGACAGCTCGAGTTACGAATATTCAATATAATGATGATTTTATGCATGACACATTTCCGTAGAATACCTGTGTGCCCTTTACGATCATGAGATGAAGTTTGTTTTACTTCCTATGTGCCTCGTACTATTCTGTAAATGAAAAATGAATCACTATTCATTTTCATTTTATAAAGGAAAATAATTGGCTATTCATATATTCATTCAACATGTACATATGAACATGTATATATGAAAGATGATAAATGATACATTAACGTAAGTGATATGAATAAATATCACAAGTATGAAAGACAATTATTTTAGACGGTTCATCCTATGCATGCAAAACCGTGAACATCAGCTATATACTTTATCGACCACAAAACTTGTTCTGATTCAGCCTTACTGAATTCAGTGAAAATCACATGGGTATTTGTCAGTATTAAATGCATTCACCGTATCCATTTGTGTGTCAAGTAAACTTTTAAATAAGAAAAATGATCTGTGAAATACTCAGTTGTTTTTTCTCATCTGGGCTTGATTATTATTATTGCAGAATATTTACCTGTTTACCAGATAATGTTTTCTCATAGATCGCTATGTATTACATGCACTTGCTTTTAACTGTTGGCCTTGTGCATCTTAGTGATGAATCTCAGTAATGCTTGAGTTTATTACTTGATTATTAAATTTAACAAAACCCAAAGGATTTTGCAAATGCTTGGTCATGTAAATACTCATATGATTTAACATTATACTCACCATCCCTATATATGGGGATCAAACATTGCAAGGATGCATGCATGATTCATGGTACTAATTCAGTTCCCATGGTAAACCTATGCAAACAACATGATATTAAAAATTCAATAATTTAAAAATTTGAGTGCTCATGATCAAACCCATATTTATCAGTATAGATGAAACCTGGAGGCAAGCTTCTGTGTTGAGGAAAGGTTATGAGCCGCGGCATTCTCTGGATCTGCATGTGTTTCAAGTCCGCACCAAAGAGTCAGGGGCTACTTTTAGTAATGAGTGTTCCATACTCAAGACTGTTAAAGGACTGAAATTCCATCAATAAAACAATGTCTCTATTTTGTTTTATTTACAGCTAAGATAAACTCTCAAAATATTCTTTTTTTTGAAATATAACTTATATTATTAAACAATCCTAGTCAGCCAAACCCATATGTACTATATTTTATGTTCACCCTTTTCCAGGCTGGTTCCTATTTTTCCATATCCTTCGTACGGTATGTCCTGCAGTGTTATGCCGGTACGATTTATCTGAATTATTCCTAGTTTTCTGTTTAGCATGTTTACAGCACGGAATTTCTCATTCACTACACCATCGTAACATACATTATCTGTGACAGTTACAATCTCCCTTTGAATTATTTGATCCCTTTAAACCTTACAAATTTGAAACTAAACCTTCTCCAGTATGATAAATTCAATTTAATTTAGAACAATAACGGAGTCATCGGCGAGTACAGTGCTTTAGAAATTATATTTTTAGTAGTTGGAACAACCTAATATATATCATGAGGTGCATGGCTGTAACACGGATGATCACACAGGTAAAAATAGACGTCGGCACATTCATACTTTATACATACTATATACCAACAACTATACAATATTAAAATTAAAATAATGGGGATTTAATCATAATGTTCTGAATCATAAAAATGTACCATAAGTAGAACATAGACTTTTTCATTTTTTGCGAATTACATCCCACCTATTTCAAAATAACTGAGAATAAATGTCTCTATATAATATGTTTTGTAAAATTCAGATTATAAAACTATTTCAGATAATTCTGATTTACAATATTTGGAGCAAGCATACGTGTTTCGAATGTGAATTCATTGTATTTCACCTGTTTTTTGCCGCGAAGATAGGATGTATGTTGATGCTTGAGACACACATCGGGCTGATTTAATATTTTAATCTCTCCAATGCAACAGAGAAATCTTGCTCTTTTTGCTAACCTTACGTTTCTTATGTCAGCCAGTTCGTCTCGGTCATGGTGTCCACGCGCTTCCCCCCCCCCCCAAATACATTATCAAGGGACGCAACCATTGATGATTTACGCCTAGATCAATGGAGTTTTTTCCTTGTAATAAATATTAACTATTTATTGTAAATTTCGTATACTTGTAATAAATGAGACAAGACCCCGATAATATCAAATGTTTCATATTGTTATCTTCTGACGCGTACAAATTGTGCACATATGATCGACAGGTCACGCCACAGCCCTCATGAACATATTCGTATTAATGCGACACATTTAAACAATATTTGCTGATATATACAAGACCGAATGACCTACGTATAAATGTGAAGAAATAATAGTGAGTCATGAATACTGTATGTGTCGACTGTGCCAAACTAAATTGCAAAAATTGAAGAGTTCTTTTAGCTTTAAAGGAAACTATCATGTGAGAAAAATAATCTACGTTGGGGTTTGCAAAGAGACAAGGACATCACAGTCGCGGGATTACATGATTTGTCTCCCCATGAAGCTTTTCCGAGTACGATGCTTTTCCGAGTAGGGAGTCAAATAAAGTAAGCCCGCACCTTCTCCAACCCCCCGCCCTCCTCCAAACGATTATATTTCCCTCTCTATATATACATTTATATATCTTTTTTAGCTAATAGCCTATCAAAAATTCAACATATGTTATGCAAAATGTTCCTAAATTGGTTGCCTTAGAATCAAATATTATTGTCTGAATATCTGGAGGGAACGGGGAAAAGAAAAAAGTGAAATATTATCATTTGTTTTCTCGAGATCCGTCAACATCTTTTGTTGGCCAGATAATACTTATACTCCAGGCTGGATATAAATAACACCTTTGTGTTTTATGAGTTGTATAATATCCAAGAGCTAAGCGTAGTGTGACTACAACAATTACCTGAAGACGGAATGTACTTTATTGTGGTAAATATTACGTCATTTTGGCTATAAAATATTAAAAAATAAACAAACAAAGCGTTGTCGTTATTTACGTATAACATTTTTACATTCATTTTGCACTGCCATTAACGTTTACTTTCTTTCAAACTTCTTTGCTTCCAATAAATGTTTGTAAGAAATATAATACTGTAATAACCCATGAATCTTGCTATGGCGAACTGCGTAAAATATGTCTTACACGTAATTGGTTTGCATCTTTTTTATAACGTTTCATTTGAATCATGAAATTATACACCAACTTCTTGTGAAATTAATAACCATATTTAACCTCGTTTAAATTACTTTATTTCAATTCCGTTCACCACGCATTCTTACATTGGGAAGGCATATTTTTAATGCTCTATAATATTCAACAGGTGTCGGTCTTGCCCACGTGTATTCAATATTTTCATTCCAATGAGACAATATGTTGCTGCATGGAACTAAACTTCGAATGTACTGGTCTGCCAACAGTCCTAACGGACCAGTATAGCATTGTCCAAATCTCAATGGAATACATTCACAAAAGTCAAGAATAATATTTTAGCGTAATGAACAAACGTCTCAGCTGCATTTACCTCTAAACACAACATCAAACACATTTATAGACTGATCTTAACACAAAAACATATGAAATAAAAATCCGAGATAGGAATTAAATCAAATTGCTCAGCTCTCTCCTTATATACAAGCATAATGTGCTAAAACACATTTTTTCCTACTCACTATGTGACATGTAGTAAGTACCCCACATCGTACAAAAACCCACCTAACCTACCTATCCAATGGGAAATAACATTATTATTTTCAGAACCCAACTGACCAACCTATTTTTAGATCCTACGCAATCAACAGGTACTCTTAAGATCTTAAACTAGAATATATACCGCGTAAAGCAATTAACTATTTCATATCTTTATTTAAAGCTAATCGCTACAAAGTACAGTCATAAACAAAAAATTGACAAATATATCGAGATAAATTACAACTATTATTTTGTAGTCATGTCAATTGAAGATTTTGTTTGTAAATCAATTTATCTACGATGGCGTGTTTGTTCTATAACTTATCTTAGGTTTGGTGTACTTGCAAGATTGGGCCTTTAGAAGATTATTATTGGAAGTTGCTGCTTTAATTTGGTCTTCTACAAATACCACCTACTACATATTTTAATTTAGGCTAAGACAATACGTAATTATATTTATTGGAATTAAAAGTATAGTCTTTGTACTAAAATTAAAACTGAAACGAAAAATGAATGACAACAGCGAAAGAAAAGAAGAATGCATGGTTTCATGGCATATATGTTGGATGTACATACATTTAATATGATCCTTGTCCTAAGCTAGTATTTGATTTTTCTATATTAGACACAATCCCAGTTCCATAATTAAATAGTCTAAAATTATGTTTACAAGACTATATGTATGCAGGTTTCTAAGAATCTCGTACGTTCTTTAAGGCAACTGCACAGAGTCAAGTAGAGCAAAAGGCTAAGCCGTTAATTAAATATACGAGTCAACATTTACCCTTAAACAGAAAAAGAGTGTAAATTAAGTATGTTTAAAGGCTTATATTACAAAAAGCCTGTTAGGACTAATGTTATCTGGTCAATTGTATTAGGTTAAATGATACAATTACATAAGGATTAACGCAATGGTTTGATCAATGCTTGAACAATACAATTAATATAGATCACAATAAATCATTTTGTGGAATTTTTTCAAAACGTTTCAAATGAGAGCTACATATATCCCACATGACCCATCATCATCTCCCGATTTTAAGATTTGTGCCTGGAAGATGACCGGCAGGGATAAGGTTAACAAAAAGGTTATCTGCCTAGATGTAGAATCGTTCTGTACATATTATTAAAATAGCTATTATTATTATTATTATTATTATTATTATTATTATTCATTCATTCATTCAAAGTGTCCTTTACTGGAACATGGTACCCTCCTATACTTAATCCGATTCTTATTCATTAACCACGAGAGCGCTTATCACAACCGAATTTCATATGTTGATGCTTGATTTCAGCTTAGCGCAGTTTTGTCAACGTACAACTTGTTCCTCTCCAAACTTGTCTTAAAATATGTCAACCTATAACAAACAATTCAAAGACATCTTATAAAGTATACATGAATGCATTCATTCATGCAAGGCATGGCTCATAGCTGGTCGGAAATGGATGTAACTTAGCGATTTGTGAGTTTTAAGAATACTTTGTCTTAGGTGAGCAATATGCATATCTGCATCCAAATAAATGGTGGTACATACGGCTTAATTTTGCATTAAAGGATAATTTAAATATTGTGAGATTATTCTGTGAATACCTGTCATCACAATCATTCAACCTTCAAGATCTGGGTATCTTAATGTGTTTGCAAGTTTGTTTGCAATACCAGTAATTTCACCTTTGTAATTATCACGAAATACGACCAGAACTGTTGCCTTAAGTGCATTCGATTAATAACCTTTGCCGGCCTAATGCATGCTATGGCGACATAATCGTTTTCCGATTTTGAACATTTTATAGACGGAAATACTTCCACCGTGTTTAGCAAAACATAGTTTTTGATTAGTTTTTTTTTTAAATTTTAATTGGGATTATATTTTGAAATAAGTGGGATGAAATCAATTTTGCCGTCAGGAAGTAACAAAAGTAGTTAAGTGGGATACATTAGGGACAATGGGACTTAGCATTAAAAAGACCCCTGGGACACTTTAGGGACAATGGAAATTTAACATAGAGTTTGGGTCTGTCTAGGGACAAGGGAAATTAACATGGGAATAGAGTTTGGGTTTGTCTAGGGACAAGGGGAATTGAATATGGGATGTTTTTTTTTTTTTTTAAAGTTTTTTTAAAATTTAAATTTAAATTTAAATTTAGAAAAGGGGTAGGCAATGGAAAGGCTATCTCTTTTCGAGAAATATGGCTGGCCCTGAAAAGGGCCTTTGGGTTTATGTTAATATTAATATTAACATAGATGGCATCTGTCACATCTTCTTCTTCTTCTTCTTAAACTCCTTCTAACTACCGGTCCATACACAAGTACCCTCTTGAGACATCCTTGTCTTTCTATGTAAACTCTCCTCATCCATTGACTAGTATCTGTCCTATCAACAACAGTCCACTTTGACCTGACATACATGAGCATGTCCGTCCTAAACATCATGGAAGACACAAGGGTGGATGACTCAACTGTGGTCCACATCTTGAAGCGACGAGAATAGGTGAATCAATGCAGTGAACTGTGCTTATTTATAGGTACAGGAAGGATTGAAACGGATTGAATTCATTCACCAATCCGAACACGCGTTACAAAATTCAGTCAGCTCGCATCCAATCCGAAGAGAGCAGTATGTGACGTCACGTGGTCTATATAGATTCGTTAGCGCTTGTGTGCAGTCAGTCTATGCGACAGTGATTCAACATGACGGAAACTCAGAAAACGATCCATTGGGGTGCACCAGCAGGGGAGACTGCCCAAGGGAACCCGGACTTACTTTCAGAAGAGGTACACTGGGATTTTGTGGATTTTCTTACCTCGCAAGAATTTGTTCCAGAACCTTCGTTACCTTCTTCTTTACCGCAAGTGGAGAATTTTAGACAGAGACAGAAAGAAGAATTGGAGAAATTTATGCAACGACAAAAGGAAGCGGAACAAGCTTTTCTCCTACAGCAACAGCAACAGCAACAAGGAGAGGTAAGAAAAAAAACAACAGCAACAACAGCAAGAAGAAGTAGCAGCAAAGAAACAAGAGGGTGAAAATCAAACGGCTACGGTACTGTTGGACATTTTAGCGGAGTTAAGAAGTCTGAAACAAATGTATCAGACTTCTTTATCACGACCGAAGAGAATACGACCTTCCCGAGCTAAACACGCCAACCCTGTGACTAAGCCTGTCGTACCACCCTTAATGATTTCAACCCAATCATCAGAAGTAGGCCTTGGCCGTGGCAAAGGCTTAAGGCAGTTAAAGTTGATTGGTTAAACTCACCCCTACACCAGGGCCACCCACATTTCTCGAAAAGAAATACAATTTCAATTTGCCAATAACTCAAAAATAAACCCCACCCATTTTACCCTTATAGTACGTGTCTGTGTATGAGTGGGTGAGTGTAGCTTCTTATTTTAAAATCAAAACTCAAAGACACTTACCTTATATCATTCATGTATTCTTTTATCCATTTTTTTACAATCCAATTCACAATTCACCACAGAACACTTTAATTAAAAGTTCATTGACTTCTTCTTTCTCCTTGTTTAGTCTCTCTGTTTTTTGAATTTCTTCACCGTTTTTACCTCATTTTCTTCCCTTCTTCTTTTCTTCTCCTGTTTCTTTTTCTTCACCTGTCTTCTTTCTTCCTCTTCTTCCTCTGAAGGATCCCTCTCTTCTTCCGAAGAATCCCT
The DNA here is from genome assembly GCA_028554795.2 of Sinohyriopsis cumingii. Lineage (NCBI taxonomy): Eukaryota > Metazoa > Mollusca > Bivalvia > Unionida > Unionidae > Sinohyriopsis > Sinohyriopsis cumingii. Next base: position 76,620,525 of record CM068828.1, read on the forward strand.
CTCTTCTTCTGAAGAATCCTTCTTTTCTTCTGACTCCTCTTGTTTCTTTTTTGGGCAATCTGGAGACCAATGTCCTTTTTCTTTACAATAATAACAGGTATCTTGACTTTTGTCTCTTTTAGTCCCTGTTTTTGTTCTTTTTTGACGGTCTGGACACTCTGAAGACCAATGCCCTTTCTTCTGACAGATATAGCAAGTATCTTGACTTTTATCTCGAAAGGAAGGAGAGTAGTCCGTCGGCTGGTCTGAAGAGAATTTTCTAATGACCCCTCGCAAAGCTCTGACGAAACGTTCCATCTGGGTAGTCTCTTCCATCGTTGTGCTCGGCTTGAGAGTGAAATGAATAGTGAAAGGACAAGACACACACCCTTTTTATATACGCTGGTTTGCCAAGACTATAAATTAGTCTGTGGTGTTTAAACGTGAGTCATTTGACGTTTTGCACTCAAGATGAAACGATCCCATTCATTCGAGAAGAAAGAAGAAGAAGAAAGTAAGAGGCAGAAACGTGATCTATCGCCTCGTACCAGGGCTGAAATCTTGGCACAAATTCATGCCAGTGATTTTGAAGAGGACATGAGTGAACCAGAATCCGAACCCTCTAAACCAAGTTCACCACCCTTAGTCAACCCTGAAAAGTACTATTCCATTCGAGAGACGGAAAAGCGCTCCTCTAGAAAATTTAGAACCACGGCTTACACCTACACGGTGAAGTTTAAAGATTTCAAGGCCGACGTACCCTTGGAGAAAGCAGAAGGGTTTATCACCGAGATGTGGGATTCTTTGCTCACCTCACTCAAGCGACAATGTCAACCCAAAGAAGATGATCGCTTGACACTGTCCATAGATCACGACGGTTTGAAATCCCCTGTTTGGATCGAGTTTAGCAGACCCCTTCCAAAGTCATGGACAAGATTCAACACGTACAACAATCTAATGACCAGTTTGACATCACCGATGGTAAAGCCACACTGAAAATGGCTCACGTCTCTCTTCCTCAAGGGACAGGACGCAAACAGATGTTATTGGTGGACGACCTTCGCAACACCAAAAAGAGTCTCGTCCGAATTAACAACCCTCAAGACCAGATGTGCTTAGCCCGTGCCATCGTGGTGGGACGAACCTATGCCAACAAGAACGACACGGTAGAATGGAAAAGAACCTGGGAGAACATTCGAAAATCGAACCGAACCAAACAACGAAACGAAGCAGAACTCCTGTTGCAACAAGCTGGCCTGTCCAAAGACACACCCTGTGGCATTCCTGAGATGCAAAAATTGCAAGATGCCCTAGCTTCACGCTACACTTTCAAAGTGCACCCTCAAGAAATGCGCGGGTCTCTGTTGTTTCGAGGCCAAGACTTTAAGGACGGAAAATACATTCATGTCTATCATCACGATGACCATTTCGATACCATTACCAGTATCACTGGATTCCTGGGATACGGTTATTATTGTGAGAAATGTGATTATGGTTATAACAATCGAGAGCAACACAAGCATTGTGGATTGAAATGCCCAGGATGTTTGGCCTCTCCACCCTGTCTGAGCGAAGAACCAGTGCCTTGTTCAACTTGTCTGCGTACGTTTGTCAGCCCTGCCTGTTACCAGCAACATCTGAAGACGCAAGGTTCACAGCAGAAATGTGCTTGTCAACTCTTGAGATTGTGCCCTACCTGTGGACAAGGCATACTTACCAACAATGCCAAGGCACACGTATGTCGAGGAAAGAAAAAATGTCACATTTGTCACCACATCGTGGACTTGGAACACGAATGCTACGTGCAAAAATACCAACCCCCACCAGAGAAAGAGGACGGTCACAAGAAGAAAGGCAATTTCATCTTTTTCGATTTCGAATGCATGCAAGAGACTGGCATTCACATCCCTAATTTCTGCGTGGCTCATAGAGCGTGCGAGAAGTGCATTCAAGAACCTATCTTCAGTCATTGCCCTCACTGCAGCAAGATTCCTGGAGGGCGTGAAAAAATCTTTCGGGGACCAAACACGTTAGCCGATTTTGCCCAATGGGTCTTAGACCCCATCGACAAGACGTGGAGCCAAGAGGACATCGAACGTTACGGAGATTGTCATCGTCATGCCACGGTGATGGCTCACAATTTCTCCGGATACGATGGACAGTTTCTTTTGAGGTACTATACGGAACATGGCACCGAACGTCCTAAAGTGATTTTGAACGGAGCCAAAATCATTTTCATGCAAGTGGGACAAGTACAGTTTAAAGATTCGTTGAGTTACTTGGCCATGCCTTTGAGCCGAATGCCTAAAACGTTTGGAATGACAGAAATGGCTAAAGGGTACTTTCCACACTTTTTCAATACGGAAGCCAATCAACATGCTGTTCTACCCCATTTGCCTGAGGCTCACTATTACGACCCCGACAACATGCGTACCGAACAACGAGAAGCTTTCTACGCTTGGTACCAAGCTCACGCCTCGGACCCTTTCGACTTTCAGGAAGAAATGTTAAAGTATTGTCGTTCCGACGTGGACATTTTACGGCGTTGCTGTGGAAAATTTCGAGAACTGTTCATGGAACACGGAGGGGTCGATCCTTTGAAAGAAGCTTGCACCATTGCCAAAGCGTGTTCCTTAGTGTACCGCCAACGATTCATGCCTGAAAACACCGTGGCTGTCATCAGTCCTCAAACGACCCACTATGTCAAGCGTCAATACTCGGTCAAAGCCCTACGTTGGTTACATTACTTGTGCGACAAGGAAGACAAATGGATTCAGCATGCCCGCAACGGAGGAGGCGAAAAGACCATCGGAACGTATTCGGTAGATGGCTGGGACTTAGAAAACCCCAAGATCGTGTACGAGTTTAACGGTTGCTTATTTCACGGATGTCCCGTCTGTTACCCTGACCGTGGCACTAAAAATCAGTTTTTGCAACGAACCATGGAAGACTTTTAACAGGACACTTGTCAGCGACGCCTAAAGTTAGAACAGCAAGGATACCAAGTGGTGGAAATGTGGGAACACGAGTACGATCACCGTTTGAAAACCGATCCCGAGTTTAAACGCCTCGTGGAAAGTTACCAGTTCATGGACCCGCTGAACCCGAGGGATAGTTTGTACGGAGGAAGGACCAATGCCACCTGTTTGCTGTACCAAGCCGACGAAGAGAAAGGAGAAGAAATCAAATACTTGGACGTGTGTTCGCTGTATCCCTACGTGTGCAAATATTGTCGCTTTCCTGTAGGGCACCCGCAATTGTTCACGGAACACATCGACCTGAAAAACATTCGACAATACGAAGGCTTGATCAAGTGTAAAGTTTTGCCTCCCACGAACCTATACCATCCCGTCTTACCTCACCATTGTCAAGGCAAACTGATGTTTCCATTGTGCCGTACTTGTGCCGAAACGTGCAACCAGGACCAACCTTGCCATCACAGCCAGGAAGAACGGGCCTTGACGGGAACCTGGGTCAGCGTGGAATTGTTCAAAGCTCTGGACATGGGATACCAACTGTTAGAAGTGTACGAAATTTGCCACTTTCCCAAGACACAACAGTACCACAAGGGTGACCCTACTCAGAAAGGCATTTTCGCAGACTACGTGGATGCCTTTTTGAAACTGAAACAAGAAGCCAGCGGCTATCCTTCCTGGTGTCACACTCCCGAAGACCAAATACAATTCAAAGAGAAATACTACGCACAAGAAGGCATCTCTTTAGACCACATCGAAAAAAACGAAGGCAGGCGATCGTTTGCCAAAGTGATGTTAAATTGCTTGTGGGGTAAAATGGCACAACGACCGTGTTTACCCAAGACGGAATATTTGACAGAACCTTCCCGCTACTTCCAGATGATTCACGACAAAACCAAATACATGAAACACGTGGACGTCGTTCGAGAGGATTTGATCTTGGTCAATTACGAAGAAGATCTGGACTTTGTACAAGACGACCCTTTTGGAAATGTCATCATTGCGGCTTACGTGACAGCTCATGCTCGCTTAAAATTGTACGAAGCTTTAGAACTGTTAGAAGAACGCGTCCTGTACTTTGACACGGACAGTTGCATTTACATCCATCACCCGATTCAACAGCACCCTGACATCGAAGGAGACCGTTTAGGAGCCTGGACAGACGAGCATCCCGACGACAAGATTCTAAGTTTCGTCAGTGGTGGTCCCAAAAATTACAGCTACGAATACCGGGACAAACAAGGGGAAGTGCACACGACGTGCAAAGTGAAAGGACTGACTCTGAATCATCGTACCAGTCGAGTGGTCAACTTTGGGGTATTGAAAGAAGCCTTGCAATCGGGAGAGGATGGAAACTTTAAAGTGACCACCTATCAACCGAACAAGCTTGTACGTTTACCCACTCACCACATCGTCAGTCGACCCTTGGAAAAAGTCTATCAAATTGTATACCAGAAGCGAATGCGACTTCCCAATCACTTCACCTTACCGTACGGTCACGTCGGTATTGGTCTGTATATGAAAAGGAACCCTAGGCAAGATCGATAGTTCATTGTTCATTGAAGTAACTTACCATGTCGTTGACGAAGAAGAAACCAGATTGGTTAGGAGTCAAATGTTGGACATCACCGAGACCAGGGTTTTGAGGCTTGGACACAAGAGGTGGCCCAGTATGCACGAGAGTTATTCAAGGAAAAAAGTTACTTTTCAACCTGTGTTAGTGACGGTGCCAGAAGAACCCGTCACCCAGGACAGGACTGTCGTGGACAGGCCTGAAAGACCCTTTCGGGAGGACACTTGTGTGACCTTACCCCTACTATAGAACTGGTTAGAACTTTACCCAAAACATGTTGTACAGACACTTGTGTTTATTCCACGTTCATGGTTATCATGTGCCTTTTATTCTTGTACTTAAGCCTTTGGCTTTTATGCATTTTTGTCTTTCGTATTCATGTTTGAAACATTCAATAAACGTGTTCTGAAAAAGTATATAAACTCTTGTCTTGTTTGTTTTTTCGTGTCACAAGTGACATTTCTCACACCATGGCTACCTCTGCTGTCTCTGCTCCCTCTTCCTCTACTGTCAAAGTCATCGACGAACACTTAGATCGTGCCAGTTGGGAGGCTTTGTATCTTCGCCATCCCTTTAACATGCTCATTGCTGGACCTAGCGGTTCAGGCAAAACCGAATTCGTCAAACGTTTGATCGAACATAAACATCATTTGATCGATCGACCCCCTCAACGAATCGTGTGGTGTTACAAAGAGTGGCAATCGGCGTACAGCCTCTTGCGAGAAAGTCAAGGCGATTCCATCGTGTTTGTGGAAGGCATTCCTAAAGAAGACGACGGCATCGTCTCTGACTCCCGTCTAACCCATTTGGTCATTTTCGACGACATGTTAGGAGAAGACGAAGAAGAAATTAAACTGTGGTTCACGCGCAAAGGGCATCACCGTAATGCCAGTGTCGTTTACATCACCCAAAATTTGTTTCAACAAAGTAAAGCCCATCGCACCATCAGTCTCAATGCGCATTACGTGGTCTTGTTTAAAAGCCCTCGAGATAAATTGCAAGTGCAAGTCTTAGCCAAACAGTTAGGAACGCCTTGGCTGACTCAGGCGTACGACGATGCCACTCAAACGCCACACGCCTATTTACTCGTCGATTTGAAACCTACGACTCCCGAGGATTTGCGATTTCGTACCCACTTGTTTCACCACTGGTGCCAAGACGGAGGGCCTGTCCTGTACACGTCTCCGTCCTCGACTTCATTTCACTCCCCATAAAAAAATCTATAAAAACCTCAGACCCTTTTTCGTCTGTCTCACACAGTGTGAACATGACGCTTTAAACGAAACAGCTCTACCCACTCTGAAAGATTTTAAGACCTTGATGAAAAGTCCAGCACCATCACCAGTACCACTACCAGTACCACCAGTACCCGTTACCAAGACAGAAAAAGGAGAAGAAGAGGAAGGGTTTCAAACTCCACCAGAAAAAGTACGCAAGTTAACAACACCACCTACCTCCAGAATTGGATGGATTAAAAAGATGATGGCCACCCCTTCTTCCTCACAAGAGAAAAAGAAAGTGAAGACAGAAGTGAAGACAGAAGTGAAACAAGAACCGATATCCCCCGCTCAGACATCCTTCTCCTCTTCGACACCTATTGCTGGCCGCACAAGCAAAGCATTGCAATCCAAGAAAATACCCCAAGAGAAAAAGAGTAGCCTCCTCCAAGAGTGGGTGTCTTTTTAACACACCAACCAACACAAAAAAAATGGAAAAAGTCTTAGCCAGCATTTACTACGATCCCTCCCATCCTGCAGGTTACGCAGGAGTTCAAAAATTGTATCGTGCTGCCAAAACGCGACTGAAAAGTCTCCGTTTACCTCAAGTGCAACGATGGTTACAAGAACAAGCTACCTACACTTTACACAAACCCATTCGACGCAAGTTTGCCAGAAGTCGCACCCGAGTGGAAGGCATCGATCATCAATGGCAAGCCGATTTAGCCGATGTCTCTCATTTGGCCAGCTACAATCGTGGCTACAAATATTTGTTTTGTGTCATCGACGTCTTTCCCAAATTTGCCTGGGTCGTGCCCTTGACTTCCAAATCGAGCAGCGAGTTAGTGCGAGCCCTGCAACGGGTGTTGAAACAAAGCGGTCGTCACCCTCTTCGATGGCAAACGGACAAAGGCACCGAATTTCTGAACCAAGCTTTCCAAAAAGAATTAAAGAAACGTGACATTCATTTTTTTACCACCGAGAATCCCGAAACCAAAGCCAGCATCGTGGAACGTTTTCAACGCACTTTGAAAGAACGCATGTGGAAATATTTTACGCATCACCACACTCTGAAGTACATCGACATCTTACCGCACCTGGTGCAAGCGTACAACCAATCTTACCATCGAAGCATCTGACGTGCCCCGCAAGACGTGACTCCCGACAACGAAGTGTTGGTGTTTGAGCGTCTGTTTGGTACGTCCCCGACGAGGGCTATCCCCGAGAAAAGTGGAATGTTGGCCGTAGGAGATTGGGTGCGCATTGGCAAAACCAAACGCACTTTCGACAAAGGTTACTTACCTAACTGGACGACCGAATTGTTTCGCGTCACTGGACGAGTGCATGGCCGTCATCCTGCCGTCTATAAATTGGAAGACATGAACGGAGAAGTGCTCAAAGGAACGTTTTATTTGCCCGAGTTACAACGTGTCACCAAAAAAGAAGACGACGTGTACGACATCGAAAGCATTCTCGAACGCAAAACCCGTAAAGTGGGCAAACGACGTGTCAAAGAAGTCAAAGTACGTTGGAAAGGATATCCACCCAGTTTCGATTCTTGGATCGACGCTTCGCAAGTCATCGACTATAAAAAGAAGTGACCATCATGCCCTTTCACACAGCAGACGCAGCTACGTCGACCACTCCTCCTTCACCTAGTTCTTCTGTGCAAGATTTACAAAAACAACCCTTGTGGGTGTGGTGTGGAGAACGTGTGCCTAAAACGCAAATCGTCTTTTTCTGCCAAATCTTCGTGGTGTATTGTGTCATCGGGGCAGCCATCGCCAATTTGAGTTTGCAACAAGGAGACAAACAATTGTGGACCATTTTATTGAGCAGTTGCATCGGTTACCTGCTTCCTAATCCCTCCCTGAAATTCACCTCGAACGGGAACCCCGGGAACCTTGTGTCCAGTGCCAGTGCCAGTCACCACTTCAACCACAACCAGAACCCCATTTTAGACGGAGACACGCCTCTGACGTCCAGTAATATCCCCTCGGACAGCCACAGAACTCTGGAATTATGAGTCACCAAAACCAATTTTACTTAACCTTACCCAGTGACAGTTCCATGGGGGTGTTTCCCAAGAACACGTTGTGCTGTTACACGGCCAAATTACCTTAAGCCATCCAGTTAGATCACGAAGCCCATTCTGAAGTGGCTTTAGTAGAAATGATTCACCCGACCCAAGTCCTCAATGTCCTTCCCAATCAAAATGTTTTTGATGTGGAAGTTCATGACGAGCAAATGCAACAGTGGATGGATAGCAATGTCAAATATGACAAGAAAACCCGTACACAAAATCAAAAGTACACCACCTATCACTTGTTCATTCCCCCAGGCTATTATTTTAGTGGTCAACATCTGGTCAGCACCATAACCTCCAGGTTTAATGTCGTGTTTCTGAAAGCTTTGGAGCATGTCAACAAAAGTGTCACCATGGAGTACCACAAAGCAGCTCGTCGCTTCTTGATGAAATTTGAACGGAGTAAAATCATGTCCATTTTATTTTGTCCTGAATTGTTTGACATGTTGGGCGGAGACATGGACATGAGAAAGACCATGATCAAGAAAAACGAATTACCCATCGTTTACGACAACGAGTCTTTTAGCAAGTTATTTCGTGCCCCGGTAGAACTGAACCAAGGACTGAATTTGATGTTTGTGTACTCCGATGTGGTGGAGTATAACGTGGTGGGACACACCTCCGTACCGTTACTGCGTGTCATTCCTTTCAAAGTAGATTCTGCCACGGGCGCTGACGAGGAAGGTGGAAACACTTACCACGTCCACCGCGAATTTGTCCATCCTCACTATTTGCCTGTCAGTAAGTCGTATTTGGACACGGTCAACATTGCTATAAAAGGAGATCTGGGACAAAATATTCCATTCACCAAAGGAAAAGTCACGGTGAAACTCCATTTTCGAAAACGGTTCTCTCACGACTCGTAAGTAAGTCATGTATCCAGTGTACCGAGGGGTTGCTCGACAGCGAGGACACGGCTTAGGAGATATGTTAAAATCGACCTTTCGTTCGGTGGCCCCGGTGTTGAAACCGATGGTGACACGCGGATTGCACGCCTTGAAAGATGCGGCACTGACGCAAGGCAAAGAATTTCTCCAAAATGTCATCATCGACAAACAAAACCCTAAAGAAGCCTTCATGAGGGCAGGCAAAAATGTCTTGCTGCAAACGGGCAAAGACATTTTAGGCCAACGAGAAACACCTATAAATGCCCTGCACGCTACCGAGTCAGGCATTCAGCAAGGACAAGGCAGAAAGAGACGACGAAGAAAACACCCTTTCACCAGACTTCAAGCGAGAAAGGCCAAGAAAAGAAGAACCGTTCGAGACTTAGACGTTTTCGATTATTGAGAAAAGAGACAAAAAAATGATGCACCGAGAATCTTGCGCTTGTTCCAAGACGGAACTGGATCCGTTTGCCATGCCCCCCACAATGATGACGATGCAAGAATCCCAGTGGGTGGAATTTCACCCCGTCTCCTCACTGACCGATTCCGCTCCCATCGAGTTTGAAATCAAAGGACAGCCCGAAGATTACATCGATCTGAATAGCAGTTACTTGTACCTGAAAGTCAAAATTCTAGATAAGACTGGAGGTGCTATAGACGATGAAGCAGTAGCTCCCGTCAACAATTTCATGCATTCCTTGTTCAGTGGAGTGGACTTGTATTTGAATAACAAACTGGTTAGTAGCAGCATGGATACTTACCATTATCGTGCCTACCTGGAAAATCTCTTGACGTACGGAATAGATGCCAAGAACACTCATCTCAATGCCTGTGTGGTATGGGAAGCTGACGAACCTACCAAGTTTGAAATATTGGAAACTGATGAAAAGAAAGACAACAATGATGGATTTGTAGAACGAAGAAAGAGAATCACGGGAGCCGACACAAGTTTAGAACTGATGGATCGTTTGCATTTGGACATGTGGTTGCAAGAAAAGTATTTGCTGAACGGGGTGGATGTCCGCCTGAGACTGAATCGTAGCAGTGCCGCTTTCCATTTGATGGCTGATAATGACAGTTACAAAACCAAAATCCTAGAAGCCAGACTCTACGTACGCCGTGTGGAAGTGTTACCTAATGTGGGAAACGACATCAGTCAGACGTTGAGCAGAACGACCGCCAAGTATCCCATACGACGCGTGGAAGTGAAAACCTTCACTATTCCCAAGGGACAGCGATCCATGATCGAAGATCATCTGTTCCAAGGACAGTTACCCAAACGTTTGATCGTTGGTATCGTCGAGAATACAGCCTTCAACGGAGCTGCCGAAAAAAATCCTTTCTACTTTCAACACTTTGGCGTGTCCAAAATCGAAGTCAGTCGCGATGGCAAGACCTTGTGTACCCGACCTTTCGAACCTGACTTTACCAAGAAGAATTACTTGAGATCGTACTTGTCCCTGTAGGAAGCCACCGGACAGTTAGGAACCAATACCAGTCACGGTATTACGTACGAGGATTATGCAGGAGGCTACGCTTTGTGGGCTTTCGATTTCACTCCAGACCAAGGCAGCGACGAGGGACATTTCCACCCTATAAAATCCGGCCAGATTCGTGTGGAAATTCAGTTTAAAGACCGAGACCCTGATGAAACGGTGAACGTCATCCTGTATGCAGAATTCGATAATACCATAGAAATCAACAGTTTGAGAGAAGTCATCCTAGATTACTAGAAACCATGGAAGACTGTTATCCCTCTTTTCCTAGTGGAGAAACTTTTAGTGTTGCATTGTTGTTAAAAAAATGTTAGAGTTGTTGTTGTTTAGTGTTAAGTGATTTTTGAATAAAAAATGTTGTGTTTTGAAAAAAATGCCTTTGTCTTTTGTTTAGCTATAAGAATGTTGGATTGATGCTCTTTCATTTCTTACTATCCCTCTCATGACACTCACTAAACGTTGCGACTCAAAAACCGTGTGGGGGATGTTTTCCTTCACGTCCGCGCTTTGACTTTAAGAACCGGGTTGTTTCCAGTCTAACCATCCATTGTCGACTCATCCTCCTAAGAAGATGTGCTCCAAACTAGCTAAACTCAACGAAGCCTACGTGAATTTGCATAGAGTCAGACACAGTCTGATACCGAAACCAGAAGAAATAGAGAATGTGAGAATGTTAAAAATCACTAAAGACCTGATAGAAGAGCTCTTCAGAGAAGAAATGAACAGGGAAAAAGAAGAATGGACAGAGAAGTACTGACTTCAGAGACAGCAGCAACAGCAGCAACAACAACAACAACAACAGCAGCAGCAACCTGAAGCTGACAGAGGCTTTGTCGATTGTCGTATCGACACCAAAGAGTTCTTCTTTTCTTTCCGAAGAAGCAGACCTATCGCCAGAAAGTCTATCCTCAGAGGACATCGCATTCTTAGAAACTATAAAAAGAATGCCATAGCAAACAAAAAAAACAGCCCTTTTCAGGGCTACCCCAATACTCTAGAAAAAGAAATAACGATCGATTTGCCAATGTGTGTAGGTAGAGTAGTGTGAAAATAAACACTAACTCTTTTTTTAAAAATGTGAGGGTATGTGTTTGTGTGTTAGTAAGTGCTTAAGTAAGTTGGTATGAATAGTAGATTAAAATCATGTTTTTTTGGTGTTTGAGGTGTATATTTGGAGTTAGATTGGATTGCTTTGCGTATGTGGATAGTCTAATGAAGTGATTTATAAAAAATTTTAAAATAGTGATGGGTAGCATAAAAAAGTGAGTGAGTGTTTCTTTTAGGTCCGCGCGTTGTTGTTTTTGGTCATGATGTAGGTGACATCAATTTTATGTTTTTTAGGGGGATGTTTTCCTTCACGTCCGCGCATTCACTATAAATTGAAACTCGCTGGGCAGTCTAGCTACCCTTGTTGATTGATCAACACCAAAAATGAACACGAGACTGTCTAAACTGTTGGAACTTCATGTGCATCTGGAATATGCCAGGCGCCTGTTGAATGAACTGGCCGCGGAAGCCATTGTGGAGGAGGGAAGGATAAGAGAGGAGGAGGAAAGAAGAAAAAAAGAAGAGGAGGAGAGAAGATATAAAGAAGAAGAAGAAGAAGAAGAAGAGGAAAGAAGATACAAAGAGGAGGAGAGAAGAAACAAAGAAGAGGAGGAGGAGAAGGAAAAGAAGAGAAGAAGAATAAATTTTAGAATCCCAGAGAGCGAAAATTGGGATTCTGAAGCGACATATCCTGCCTCTGCTCTCTCCCCCAAAAAAGTAAAAAGTAACTGGGGGATAAGATGTGTATGTGGCGCCAGGCCTGGAAGGTGCCACCATTAACCAGGTGTCCATGAAGTTCCAAAAAAACAGCCCTTTTCAGGGCTACCCAATACTCTAGAAAAGAAATAACCATCAGTTTGCCAATGTGTAGGTAGAGTAGTGTGAATATAAACACTAACTCTTTTCTAAGATAGTGTGAGGGTATGTGTTTGTGTGTTGGTGCTTGTAAGAGCTAAGGTATGTTTGTGTGAATAGTAGATTATGGGTTTCTTTATTGTTTCTTAGCGTATGTGGAGAGTATAGTTTGGGTTTTGTAACCGCTCACGTACGATTGTGTGGATAGTAGATTATGGATTTTGTTTATTGTTTCTTAGCGTATGTGGAGAGTATAGTTTGGGTTTTGTAACCGCTCACGTACGATTGTGTGGATAGTAGATTATGGATTTGTTTATTGTTTCTTAGCGTATGTGTTTGTGTGTTTGTGTTTGTGTGTTTGTGTTTGTACCCGCTCACGTACGATTGTGTGGATAGTAGATTATGGATTTGTTTATTGTTTCTTAGCGTATGTGAAGAGTATAGTTTGGGTTTTGTAAGCGCTCACGTACGATTGTGAGGATAGTAGATTATGGATTTTGTTTATTGTTTCTTAGCGTATGTGTTTGTGTGTTTGTGTTTGTGTGTTTGTGTTTGTACCCGCTCACGTACGATTGTGTGGATAGTAGATTATGGATTTGTTTATTGTTTCTTAGCGTATGTGGAGAGTATAGTTTGGGTTTTATTATATGAAATGAAAAAGTAGGGGATGTTTTCCTTCACGTCCGCGCGTTGTTTGGTCATGATCAAGGTAAGATCAATTTTACGTTTTAAGGGGATGTTTTCCTTCACGTACGCGCTTTAAGTATAAGACCCCACAGTATTCGTCGTTCAAACCATTCTGCAAAGAATAAAAAAAGAAGATGGCTTCTAACCAAATGGACAAAATACAAACATTACAAGACGTTTTAGACAACTTAGGAATGATGGAGCAGATGTTGATAAGACTGGTTGAAGACCATTATTCCTATAGTCCCCATCGTGTAAAGATGGAAATTAATAACTTAAAAAAGGTAAAGGACAAGATTAGTGGTGTCATGAAAGAGATAAAGGAGGAGAAGGAGGATGAAGAGGAAAGAATAAGAATAAGCAAATGGAACGAAAAGATTGAAAAAGAAGAAGAAAATGAGAAGAGGAAGAAAGAAGAGGAGGAAGAGAAGAAGAAAGAAGAGCAGGAGAAAAAAAAGAAAGAAAAGAAGAGAAAGAGTGTTGGAGATAAAATAAGAACTTGGTGGAGAAAAAGAAGAAACTAGAAGCAGAAGAAAACCCAAAGGCCCTTTTCAGGGCCAGCCATATTTCTCGAAAAGAGATAGCCTTTCCATTGCCTACCCCTTTTCTAAATTTAAATTTAAATTTAAATTTAAAAAAAACTTTTTTAAAAAAAAAAAAAACCATCCCATATTCAATTCCCCTTGTCCCTAGACAAACCCAAACTCTATTCCCATGTTAATTTCCCTTGTCCCTAGACAGACCCAAACTCTATGTTAAATTCCCATTGTCCCTAAAGTGACCCACGATTTTTCTCCATGTTAAATTTCCATTGTCCCTAAAGTGTCCCAGGGGTCTTTTTAATGCTAAGTCCCATTGTCCCTAATGTATCCCACTTAACTACTAACAAAACAGGCAATATATTGTTCCTGAAAGCACAAAAATCATTAAATCGAGACCTTTCAAACATATTGTCTGTATGTATTAATCTTCAGGACTGTTATGGAAATTACTTAAGAAATATTTGGTAATGTTCAAAATACGGCAAGATTTAGTTGCTCAATGACAAATGCAACAGACCGGAAACTTGCTTACTTTTCTCTGTTCTTGTTGGTCATGCATCCAGCTAGCATTTGATTCAGCTTCATAAGGAGCAATCACGACAACGGCAAAAAGGACTATTCGACTGACTAATAGCATTAGTTATGCAAACATTAAAATTGATTTAGTCCTATGCTCAGTTAGAATGCATGATTTGCATATATTGTTTGTGGATCATTTATTTACTTTCACAGTCGTAAAAATATTAACACCATTAGTTTAGCTGCTGGTTGTATTTTATAAGTATCACCGCACCTTTCCTTATTATTAATAAATCTTTCAATTCTTATTATTTCATCATTTGTTGTTCCATCTGCTATCTCTCGTTACATTGCGGCCATAATAATAAGTCAAATAAAGCTCTTCGAAACTAATGTAGCGCACCGTCTAATCGTTCAAGATTTTGTGTTATTGGGGTTTTGTATTCATTCAAACAATGCATTCTTATGTACAAGCTACAATAGTTTCCGCGCGTCTTTTTGTGTTGTTTTTCATAAAAGCAGAAATAAAAAGTCATTTGTACGAATGATGTGTATTTAGTTTGTTGGTATTTGAGAAAGGAATCTCTAGATCCTTGAAGAATTAAAGCTGAGTTAGCCAACCATTCCTTCGTATTTTGTCATATTCATGAATCATCTCTTTTTCTCTCTGGGAGATCGAAGTCTCCAATGGTCATCTTTTTTTAAATCTGACAATAAAGTAAACATTGAAAGGTACCGTATGTAAGACCTATAGGGCTTATATCTTCTTATCTGCTACCTTAACATAACGATCGGAAATTATTCTGGTAAAGTTGTCTGAGAAATACGTAACAAAATAACAAGATAAACAAAACTCGAATGAGTCAATTCCTTTACAAAATAATAAAACAATTATTAAAACAAAACCAAAAACAACGTAAAAGCTTTGTTAAGTTTGTTTTTGTTATATTTGATGGCCTTTCAAAATCTGTCCAGTCTGATCAAGGGTCAAAGTTTATGTCTGGAATTTTCCAACAACTTATGCGTGGATTACGCATTCAAAAGGTTCAGTCTTCGACGTCTCACTCTGAACGTCAACTAGCTTAAGAAACGTTTGACATGTTTGGGTCACACTGCGTGATACGGGTACAGATTGGGGTGCGATCGTTCATTTTCAGTTGTTTGATGTTAGGGAGTCAGTTAAAAAACAGTACGAGGGTTTAATCCATTTGATTAGACTTTTTGACAAACTTTCCTTGGAGTATTTAAGTTATTACACGAGAAACGACTTTCATATGAGGATTTAAAAAGGTCTTGACTTCATCATTCATTTAAATTAAAGTTGTCAAACCTTTTGAACTCGCAAGAACTAATATACACTCTACTCAGTCAAAACTGAAATTAAAGTATGAAACAAATACACTAGAAAAGAGGTTTCTGCCTGATGATACGATCCTGGCTCTCTTGCCCGTACCTCAAAACTGTATTCGAAGTAATTGTATGTTTCTCATAGAATTAAAACGAACGTAACTGAAGTAAATTATGTCACTAAGACCCCTAGGATGCGAGAAAAGAAACAACATTGTCATATAAATATGCTAAAGGTATATGTTGATAGGTATAGCCCTGCTAATAATTCACTCAATTTACTTATGCATGTTACATACATCATGTAAAAGATTAAATGCGATCTGACTTTAGTGACTCTAGATCTTGATTTATGAATCTTCGGATTTCGTAAATATTAAACAACCTAGACCCAAACCTTTCACATCTAAAACATTAGGAAAGGAGTAAATAAAAACACCTATTATGTAAGTATGAGTACCTGTTTCTTGACGATCCAACACGAACAAATTAAATCTATAATGACGTTGAGTTTATAGCTTGTACACATACGAAACATCATTCGTACTGGATGAATCTTCTCAAATCGGAATATTTAGGGAAAACATTTCAGCAATTATAATTAGAGTTATCTATATATGTATGTGACTAAACCAGACAATACAAATTCCGCATGTGTACTAAGTATAGAAAAATCTAAAGCGTAGACAAAACGGACTTACTTTCAGTGCTAAGAATATATCGTTTCACGGAAGAAAAAAATTGGAAATTCAATATATGGCACCAGGATTGACGTTTTAAAGGATTTTGGTAAATTCTACTCATGGAAACAAGAAAAAGAAATTTCGGCATCATAAAGTAATGATATTTGGTATGAAAAATTCTCCGTCGATATTCCAGAGTTGAATGCACATGATAATATCTGCTTTAGATAATTGTGAGCTTGCATTTACAAAGACATCTAGAAAGATTACTTGGGAATTCTTCAATCGACTCAGTGATGCAAGTCTGACAGTTAACTTCGACAAATATTGGTTTTGGCGTCCTTGTCTCACATTTTTAATTCAGGCCAAGTTAAATATATAGAAGTTAAGGTCAAGGCTATGTCAATTCCCAGTGCATTTACGTAAAAGACACGAATTTTTCTATAATTGCTTAAACACTAAGAAAGTTGATGAAAAAGATATCCACGATTCTTTGTTCTGCCAAATGTCAGGAGCCTACAAATAAAAGGCCATATTTAAGAGCTCGTCAGTTTTTTCAGTACCAATTTCCGTAAGTTATTTAAAATGTATGTTGATGCAAGCGATGTTGGGTTGGTGGATTAAAAATTAAAGAAGATAAAAATCGTTTTCATTATGCAGTGCGTTATTTTTTTTCTCTAAAAAACCAAACATTTACTCCAGAAGTCGAAAAGGAATGTTTGGCTTTGATATTGGCTTTGCACCTTTTAGATACATATTAGTGCAACTCCTTCTCCACTTCTTGCATTCAGTGATCACAACCGTATAACATTCATGAACAAAATGAGCAACGAAAATCAGAAATTGATGAGGTGATGTTTAATGCTACAATAATGCAATATTCTCCATACACATATCAAAAGAAAATATAATGTGATTGCAGATGCACTCTCACGTGTATTGAGATCTCTATTGGTTTTTGTGCGTATATTTTGTGCAATTAGATTGAGTATCATTCATAAAACAACTTCCTATTATAATGATAATTATTGCAGTACCTAACAAATACTTAAAAGAAAACTTTATTACATAATTGATTCTTTCTCTTTGTGAAAGTATGTGTGTTAATTTTATTTATATTGCATAATTAACGTTTGTCAATGATTGTAGATTAAATTTAATGATAATAGTCATATGTAAACAGCATGTTTACTTAGCTAATTTTCATGATTGTTAGTTGCAAGTAATATCTTGGCAGCTTTTCGAGCTTAAAACATTCTGGAAACAGACTTGTTTACAAATTTGTTGGAATTTTCCATTGTTTCACTCTGAACTATGGAAAGGTTTCAAACATACATCCAATCAAAGTGATGGATATGTAGGTACTTAACGGACATGCTAGACCTGTTCAGTTGTCTGGATGCAGACTATACTAATTTTGTGGTATCATAATCCCATGAATATGATTCAAATCGATGTTAATTCGTGGGGAAGGGATGCTTTAATCTTCTTGACTTCCGCTACTAAGCATTAGCAATACTGTTCTTATCCTTTGTTAGTACTGGTCATAGCATTGTAGTCAGTAATAAAGAGATGATTGAGAAGAGAACAAGATGAGTAACGCACTTTATGATTGTTCGATAGTTAACATTCGTAGCACATGGGACATTTCGGACATTTTTATTTCACTAACAAACCCATTTGTTATATTAGTGCAAATGAATGTATGTAGTTGAGAAATGAAAAATGTACAGTGATAATACTGTCAAATGAAGTTTGACAAGACAAATGTTGCAAGATTTTGCTAATACAATTAGTACAAACATATATGTGTTGCTCAAAGTTAAGAGCAATTGATTAAATGAATATGTGCAAATGAACCACTGCAGTGATCCCCATTTAAAAAGCACGATTAAAACATAGTGAAACACGATCGCTTTGTTCATGTTTCTATTTGAGGTTGGTGACTTCCACAACGTACACGACACAACTGTTATTAGAAGATTCGTTTTAGTATTGTTAAATATGTTTCAAAACCAGATTCATTTTTAAAATTTATATAATTGCTGTGTTTAATTATAACGGTTGTACTGTAATCTTTAAATGACTGTACAAAACTATCATGTAAGTTTTTGGATGTGATACTTTGATATATTTTATTTTAATTTCTATATATGTTTGATCCTTTAAATACTTTTACTCCACAATCTATACCAATATCCATAACAACAATCAACTATTTGGTATAAAACTAACAATTCTCTGCAATGGAACTGGTACACACAATAATATATATATATATATATATATATATATATATATATATATATATATATATATATATATATATATATATATATATATATATATATATATATATATATATATATATATATAACTGTACATGTTTGATTACATACAATTCACTGGGAAAACTCAATAATTTTGTTCTTACTTTGGATTCTAAACTAAATTATTCCTAATTTACCATAAACTAAGTCATGTGGTGTAGCATATTTTGCCTGTAAACATGTGTATGTTATATACCTCAGTAATATCACATTATTAACACCAACATGCATCTGTTCCAAGGAGTATTTTACGGTATAATAAAGATGCAATAGTAAATACACAAGAAACTATTTGACAATATTCGATGAAAATAATTTAAAAAAAAAAAAAAACAAGCATTCGAATTAACCTAAGTCTAAATAGAACTACATTTAGTGCAAATGCATTTAGTGACAATGAATTTAATTGTAAGGAATTTTAGTGACAATGCATTTATTTGTAAGGCATTTAGTGACAAGGCATTTAACTACAAGACGTGTAGAGACAATGGATTTAACTAAAAGGCATTTAGTAACAATGCATTTAACTACAAGGCATTTAGTGACAATGCAATTAACTACAAGACGTGTAGGGACAATTTATTTAACTACAAGGCATTTAGTAACAATGCATTTAACTACAAGGCATTTAGTGACAATGAATTTAACTACAAGGCATTTAGTGACAATGCATTTAACTACAAGGCATTTAGTAACAATGCATTTAACTACAAGGCATTTAGTGACAATGCATTTAACTACAAGGCATTTAGTGACAATGAATTTCATTACAAGGCATTTAGTGACAACGCATTTACTGACAATGCATAGAGTAACAATGCATTCAATTACAAGGCATTTAGTGTCAATGCATTTAATTGCAAAGCACTAAGTGACAATGCATTTAGTAAATGCATTTAATTACAAGGCATTTAGTGACAATGCATTTAACTATAAGGCATTTAGTGGCAATACATTTAACTACAAGTCATTTAGTGGCAATGCATTTAACTACAAGGCATTTAGTGACAATGCATTTAATTGAAAGGCATTTAGTGACAGTGCATCTAGTGACAATACATTTAGTAACAGTACATTTAACTACAAGGCATTTAGTGACAATGTATTTAATTGTAAGGCATTTAGTGGCAATGCGTTTAATTGCAAAGTATTTAGTAACAATGCATGTAATTGCAAGCCATTTAGTGTGAATGCAATCACTGACAATACATTTAGTAACAATGTGTTTAACTACATGGCATTTAGTGTCAGTGCAATTAGTTGCAAGGAATATAGCGACAATACATTATCGCTTGATCTTAATATGTATTTATTCAAGCAATGCTGCATCATACCGCCCTCATCTGATATAAATGATAATTGTCGGTTAATTTTGTTAATGCTAAATTGGTACCTTATACATTCTTTCATCAGCCGCCGGTTTATTATACCATTATCATATCCGCTTTATTTCAAAGGTGTAAGCCCTGTACAGTTTCAATAACTGCCAGAATTGTCATTTATTGCCAGTGTTTTTTCAGTGCCTAACGACCTCTCAAAATTGTAAATGATTATATGAATTTCTCCAATAATTGTACAAGTTTTTGACACAAAACATCAAACATACACGAAAAAGATGAAAAGAATAGCAGATGAAGCAGCCACTCTGATGCCAAGACGTCCTCGAGAGGAAGCACCTGCCTTGATTTACACGGATTTGTATTCGTCACGGGTACCCGCCCCCTGGGTTTCATCTTTAAATATGTTTTGGCCTATATCCGTAAAACTTAATAGCTGACCACTACACGGTGGTCCCCCCCCCCCCGAAAATAATTATGCTGGCACCCCTGGTATTCGCCAATCTACATTCAGTACTTTCCCTTGGTGTCTCAGTATCATGCATTGTATAACACATAATGAAGTTTGTGCCTCCGGCGGATATCTTCATTCATTGTCACTGCTTCTGATACAAACCGAGCTAAATACAATCAAATTCATATAAATAAACAGAAACACAAACCATTTCTTTTGTTAACTGAAAATAGTTTACCCCATGTGTAGTTGTTCATTCACCAAAGAAAGAAAAACTGTCGGTGAAAAAGAAGAAATTTTACATAATCTAGGAAAGATCAATTGGTTACAATAAAACTACCATAATGTGATATGAATGGTAAAATGTATGAAATCAAGAAATACGATTTCCAGATCCCTGTTATGCACACTGTTGCAAAAAGTCTATACGCGTCCTCAAGAATCTGCCGGTTTTGGGATCCGTAGCTTCTACCTTCAGTTCCGAATTTTTTATCTTGATAGTTACATACACCATTCTTTCCGTTCTTGGAGTATTAATGTCTAGATTAGGTATGAGTAGATTACCTAGGTATATGCAACTGCTTTCTGTTGTATACATCACTTTCTTATCACTGCTTGCATATATTGGAATAACAATACAATCATCACTTTCTCGGCATGGAAACCACCTTTCTCGATTGACCAAAATTTGCCCATCATATATTGATTCTCCATCTTCCAAAAACGAAACAAAGCTATCGGGGCAAAACTTCTCACCATCGAAGAAAATCATATGTTCTTCGGAGTGTTGGCCTTCGATAAACGGTAAAGATGCCCCGTAACCATATGTATACCTAGAAATTCGATATGCAATTGGTGTTGGGTTGTGTCCGAAAATTACGGCTCCCTTTAGTACCACAAGGCCTGCCTCATCAGGCACCACAACCTTCCAGGAGGAACATGCATCTTTTACAGCATTAACAAGCATAGGAGATTCAGAAAAACCTCCGACCATGAGGGCAACCCGGATGCCGTACTTCTCTGTGTCATGGAACGACTTGATGTGATCTACAACACTCCCAGTCGATTTTTCAAAGAAACCTCTCATTACTGAATGGTTAATCCTAAGTTTGTTTCCCTTCAACACCTCGACTAGGGAGGAAAATTCAGTTTGGGCGATACAATTATTCAATGATTCTCCCGTATCACTCTCAAACATTTCCTTTAGTGTCGTTGGGATTAAAATTACAACTTTATCTTCCCCATCTGGTGTTATTTTTCTCTTCTTCACCTCAAATTCCCGAAAGAGATTGATATAATCGTCCAGTGCTTCAGTCTTGAACTTCTGCAGTATTCGATTACCAAATATCTTGATCAAGAACTGTTTAAAAGCTTCGTCTACTTCCTGCCCACCCCACGCTCCTCCTGTGGCCTTGTGGAGTTCCTTAATCTTCCCATCTGCCATTATTTCATGGATAGTGATATCAACAGTACCACCTTAATAAGCAAAATATGGTATATTTCATGTAATGATTGTGTAATGGACAATTATCAACAGTGCCACCTTAATTAGCAAAATATGATATATTTTCATGTAATGATTGTGTAATGGACATTTATCAACAGTGCCACCTTAATTAGCAAAATATAGTATATTTTCATGTAATGAGTGTGTAAAGGACAATTATCAAAATTTAATATATTCTGCTTTTCGTCCATCCACAGCTATTGTTAAAAATTAGTTACCGCACCTGTGATGAAAGTTCAATACATTTTGTTAAACACGCTTATATCTACTTTGATTTATGCATGAACATAGGTTATATGTAACGGCATGATATTTATAAAATTATCTGGGGGGTTTTCAACATGGTACTTAAAATATTTTGTGCTGATAAAATAAATACGATCTTTCGACCTATGACTATACTAATGATATTATGAAAGGGTGAGTATATTTAGGTGGGTACCGGAACAGGGAAATAAAGAAATAAATACTAAAAGATACCCCCAGCGTCAATGACGATGTAGCGGATCCCAGCATTAAGGGGAACAATTTTCTTCTGCTCGTCAGATGATGTCATGTGAAGTGGACTATGCCTACAGAAAAGAGAAGCTGCCTCCGGTTCAAGAGTAATCATCACCTGGTTTTCTCCAATACCAGCCTATTGAAGACAATCAATATAATGAACGTTTCTAATTTTCTATTTTATTTTCTTCTCATAAAAAGGTATCACTAAATGTGTGTGGTTGCACTCAGCTTCATAAATGTTTATTAGAACTGATGGCCTACAGCGCTCGCAGCTCAATTTACTTCATCTTGTTTCATATGTGCTCTGCTACTCTGGGATGAAACAAATCTGCCATTAGAGATAAGTTAGCTAAATTAGAGATTCATCAGATTGCAGACCTAGTGATTAATAAATCAAACACGCCTATGTATGTACAATGTCATACCACTACATGTCCGGTACACGTTTTTAAAGAAATGTCGTTCTAAACTAAATGTTCAAAATCGTATTGGAATTTAAACCAAGATGGGGATTTAATAACTGAGTAAATTATGGATGGAATTCCTTTGCTGAGGATTCGCATGTTTTCTTTTGATTCACTTCATATCCTTTGATTGACTGAAATGAAATCGTTAATTCACTTGATAGTTTATTTTCCAAAACTCAAACTTTATCAAATTATGCCTGGCAGCAAATGCAAACTTGTAATTTCTAACCATGAGAGTATAATTCAATTACGATTCATATTGAATGAATAGAGACATGAGGGTGTGATGAGAATATCCTCTCTGAAAAATTTGATTTGATAAATAACATTGTAATAAATCTGGAGTATGCTCAGTTAGTTTTAGCGTCCCGTGTCAAGGAATTCCTATATTTTTTGAGTACTTGTTTGATTATGGCAACTTGGTACTGTGGAAATATTCCTAAATTTCTAACCCCGAAATAACTAACCAATTACTAGGAGCTATCGTCACGGAGAGAAGTGTTAGTGAGTTTCCATGATGCCATGGTTTACGTTTGGTGAATTCAGGTCAGAGCCGCAACACTGTCCCTATCCCTCCATAGTCCCAATTAAAATCTAGTGGTTGTGTGACTCCAGGTGCATTCTTTATGATTGTAGACTGGTAAATTACACAACGGAATAAACAAAAGGGACTGTTCTGTTCTCGGCCGATACCGTTTATGTCGCCAATGTGGAAATGTGATGCAATTTTACGGGTGAAATATGGCTCAAAACCAAGATTTGACTGGCCTAAGGTGGCGTAGTAATACTAGTTCCATGTGTTAGGGGGAAGTTGTATAGTTTTACGGCGTGAAACGCTGACTGTACGGAACGTTGATGAAGAGAAAACATGCAGATGTGCCGTCGATAGACAATTAGAATGTTGTAAGACATGTGGTCCTTTTATTGATTAGAGTAACAATTATATAAAATGGACACGTTGGATGTTCTAATTTACAACATTAGTTGTATGGAAGTTTCTGGGACTGGGTAAATATGACTTCTGGCGGATTCTTGCCAGGGTTTGACACAGCTCGCTCAAAGCAAATAACCCTGATTTGTAACAGTATTAAAACCGATTTAAATAGAGCAGACACTAACACAAATATGTGTGTAGATGTGTGGCTGTGAAGGTGTGTGTTCGTGTATGTGTTTTACTTTTTAATATGTTATTCAAGTAAATGGAGAATATAAAGTAAAGTGTGTACAATTTCATCCTGGTTTTGGGGGGTTCGTTACTGATTGCAAAATTCTACTCTGTTCGCCCTTCCGTTGATTAGTCCTTAATAATAATACTAATACTAATAATAATAATAATAATACACATTGCTAAATTAGTCGTCAGACTTTTACTAGTATCAGGTTGTATAGAGGAACTAAACTTTCCTAAAGTTGGATTGCTATATACAAAGGCGGGTAAGTATTTTCATAGTATTTCTCCATATATCGGACAAACAGTAACCAAATGGAATTCATTTTCGATGTTAACGTTACAAGTGTGACATAATCTTATCTCATAGCAGATACTTTCATATATTTTGGTATTACCTCTGATTGGCAAGTGCCCCACTCTTATCATGGTAACGAAGATCGTTATCTTCCAACAATTCCAGATATTTTTGACAAGTAAATTCTACTCCTAATGACATATAGAAGCACAGCCTTTCCATCTATTTAATTTCATTCTGTAGCTTTTGCCTAAATATATCTTCACATTTCTGGCTAAACAATCTAAGAAACATATTTTCATCATTGACGCCCAGGGTACACCAAACATCGCCAAATCCAAATGTAAATAGAAACTTTTTAACATAGTTAGCCCAGCAATCAAAATGTTTCCCCCATCTGAACTGTAAATCGTAGCATTATTTAGAATATCTGTCGTCTGGCGTTTGTATAATTCTTAGCTAACATTTCAATATAGATTTATATCTTATACACTGCATACTAATTATTCCTAATTCGTTATATACGAATGCATTTGGAGTAGACTTAGATGTACCAAGGATGTATTTACAAAATGACAAATGAGCTTCTTCAATAGCATTGGCATGATAAAACTCCCAAACCTCAGCTCCATAATTAAGTGTGGGAGCTATCTTCGCGTCAAACAGAATAAGCAATCCAATGACGGATAATCTGCCAAATTTTGAAGACTTTGTTTCAATATATTCACAGCCTTTAGCTGCTGCAAGGATAGAGTTTTTGGGCACATATAACAGGAGCTTTCTGAAGAAAATATGTATCCTAAGGACTTATAATATGATTCAATCTGTATGATCATAGTAATTTTCCTAACTTCTGAGATAGCCACCTCCGCGAAATACAACAACTCTTTTTGTTTCCATATTCACCTTTAATTTCAACTTTATTCACTATGTATGTAACCTACTGAGCATATTTTGCAACTGTCGAGTAGTGTCATTAAACCGTCGGCATAAAACAGTGGAAATACTTCTAAGGTTTCTACAGACACTCCCTGTTTCATTCTGCTAAAAAGGGTTTCAAATCATCAAAACAAAAGAAAAGAGTAAAGGCGATAAAACTCAACATTTGCGCACGCCCAAAGGGTAATTAAACACATCGGTAATAACCCTTTTCGACTTAGCCCATGATTTTACCTCAGTACAAATTGCTTTAATGATTCTTAACATTTTTCCTCTGGTATTTTCAATAACTAGCTTTTGGTACAGTAAACGTTTCTTTATCATATCAAACTCTTTTTCATAGTCAATAAGTACTTCATAGAATCTAACCCTATGTTTTCTTAAGTATTTACAAATTAATGAACATAATATAAATATATTACATCCTGTGGAATACCCCGCCCTAGATCCTGCTTGTTCTCTGTCAAGTAATTTGTTTTTCTCCACCCATTAATTTATTCTCTTTATTTAAAATCGATGTAAACACGTTCCTTAATACAAATAGTAGAAAAATGCCTCTGTGATTGAAGGGTTCGTTTGCATCACCTTTTTTCATAATTATTATGATGATAGCCATTGACCAATATTCTGGATAATATCCAGCATATAATAGCTTATTAAATAATATTGTTAATACTGGTGCAATTATGTTGCTCTGACATATAAAGAAGTCGCTGAATAAAGCATATACTCCCACAGCTTTGTTATGTTTCAGTTTACTCAATGTTAGGCGTACCTCTTCTTCAGTTTCCTGTATCTGGTCAACATAACTGGCAAAATTAAATAATTCCGAACAAATATTCATACCAAGTTGCAGGCGTAGTCCTGTATTGCATACCAGTACTTGGGTTCTTTACAAGGCACTAGGAAACTTGGGTATCTTTAGATTATAATGCAGAAAAAAGGCTATTTACATCAGATCCACACAAGTTTTAGGGTTACCCTTAAATCCGTTTGTTTGATTAGTGTGCAGCATATACTTCTGTCTCACTTACTAATCCCGGAGAAGGACGCACACTTTAAAGGTTTAATTATGAAGTCGTGTGACAAAACAGGCAAGTACGCGGCTTCGATTTCCCTTTCACGCAAGACGAATCGAGGTTAATGATGGCAACTTGTAACGAGTCACGGGTACTGCTGGCGTGCTGGACCTCAATTGCCTCCTATATATAGTCCTCTGGCTTCACGTACTTCTTGTTGGCAAGGGAGGGGTCACTACACCCAGTGTCGTACAAGATCGTAGCGTCTTCTCCATTGAGGTTTACTAATTTACAGGTCACCTCGGTCCCACGTTTCTCCATGGCCACATAATTTATCGGGGTTGACCTTCCTTTGAGGCAGTCCCTGGCAAAATGCCCTGGGAGCTTGCAGTTGTAGCACGTCGGCGGTTCTCGCCGTCCTGCAAAACCCATTTCCGATGTCGAAACCCATCTGGGTCGGTGAGTGGAATGCCTACCCGTATATCCACTTCCGACCTTTACGTCTCCAGAACGGTTACGTACGACTGGCTCTCCCTCAAGCACACGGCGCGACGCAGTGGGGGGCTGGGTCTGTCCGTGACCCCCAGAAACTCCAGTCTTTTAATGGGTTTGTTCGTATCTTTACGCCATGCTAGCAATCTCATGGAGCGTCCTATGCTCTCTCTTCGCTATGAAAACTCGATTCTCGCGTGTATGTGCTCAGAACGTATTCCTTGTGTATCAACTCACGTAAACCTTCATACGAGCGGTCGACCTCTACAATGTTCATCCACTTCTCAAATACTCCGCGAACTCGGGTGTGAAATTGAGAGTGTATCCGTTGTCTTTTTCGACGATTATCGTAAAGGTTTCCGGGAGGTTTCGGTAGTCAGCCGAAATTGGCAAAGAAGGGCCTTCTTTAGGGTACTGTAATCGTTAGTCTGGTCTACAGCTAAGTTCTGATGAACTGCTCTAGTTGCACCTTGCTAAAAGGCGCAAACATTGGTTGCCTACAATTGTTGTCATTATCATTATTATTATTATTATTATTATTATTATTATTATTAATGAGAAGAATATTAATGATCTAATAAAGTATATTCCGAATACAAATCCTGGCTAGTGTTGTAGCTTTAAACAATGAGAGTAAATGCAATAATAGTTAAAAGGTAAAAAGAATTAGCCAAAATGTTAGCTATATAAATATGACCTGGATCGCCGCTTCCCGCATGAATTGCTTGGCTTTGTCATCCCAAATGGCTGGCACTGTCAGTACCCAATGGATGTCTGCTTCAAGAATTTCTCCCTCCGCTAGCTTTTTTCTGCATTCATCAACTAGATTATTTTTCAGATACTCAATGACAAGGCTGAAGACGGTTATTGCCTTCAGCATTTTGCCATTAACATCTTCAATCATTGTTCGTCTGTTAAGTGTCTGAAATTATTATCTTTTATTTATTTCTAATGCATTTAATAACATGTATCATTCAGCAAAGTATAATAACGTAGTCTATATAAAACAATAGAGAACAGTGAAGAAAAGTAGGCGAGAGAACGGACAATATAAGTCTTATAATAGGAAGAGAAAAGAAATTAAAGTCTCTCATGTGGTGCCCTTCCGGTCCCTTATGTGTTTTTATGATATAGGCATGTTCGATAATGGTTGTTATGTTCCTTTGCGTATTAACCTCCTTAACTTACCCATGATGCAACGTTCTTTCGGTTAGCAAATCTGTGTTTTTAATGTCGCCAATAAAAAGCTGTGAATTAACCTTTACAGGACACACCGTATATATATATATATATATATATATATATATATATATATATATATATATATATGTATGTATGTATGTATCGCTGTAAATGCGGAAATTGTGATTTGTAGTTTTTTTATTAATAATAAAAAGCAAAATAAACTTTGACATAATTGATATAAATGATTTGTATACGAACTAAATACTTTCTTCCTATTTTAAATACAATTCATTAATGACGTAACTCGGGTGTACTTGAAAGGTCTGATAAACGGCGAATGGTAGTAAAAAATACAGAGAAGTAAGATTTTACAGTTGATTGTAACTTGTAAAATCCGGAATTGCAAGGGCGATAACCAAATTCATCTAATGCGTGACATAATTACCTAGAAATACATATACTCCTTAAAGTGTATGCGTGTGCCATAATTTATTTCATTATATAGAAGTATATAAGAACATTTATTCATTCACAATTTAAACAGTCTTAAGATTCATAATCTAATTCTAACACGCATTTGATATTTTTAAAAAGCACCTCTTTATTACATATCAAACATAATTGATAATTTGCTTTTAATCCAATGTGCTACTTCCATACTAATCTCATTCATATCATCATTTCTTAAGCACAATAATTTCACAAAACAAAACGGATTATTTACACAACCAATATATATATATATATATATATATATATATATATATATATATATATATATATATATATATATATATATATATATATATATATATATATGTGTGTGTGTGTGTGTGTGTGTGTGTGTGTGTGTGTGTGTGTGCCTTGATGATTTATTTAAAATAATAATAATAATAATAATAATAACATTAATAATTATTTTTGTGTTTCTTGTCTCTTATATCCATATAACTAAATCTGCTGCACACACACTGTTCTGAGATATTTACAATAAAGTAGTTTTAAAACTGCATTTCTAACTTAGGAAGCAAAGAGTTTGAATAAGTCAATTTGTTTTCACGTGTCTGATGATAATTATGTTAGAATCCTAATTGATTTAATTCAAAATTCGGAAGCTTGATGAGAAAATTTACCAACAAGCTTTTAACTGTTTTCATACACGAAAGTTTAAGGTTACGATTGATTCATGCAAAATTTGTCACAATGGATAGGTACTCTCAGTGTCTTGATTTATTGATAAGCTAAGGAGAATGTAACATAGTTTAAAACTTAAACATATAGCATGTTAAACTATGGAGGGGGATTATAATGTTTGCGCGCCACTAGCAACAACGGTACGTTTCTATTTAATAATATTGGTTAATATCGAACTCTTGAACCAAAAAGGGTGATCGAAGTCAGTCAGCAGGCATGCGAAAGCTGTATTTACATAAGTCTACAGTAATGTCAAATCGAATTTTCGTCATCAAAATGTGGACTGAGTTTGAATAATTTCTCATTTGACGATAAAATGTTGTATACTGCGTACATAAACAAAAAGGCAACTTTGAACATATTTGAGTTCCTAATCAGTATAAGCCACGCATATACAATGCTTCATATATACACATGATTATTAATTAGACAGTCCAATATTATACCTTATTCTCAAAAAGAGACATCTTGAATCTTTGAAAGTAGTACCACTCTGTATGGTTGCCCTCCATTGCCAGTTGTGCATATTTATCCTCAGCATCGTATCCGAATGCTCTCAATACCAAGCCATCGGAACTTATGAGAGCCGTAGTTGGCGCTTTCTGGGAAATGCTTGTTCCGCTGTTCCAGTCTTTTATAAATATCCTCGTTGGATCCTTATCGTACTCGTGCTTAAATGAAAATGCCCAACTGGAAAATGTTGTACCAAAGTCAATGGCGGCCACCAGTAACTTGAATTCCTCTTTTCTTGCCTGTATAAAGAAGAATAATTCAATTAAGTTCGACTAAAATATAAAACGACCATAAGATGGAAATAGAATGTTAAAATAATTTTCTTTTCAATTTAATTTCTCTATTGTCGAGAAACGCTGTAGCGCAATTACTACACTTTCGTACTTGTAGTCCTAAGTTTGTGGGTTCGATACCTGCCCAAGTCAACCCAGGTAGACTGTCACATATTGTTCTTGGGCATGCACTTAACTCGCATTTCCTATGCATGATGCACCAATAAAGTTATGAAGGTGCCATTAAATTAAAATCTAATCAACCAACCAACAATGTATTAGTATTGATTTAGGTATAATTTGTGTGCATATATTAACGCGACACCAATGTTTTCATGATAAAGGAAGCCAAAATGCTTGCTTTAAACATTACCAATTATTGTGATAAATGTACAGAATGAAACATTACCGCCGCAGATATCTATATATATGAAGTGGATAAAATTGATACAGAGCAATCAGCTATTATTTTGTTTAGTTTAGTTTAGTTTAGTTATGTTTTGTTGTATTTTATTGATTCTAAAATAATTTGCAATTATTATCATTTTCTCTTAGGAGATTTTCTTGTACTTAATATGACTTGCAGAGTAAAGAATTCATTTGATCAGATCTAAAAAGAGTTATTGGGCATGGAATGCAATATTTTATAAGATTCATTGGACAGTTACAAGATGAGTTGGAAATGATATCAGATGGTTGTTCTTCGAAAATATTGTATATATATATATATATATATATATATATATATATATATATATATATATATATATATATATATATATATATATGTATATATTGGCTAATAATCTAATTTAAAAGTAAATACATTTATTTATTTAAACAGTCATTAAATATATCAAATAAAGTATTTATGATACAAATAAGCAATTTTAAGTTCAAGTGTTGAAAGTATTTGACTATACATTTTGTCAGTTCTTGTTTTCGGTGATACGTCCATCGCTATTACACACGAACTACAAGAAGACGGTTTTAAGTAACTAAATAAATGAGTATTTTAGGTTAGTCCTTTCAACCGAATTTGAAGTGAAGCGTCATAAAGAGCAAAAGGTAATACGGCAACTTTACTGCTCAATAAAATCATGTAAGTTTGTAACTTAAATTAAACGAATGTTCAAGAGAATATTGGTTTAATGTTTCTTTCAGTCTTTCTCATGAATGACCATCTTGACGGGACTGTCCGATAGGAAACAGAATGCCATTGGCTTAAATGTGTGTGAGTGTTCACGTCCTGGTTGACTATAGCACCGTAATAAGACTTCGCGAACGTGAACAAAATAATCTGAATAAATCATATTTAAAACGCTTCACGGGCGACTATAGCACATTAGTATGTTCG
Organism: Sinohyriopsis cumingii; assembly: GCA_028554795.2. NCBI lineage: Eukaryota > Metazoa > Mollusca > Bivalvia > Unionida > Unionidae > Sinohyriopsis > Sinohyriopsis cumingii. The sequence goes on from CM068828.1 coordinate 76,651,454, forward strand.
CGGGTATTTGACAAGGTAGGAATTAGTTAAGTTAAACGTCAATATGAAACAAAGGTTATGAAAGTTCGAGATCCGCCTACCAATGGTTTGAATATAGTGTTTTATATAGGATATGTGTATGCGTTATTTGAAAAATGACGTTGGTGTAGATAATACCCAGATGTACTTTTACCCGACCGTTTTGCAGTGTATTGTATGTATAGGAAAATAAACCAGATCACTTTTCGAAGGGCCATACAGTTACTGAAATCCATAAATATTAATCTGCATAAATAAAGCTACAATTTACAGAGAATTCTCTCTACACTGTGTAGTTTAGATCGTATATTATTGAACTGTGCGCTGAAAGGTATGCTCCTTGACGTAAAAATATTACAACGACTGTATGTATGGGAATTATAAATAAAAAATCACAAGGATCGGTCTTTGTGATATTATTGTAAGCAGTAATGTAGTCCTTGACGGCATTACATGAGCCGTGATCGTTTCCGTTGAAGGAATAGCTCTAACATCATCAGCAGTAAATATACTCTACGATATATGTTTCATTTTAATATGTTCATTAACGTCTACTCACTCATACATAATTTATTTGAAAATCAATAGCAATTCAGTGTGATTTATATTTAGAAAAAAAATGATTTTGTCAACAATCACCGCGATAGTACCTCTTATTGATGATGCAGTTCAAACGCTTAGAAATCAAACTGAACCAAAGTGTCACAATTATTACCATGTGAAAGTGGGAGAGCCTGATAGTCAAGGGTCATAACTCTTATGAGAGATAATATAACACGCTCTGAACTGTAGTTGTCCCCCTTCGGTTGTCAATGTATTTGGTACACATCGCTCTTTGGCATACACATGTAGTCTAACAAACGGCTACCGTTACCAGATTGGATAGAGTGAATGAAACTGATCTTAGCACTTTCTGTAGATGAGACGTGCCGCATGTAAGTTCTCTAGTTTAACCTTGCCTCACAAAGGTGTTTCATTGCATTCAGGGCATTTGGATATCAGTGAAATCACCCTTGTATATGTAACAGGTCACGTAACGCGCTGTCTTTTTGTTCAATTAATGTCGCCTCAAACATGTAATAACCGTGTCATCTCCCAGAGGGTACGTCCTTAAAACACTTATTTTGTCCGCTACGTATGTAAATTACGCGATATAGAACAAAGTGGATCGACTACTCCTGCCTAATACAGATGCCCGAATGTATACCTAATTCACACAGACCATCAACATCAGCCGAGATTTCATTAATGTCAAGAAGACAGTTTTGCTTTGTTTTATTTTGTAGTTATTTTAATTTACGCTTGCTTTGGTAAGTTTTACTTTAGGTGACCGAGACTCAATTGAAATATTTCATAATAATGCACAAGTGCAATTTATATCAACATTTTTGTGACGTTACCAATGTAGCATTTTGTTTAGCTGGCTTATTCGCTATCAATAAACTGCAGAATCGAACCACGTAGGTAATGTATTGTTGTATTGCACTTGTGGGAAATAAAACATTAGGGTTATACATTTGTCTGATTAACGTATGCGTCAACTTTTCAATACAATAATATCTCCATTAGGGCACAACAAATATCATGTACATTTATGTTGCACTGACAGCAGGACGTTACTGGTTAGATTTATTTGCAACGCTTTCAGAGTCATATATTTTGTAATAAACTATAAATTGTCTTTGGAGGAGTTTTACATATAAATTCTTTTTTTTTATTCGTCATCCATGTCATAAACATAGTATATTCATATTGTCTAATTTAGTACCAGTTAGAGCGTCAATAGTGTTGTTATCGGCAAGGCATTATAAAGACTTTGATAGGGTTTCTATATAAAACGATACATTTGTACGAGCATTAAGTGCTGAACGCATGCCAAATTGATTTTTCTGTTGTGTTTTATAAATGAGCAAAGAGTACGCATTCTTAAGTTTTATATTTGCTTTTGTATTTGGTTTACCCATCTGTTTGTTTGCTAACATGAAATTTCTTTTTTCTATATACAGGAATACACTGGTTGAATATTTATAAAAACTTCCATTCTTATTAATATCTGTACCTTTTGTAATTTGGTGCTGAAAGTAAAGTGTTCTCACGTTAAACATCACGTGGAAAAAACCTTTTTCATAGCTGTGCGCAAAGCTAACGCGACAAAACGTCTTGTGTTCATGCATACTTTTCTCGATTCTAATGTCAGCAGATTAGCTAATATGTCTCCATTTACTTAGATGGTTTTATATTTGCTCAAGACATACATCTTTTAAAGCTCGTTTTACGATCACTCGATAACCGGCAATGATATGATATCATTTTTATTAGGCAGGTGATGTGGTGCTTGGTGATTGCCTCTTCAGTCAGTGAAACTCGTCCTCTATTCATGCTCTGGAAACAAATCATGTCTGTATAATCAAGACATTTTCAAATTCGATGTTGATGAAATTGTTGCTTTGCGTTTGCCATAATATGTCATTAAAATTGATCCCTCCTCGAGCGAGGTAGGAGAAGTGTAGAGTTTGTATTATCACACGTGCAGAAATGAATGAATTTAATGAGTCTCTGTTTCAAGAATCATGTGGAATTTTAAAATGAAAATTATAAATAAGTTGTGGTACTTGAAGCATTGCCTTTCTTTATGTATTAAGCATCCTTCGTGGTCATTGATTCTTGTCGATTCTGAGACCAAACCTTTTCAGTTTAATATTCGTTGATGACAGTTTATTGACTAGGTTTTGAAAATGATTTAGATTTTCAAAGTGAATCTTGCAACTTTTGCCTGGGATGCTAAGCCCTCCAGGAGCCATTATTCCATCACTATACTGTCTATAAATCTACTTGCCGGAACGACTGGCTCCCTCCCAAATGAATAGTTGGAGGCCATTATTAACAGGGAATAACACTCTAGACTCCGTTGCGAGATAACAGACTGGAACAAAGTCCAGACGTTGGCTCGGTTCTAGCTTATATTATTGGTTCCGAGCCAGGAGGGGTAGAGTGTGTGTGAACAATCACAATGATTCCATCCACAAAGAAACGTCGCGTTCAACAGTTTCTCTCCTACTAGTTTTCTTATTTATCGTAATAATTTAGATGTATCATCTAACCCCATAAATTTCCGATGAGCGTGTCTCTGTTGCCGACAGACTACCTATACAAGTCCCCACTTTACAACCAAACAAAATATTGCAATGAATTAATACATATTCTTAATCATATGAAAATTATACCTACCATTATAAGCTGAAATGGAGAAAGTTCCTCGATGTTGGGTTATAGCTGTTTCTGCGCTCTAGCTACGCTTCAAATTTTTTTCAAGGAATGGCGTGAATGGATCGGGAAGTAAAGTAGATGACAGACGGGTCAAAGATAATGCTTATAAATCTGCACTGTGCATAGTTTGTGTCCGTAAGCCTGGGGTATATATACGAGCATGCAAATATTAGATCAGGACTTACGGTACTAATGATATAGAAGAATGGGAACCAGTCTAGAAATGGATGAAGATAAAATAGAGTATATTATTATGTTACTGTGTTTAGGCTCAAATAAACGGTAAGAAAAGAAAGAGTGAAAACAACAAGCTTTGAAAAATTTAACAAAATATTTATTTTCCTGGAACAACGCTTTAAAAATGAAAAAAGAAAACGAAGAACTTACGGTTTTAAGAATCACATCCAAAATTAATCCAAGAATAATCCATGGATTAAATTTTAGAAGTCCTAATAATGATAGGTTCTGATGAGTTCAAGATCGAGTCTCCCCGAAGAATCCAAAATGGTAGGCGATGGCGTATACTCTAGGCAGTATGGTATTGTATCGTCTACAGTTATTATTTATTCCACAGTCTATAATATCCCGGTGTTTGAATTTCAGAATAAAATCTAAAGTAATCTGTTTGTCCAAAAATTATGTATGATCACTCAAATATTTCCAGGAAAAAGGATCAATCTTTTAGAATCCAAATAATTCGAATAAACATTAAAATGTAATTCTCACAGTGGTCACAAACTCATACTTTCCAGTGTAAAGAAAAAGCCCAACTCAGAGACATCTCTATAAACAAAGGTTATACAGTAACTTGACGGGGGTCGAGAAGTATTTGACAAAAACCAATCATTTTACTCTAAGAATAAGATACAAAAGTAACAAGTTGTTTACTTGTCTCAGTGGTTTCTGAATTACGGTCGGGAACTTGGTCAGCATAAGATACAAAGTTCGGTGTTTACGATTAATTCTAAGGTCAAACTAATTTCTGGAAAAATTCAAATTCATAGTATACAAAATTAAATTGTTTTGACAAATAATGAAATTTTAAAAAAAATTATACAACTTACAAACAATTAAATTAAATCAAATATACATAACTATATATGGGTTTGGCTGGCCCCGATTGGTTGATAATGAAAGTAAGATTTTAGTAAAAAGATTCTTTTGAGAGCTTATCCCAGCAGTAACTGGGGGGGGGGGATGTTTTTATTGACGGAATTTCAGTCATTGTATGGACTTAAATTTGGAAAACTAATTACAGAAATTATCTCATGTTTCAAATACATGTAGATCTAGAAAATCTTAATATAGTTTTCTCTACGCAGACGTTTCCATCAAGGATGTATATATAATCTGATAAATTTAGAGCTGATCGTAAGCATTCAGAAATTGAAAGTTATTGAATTTTTAGCATGATGGTGTTTTGCATAGATTTACAATGATAGCTGAATTCGTCTCCTGAGTCCTTCAAGTCGTGTGTCGAAATAGAGGATAAATGTATTATATATTGTTCAGGCTCTATATGCTATTAATGGCATTACTTTTGTCCATGCTGTATAATTGCTTAACATGGGAACCTTGCATTGTCTCCTTGCATTACCATGCAAAGCGTTGCCTCACTGCCTGAGTTCAAGTTGTATCGCTGAAGCGATCAGAGTTTGGTTCTTATTTCCTGTTTCTTAATGAATAGTTCAGTTGCTAATCTGCCACTGAATGTAAAAAATATATATATAATTTCACACACACACACACACGCACAGACACAAACATCCACACACACACACATATATATATGTGTGTGTGTGTGTGTGTGTGTGTGTGTGTGTGTGTGTGTGTGAAATTCTAATAATCTCAGTTAGATTGGCCATGCTATGTATTCAAACTGTCAGGGTTATAACAGTAATACATAACAATGGAAATAGAAATGTGATGTTTTCATATGAAAACAATAGCAACAACAGTTGGTATAAAACAAGTAAGCACTTTAATTGCTGTCAGATATACTCTACTCATGGAGGCAAACGAAGTTGTATTACACTGATTTTGAATCATTTGGGTTTGTTGTGACTAACAACCAAAAGGGTGCGGGTTAGAATCCTATCACCGAACAACCTTGAGTGAGTTATAGTAGTGTGCCCTTACGCATGGCACATTACTCCAATTGTCTCGGTACTAAATAAAATACTTGTGTTGCTGTGCCATAAACCATAAAACCAGTCCTAACGAAATATTCAATGTGATAATAGCTATTCACTTCAATAATATAAAGGACAATATGACAATGTGTCTTATCAATCCTTCCTTATTACATTCCCGTATGGGTCGGATTATAAAATCTGATATGGATGAAAATAAATTAAAATGTCAAGACACCAGTGTTAGTGCTTCTGATAGAGAGATCGGAGAAACTCACGCCTCAAAATAGCTACGCTGCCCAATCATATTACGGATATGAAATTGTGAACGCAAAACAAGATAGACGCACTAAGGTATAGATATTCGAAATTATTTATATATTTATATATATATATAGTGATTAAGTTGCATAAGCTTGCAAAGGTAGGAATCCACGAACAGACGGGCAATTTAACAAGATGTAGCAGTCACCAAAGAAACATTTGTCGATGTGAATTAAAATATCAAGGTCAGACAATCAGAACCCATCTCACCTGATCAATAAGTGCTCGTATGAGATCGCATTTTACCCAATAAGGATATTAAGATTATATTGCACTGCATTTCAGTTTAGCATAATATGAAGTTATTCGTGCTGGATCAAAATAGTCAAAATGCCTTGTAAATAAAACATTGTGGACGGTTACATGCTGATAAAACTAATGTGTGTGAAAGAACCTGTCATGAACGCCTCAGCTGACTCTGCTCTATGATTTGGATCCCCAGCTGAAAGAGTGTTAGGCTATCTGGCATATTGAAAGTCATAAATGAAGACTAGCAAACTTGTATAGAGCATTTTCCATAGTTGTGGTACAATATTGAAAATGAATCCTGTCAGGCAAGTTGATATAAATTCGTACATTATTTACAGAAAGACAATAGGACTGATATTGTTAAAATAGTCCAAATTTGTAATTTTGTGGATCATTACAATGATATACAGTCCAAATTTGTCATTTTGTGGATCATTACAATGATATACAGTCCAAATTTGTCATTTTGTGGATCATTACAGTGATATACAGTCCAAATTTGTCATTTTGTGGATCATTACAATGATATACAGTCCAAATTTGTCATTTTGTGGATCATTACAATGATATACAGTCCAAATTTGTCATTTTGTGGATCATTACAGAGTTATACAGTCACATTATTCTCAACATTATTATTACCAACAGACACGTATAATTGTGTCCATGCCGCATCTCTTAAAATGCTGTTTATGACCTATACATGTCTCTATACTTTCAATAGGCTGTACTTTCCAGGTTCTTACGACTGAATAAAATGTATTTTTATTAACATTTGTATCTGTGGAAAAACGTTTTACATTCAATTTCTCAAACATTTTAGCAAAAGCTGCTTCCCCTTGCCATTCATTGGATTCGTCTCGTATATTTCAGCAAGCGTTTCTCATCCTGGACATTCCTTAGCAAAAGGTTAGTAAAAGTACTCCGTTTAAAGTAATCACTAATGAGTCTTGGTCAGTATCTAGACATAGGAACACACTATGACGTATATTAAGACCTTGTATCAGATGCTCATTGTGGCCTTCGTTTGGAACTGCTATGGATTAAACGTTTGTAAAACGCTGAAAGTTAAGATTAACAAAATGTTTGAATCAACTAATGATCCCATGTAATTTTTTTACCACGTGTCTGTACAGTGAGCCTTCACTATGTGCTATGTGCTATAGATGTATCTTGTTCCATTATCGACATTGTTATAACTCAGGGATAAATCGTTCAAACAACTTTGCACTGAAAAACTAAGACACAACTTGCTATTTACACACGTATTGAATGTTTGAACCATACCTGTACAAATAAATGATCACAAAAAATGGAGTACTCAATGCAAATATTGATTTCATGTTCTACAAAGTCAGACACGAAACTTGATTTATATAAGAGTGATTTATCCTTGCACATTCGCGGATGCGCGAGAACGTATTTTACAACAATAGGTCCACACATACATACCGAGGTACTTATCTTACAGAGATATGGGGCACGTTTGGGGCACGTTTGATCTCTCGATCTCTCACACAAACAACACACACACCTACACACACATAGTCATTGAGGATATATATCGCGATGTCGACGCGATTCGTTTACTTTGCGAGACAGTTTCCCCATGACGTTAAGAGATCCATAAAACCTCTTCATTTTGCCCATTAGAAGAACGGCTATCTGCATGTAATTGTCCGTTAACATATGCATGCTTCTCACCTCGAGTTCGTCGCAATGCGAAATTGCATTGTTAAATATTTTCAGAGAAAATTTGACTCAAGCCTGAACAGACCATTGAAGAAATAAAACGTATTCATTAAAGATCTCCTAATGAATGGTCTGCAAAGTTGGAAAAAAATGTTTGATCTTGAAGTTAATGCATGTGGTTGTAATGATGCATATTTTTTAATGAAGCAAAAGAATGGTTTTCAATTAAGAAAATGCATTTTCAGTATTCTTCCAGTCCAAATGGAGAAAATGAATGTGGAGACGCAAGTATTCAAGATATGAATATGTACAAATTATCCACGATTGATGGTGTTACCACATCTAAATTGATATTATATACATTTCGATATTAGATGCGGTTCAAATTATTTTCTTAAATTTGTTCCTAAAATTTAAAGTAAATAATGAATCAGACGAGAAACTCGACAAATTCGATACCTCCTATGTACAAAAAGACAGGTCGCAATAATACTTGTACTCTATTTTCTCTCACTCTCCTTTACAGAGCGACTCCAGTGCGACCAAATGAATTATGAGTAATGCTGCCGTGCCGAAAGTATGTATGTATGTATGTATGTATGTATGTATGTATGTATGTATGTATGTATGTATATGTGTGCGTGTGTGCGTGCGTGCGTGCGTTCGTGCGTGCATGCATGTATGCATGTGTGTGTGTCTGCCTGCATGCATTTGCGTTTAACGGCCCTTGTGCACCATTATGCTAGAATAGTGGTGACGAAAATTCTAATCACGTAAATAAAAAAGAATATCTAATCACTAGGAAGCTAAAACCTTCCAAGTCACCATAAACATGCAATGCTACAAGATAAAAGGTAATGATGATTACAAACTATAAACGGTATACAAAATGAAAGTTTAAAATATAAATTCATTTAACTATTGGGTCAAATATTTTCTATGTAATCCGCATTGACTGAAAACGTCTAAGAGTTTCTCATGTAGTACATGATCGTTAAGTTTCTTAAACGTGTTCGCATCAAAATTCCTCTGTCGCAAGAATGTGTTCCACTATCTGCAGACACTGGCAAGGTATGATGCACACTGGTCAAAGTCCGCTCTAAGGGAGGTATGCATCAGTAAGGTACGTAGGTGTAATTGATTCGCACAATAACATGCTTCTACAAAATCGATTGGGTTGAGAGTCTAAACGTGCAGTCTGAGGGTGCTGACTCTGATCGAAAAAAGGGAATGGATGGGTGAAGTGTCTGTAGGGGTAATTCTACAAAAACAGGTCTGGTACAATAATCTCAATGCCACTTGCTTCCTGGTCCCAAAATTATTGTTATATCCTTGTTACATGCTTTTACAATATTTGCGTTACGGAGAAAAGTAAACTTATTACTCATTTCTCTTTAATAGTGTGTAAATTATTTCAAATAGTATGACAATTTTACCTGCCATCTGAAACTCAAACAAAGTCCCACGATGCAGGATTACAACCTGTTCTGACGCTGTAGATTAGCTTGGAAATAGTTTACATGAAAGATAGGAGCAGATCCAGAAGTACATGAAATGACAAATGGGTCAGAGGTAACATTTGTAAAACCATTCTTCACATGCTTATGTAGGTAAAATTATAATGGATAGAGGGGAGATACAAGATATATGGCAGCCTTCAAGGCACGTGACGAATATGTGGATAGCAGTACTAGAATTCAACTTTGCTTAAGTTATGCTGGTCTTAACAGACCTCGGTTTTTTTTTCATACCCCTTACAAACGCATAACATCGGAACTTGATATTAGTTGTGTTATATTACTAACCAAAACCTTGTTTACTGTCCTTTGTCAGGTGTTCTCAGTGATGTGGCCAACTTTTAGTTCTTCTTTGCTGACTGCTAACAAATATTAAATACTATAACCTGTCATACAATATCAGAGATGGTCATGTGATGGATGTTCACTTCAGTAAATAGGGTGTTTTATATGATTACAACGATAGCAATATCTGGTGACGAACATGTTAACACCAACATTTCTGTATGTTAAACTGTTATTGGTTAGAAAACACCGTTGATTATGCTTTCCAGCACACCGAGGGCAATGACTTCGGCTTTTAATAACCTTAAGAATGTTTTATTCATGATGTAACAGTAAGGGGACATCATCCTAATGATACAGACTAATAATGTTTTATTTATGATGTAACAGTAAGGGGGACCTCATCCTAATGATACAGACTAATAATGTTTTATTTATGATGTAACAGTAAGGGCCATCATCCTAATGATACAGACTAATAATGTTTTATTTATGATGTAACAGTAAGGGGACATCATCCTAATGATACAGACTAATAATGTTTTATTTATGATGTAACAGTAAGGGGACATCATCCTAATGATACAGACTAATAATGTTTTATTTATGATGTAACAGTAAGGGGACATCATCCTAATGATACAGACTAATAATGTTTTATTTATGATGTAACAGTAAGGGGCCATCATCCTAATGATACAGACTAATAATGTTTTATTTATGATGTAACAGTAAGGGGACATCATCCTAATGATACAGACTAATAATGTTTTATTTATGATGTAACAGTAAGGGGCCATCATCCTAATGATACAGACTAATAATGTTTTATTTATGATGTAACAGTAAGGGGACATCATCCTAATGATACAGACTAATAATGTTTAATTTATGATGTAACAGTAAGGGGACATAATCCTAATGATACAGACTAATAATGTTTTATTTATGATGTAACAGTAAGGGGACATCATCCTCATGATACAGAAAATGGCCCGTGGAAATTAGTTGAGGTCTCGAAATAATTATTAATGTTATCCGTTATGTGCGAGTATTGTAGACCAAATTTTTTTTTAGAAAAACGGTTAAAGTTTGCGTCCTTTTATAAGGAACCAAAAACAACTATATGGGTACGCCTATTATATTATGTTCGAAAATTATGAGAACCACGCATATAACTTTGCCGTATATCTGTGAATATATAATCATAACGTTAGGTCACTCTACGTCGCACTTGCTTCAGTTTTGACATGGGAAGTCAAGGCATTGAAAAATAACCAGATTTATGAGTAAAATTCAACTTAGACATTGTCATGCATGTTTTTTATTATGTCTCAAGAGACTCCAAGATAATTATTTATAGGAAATATATTCTTATTGTATTCTGCTTTGGCAATGTACACAACACTACGAGTCATGTTTCTGACTATCTGTTTAATGTAATGACACTAAACAAAAGAGTACTAAGCTGTAGCTAGACGAAACTTTGATGGTTTTCAGAAATCAAATGCACCTGAAAACGTTATTTCTTCTGTTATTCATGTTCTCATCAATGATATAGTTTTCCCATAATAGCAGCACAGGTAACATTAAATCTGTTCGTATCGGTTATTCTTTTACAATCATGCTTGTAATATAATGAAAACAACTAAGATAAATGAAGTAAAATTAAATTACATGCATACAGAGTCATATTTTGTATTTAAAATTCTTAACATCCTAATCTGCCTCAGAAATATTAATTTATCCAACCCTGTTCTGCATAATTTTGTGAATAAAAAAAGTAATGTTTTCAAACCCCACGAGAAATGTATCGCACAGCTATACAAATATTCAAAATTACAACTCAGGGCTAGACATTCCAGTCTTTAGTCACTGTTTCGGTTGCCAAAAGTTGCAAATTCATTTTGTAACAAATGAAGACAGTAACAAGAGTCACAAGTGAAGCTAACGTCACTCACCCGTTCTGATGTTGGCCCGATAGTGGAATATGTTAACAACTGGCAAAGTAGTCATTACCCAGATGAGATAATATAGTAAATTCATCCAATCAGAACACAGCTTATCCTATTCACACGGATTACCTGGAATAATTGCAGTTCACCATGGTTTCTTAAACACGGTTTCTTCATTCACTAAGCCATTGTAACATGCATTTTTGTCCGTAAAGTGAGTTATTGCAAATAATTATGAATTACAGCAGTTCTTATCAGCAATGTTTACGCTTATATGGCACAATTTTGATACACAAATAATTATACTTGTGTTAGGTGAAGTGTTTTGAATGTTCATTCATTGTTGTGTACATGTTCTTTTCTTGTACTAAAATGTGATGTCTAAAAACGCTGCATGCGACATATGTTTGACCAATTGACCAATTGAATATATTTATCACACGGCTTGTCTCTTGCATCTTTCTACGATCTCATGTATATGTAGCGTTTTCTATTCCTTGTCATTAGTGTAATTCTGCAATTTAATTTAGTTGCTTTTGAGCTCTCTAAATTCAGGTATCGATTGTACAGATCAGTGAGATAATAGTCAACACTTATGCGAAACCCTAAGTAGACGGGTAAGGGCAGGGAAAGGGCCAATATTTAAGTGTCTAATTTATACCTCAGTGGCTGCAATATGTAGCAGCTGTATTACCACAGCCTAAGCACTCTGTGGGTGATCTATACAAGCAGTTTTGTACATGACTTAAGCCAGTTTCTCCTTGCACCGCTTTTGGCAAATTACATTGCTAGAGGATCTCAGCATATAGATTTTAACTTTCAAATATTCCGTTAAACAGTAATGAAAGATTCAAATTATTGACATCTTTCTCAATTTGTCAAAAGGCATGGCAGCTAGGCTTTTGTTTCATATTTCAGATTGCGTCAAGGTATATAATCCTTTTATGTTTTCTTTCTGTTGAAGTTTTGAAATAATGTGTTTCCTATCGGTAATGATATTTTATGGCGTGGTACCAGTAAAACATGTGTTTCATGCCTCTCTTAGGTCGGGTCTTGATAAAATGCTTCTAGGTCAGTAATTCTGCTCAGGAGTTCATATTTAAATTTAGAGCTTTTGTCTGAATGTGCCTTTCATTCTGAAATATTTAGGACCGGGACTGAATTGTATCATGACATTATTGGAAAGAATTCGTCTTCATTTTGAAATGTATTTTATTGTGGCTGTAAAAGCACAGTGGTGGAAGAGCACACGTCACGAAAATGTGGAGTATGGTCACAAACTATGTTTTGACTGAAGAATAAATGTAACCAAGATCCCAAGATGTGTTCGTCGTCTTTTGCATGTACATATGATGTTCAAAAGCTGTCTAGTCTGAGTATATACTAATCTACAATGGCAGTGTCAACCGTTGGAATCCTAGTGCCATTGGAATGCTGGCCTGCGTTCAGCTTAGTGAAATACATGTATGGAAGATATAAGAAAATTAATGTTGGTCTGACCTCAGTGTCTCCTTTTTGGGTCCTCATTTTTACATGCGTTGTTTGACCCTATTGTGTCTCTTTATGGGTCCTCATTTTGATATGTAAATGTCAGTATCCTCATAAGATATTTAGTGCTTTATTAACTGATTGAATAATAATAATAATAATAATAATAATAATGATAATAATAATAATAATAATAATGATAGCATTAGGGTCCGTTCTTGTTATTCAAATACAATCAAATATACTCAGATGAACTCCAATATGCTTATATATTTATTTTATATTATTAAATATATTCATTTTGAATTAAACACATGGAATAAATGGTGATATTTATTAATCTAGCATTATCGTTGTGAGTCGTCCAGTGATAGTCTAAGAATAGGCCAATAGGATAAGCTTAATTGTTAAATTGTTGGTTAAACGCATTTTGCGGATAATTTTCACTTACTTAACCATTAAAAGCTCCCCATAACATGTCCCAGCTAGAAACCTAAGCGAAATATTAGATGTAGCAGTTAATACTTGTATTAAAGGCATTTTATAAATTTCATAAAGACAATAATAAGTCATAACAACGATATTTGCAGAAATATAAACTCCATAGTCACATTTCAAATCAAGTTATGTTCATTTAACATTGCGTGTTTTATAGTCTGTTTAACGTTGTTGCATTGTACGTTCATTATTCACATGTTTTCGGACCTGTCTTTGATGTCATCTGTTTACTTTGCTCTTTTCTTGTCTTTTTTTATATAGAAAGTTCATGAAGAGCTTTCTTTTTGTTCTTTTCATTGCTGTCTCCACATGACCTCGATAATATACTGGGAGCTGTAATTTGTGGTCAAACTATAATTTCCTGCGCTGTAGAGTGAACTCCAGGCTTCTAGAACATAGCATTTACAACTGGACTCATGTTCTCTATAAAACTGTGTGTGTTTTGGGGCTGCCAAATGATTTTTGGTTTCATAGCATTATTAATTGACTCGGCACTATTTTCCGTCCAAAAATTATCGTTCGTTCTGTAAAGCTGTGGTAGAAGCAGCAGAGGGGGCGAATCGGACATTTTGTCCAATCGTTATTTTGCTTAATTATTACTTTCTGCACTCAACGATCTAGTGTCGTCAGCGCCTGGTAAAAAAAAAACGACGACGTCGTTGGGGGATCGTCGCGTCGTCATTTGGTTTAATTAACACCTTCTGCGCGCCGATCCCCAGCGTCGTCAGCGTCCGGTAAGCACATCGACGACCGCGTCGATGTCATCGCCCCCTCTGCTGCTAAGAGGTTATTTACAATGAAAATTATTTACAACTAACCGAATATTTGGTCAAGTCCGATACGATATCGTGTCCGAGGATCATGTAAATTTATCGTTATGAATCCATGTGGGGTCGACTGAGCATGACTAAAAAAGTTTCGAAAAACATTAAAGTCCATGTCACCGCCGCACCATGTCTGCCAAATATTTCGTAGCGTGTGTGTATCAACGCCGTTGAATACAGCAAGAATATTGCAGTTATCTCTGATTACTTTTGGAATCTGAGTGTATCGTTGAGTGACATATATCACGTCAGTGTTTTTATGCCTGCCTCTGGAAAATATCCTAGCTGGGTTCTTTTGATTGTCTAACATAACATCATCGTACACGACTAGATTGTTAACGTCGCCATCAATATCATCAATACCCGGTGCATCATTGATATCCGTAATAAACTCAATAACATTCTTTTTAGCGATCGCTGATGCATTCTCGTTGAAATCTTTCAACACCTCGTAGCATCGTTGATCATCTACGCTAGGAGCAACCAAATACAACTTATCCCACTTCATCCATCTCATTATTAAATTGAGTAACAATTGCGTCTTGCCGGATCCAGATGGTCCGATGATAATCATCCGGATCGAGTTTGGTAACGCTGCAACATGCTTAACTGGTTCTCTTGTTTTAGTCGCCGAAAAATCAATTATATTCATATCTCTATACATAAATTATGGATCTATATTGTGTGAAGTGTAGAGTGCGTACTGGCACAAATGATATGACAACCGTTACGACAAGAAATAACAGATCGGCGCTTACTGGTAAGTGTGTACAATGCGGTACAAAGAAATTTAGATTTATTTCTATTAGACCCGGAGATGTTTTAAAAAAAAGCGAGGAGGTGACATCGCAGCCAAATTGGCAAAACTCCCCGGAACACCGTGGGCAAAGTATCCAGGAGAAAAACACCTCCCAGGATATAACTACTGTGGCCCCGGAACACGATTAGATATTAGACTCGATGCTCAGGATCAGCCCAATCCAGGTGAGTATCCGATAAATGCTATTGATAAGGCGTGTCATGCTCATGATGTTGCTTACAAAAGTAGCGATCTGCAACAGCGTCATATCGCGGATGTAAAATTAATTCACGCGCTAAATGCTATTCCTGATAAATCCGTCAAAGAAAAATTGGCCTCATGGTTGGTAAAATCGGCTATGAAAGGTAAATTAATGATTGGCGCTGGTAATTAATAACAATCATCCAAGAAAAACGATGGATTCCATCTATTATTCTCCGAGAGGATACTGGAAGGGGAAGGCCGCAATTGGTAAGCTTGCAAGCGCTGCAAAGGTAACAAAGACCACTGCGGCTAATTGGTTATCCAAACAGGCTATATGGCAAATCTATCTACCACCGCCTAAACAAATCAACTTCTCGCGCTTTGATGTCAGCGTACCTAATGAAGTTCATCAGGCTGATATACTATTTCTGCCGCATGACAACGGTTACAAATACGCGCTAACCGTAGTTGATGTTGCGAGTCGATACAAACAAGCGGAACCGTTGAAAACAAAGTCAGCAACTGAAGTAGCCGATGCGTTTGAGAGGATTTATCGAAGAGGTCCTCTGCGCTGGCCAAATCTATTACAAGTTGATCCTGGTAGTGAATTTCGCGGCGCTGTTTTATCAACGCTGAAACATCATAGCGTCGCGATACGACGAGGTCATACTGCGCTACATCGTGATCAGGCAATTGTTGAACGATTCAATCGGACTCTCGCTGAACGGTTATTTGGATATCAATACGCGAAGGAATTCATTCAAGAAAAACGATCTCGTGAATGGGTCAAAAGGTTGCCAGGTGTAATTGCAGCGTTAAATAACGAGATTACCCGAGTAATCAACATGAAGCCCAGCGACGCGATTAAATACGAGTATATACCCGGAAAATTAAAAATAAATAGCGTTTCTAAGCCGATTCTTGGCGATGTCACTGTTAGATATCTATATGAACCAGGAGAGCTTGAAGGCGGTAAAAAAAGGGCTACCGATCCTATTTGGAGTGTTACCACACATAACATATCAACGATAACACGATCAACTGGTAGACCACCGATCTATAGACTGGATTCAACTGCTCCTCAGCGCGGATTTACACGCGAGCAACTACAAGTGATACCTAACGATACTCAATTACCCCCACGTGGTCTTAACTAGCGCCGTTGCGTCTATTGCACTCAAGACAGGTCAACCTCACATTGTTTTTGACATGACCGAGACTGTTATCGATCCTATCCACGGTAAATTGGCGAGTGTCTTTATCCGAATAACGCCAACTCATTATACAATTGCAACTCGCGCAGTGATTATTCTGTTGTTGTCGTAGCGAGATTATTAATTCGGCATCAATATCAAAACGCCGCTGTTTTTTTTTATCCTGTTGGCGGTAACCCGAGAGTTTTCTATCAATGACGCTTGCATCGATGGTGACTTTGTCGCCGGCTTCGTCAGTGACTCCGTCATCGGCTCCGTCAATAACAATTCTTCGAAGCTGATTTATCCTTCGTACTCTGGACACTGCAAGATAGACTAGATTTGACCATTCGATGCGATTATCAACTATCCAAACAATTGTGTCCGTGATGGTTAGTCCCTGCGAGGAATGTATTGTTGTTGCGTATCCTAGCGTCCACGGGGATTTATCAGCACGTAGCGCGTCCTCGACGACGCTGATATCAACGAGCACGATATCATTCAGCACGAGAATTTGTTTTTCTGTCCGGCCTGGAATTTCAACTTCAATGTTCTGCCGCCGTGTGTCCGCGGGTCTATAACATAACGGCACTGGACGCGTTGGAAACTTTTCCTTATGCAACGTAAACAACTTCCGCTGAAGTGTGTCTCTGACTATCTTTCTACTCGCTACAATCAAATCGTTTGGTCTCCATGTTTCCCAGAATTCATTTAACGGCGTTTCCGGAATCACCTCGCGAATTATTTCACATTGAATTCTATCCGGCTGTAATCTGATTAATTTCTTAACCTCGCGCAGTTGTTCATCAAGTGCTCGGTAATCAGTATCGGTTTCTTCATAATAGTCCACAAAACCCCTTAACCAATCATGTGGACCCTCGCCGACAAATGGTGGTGGTTGGCCATGGTCCCCACACATGATTACCGCTGTATTCGCGCGCAGCAACCACTCAAGAAACATTTGTAAAGTATCTAACGAAACAGTACATATCTCATCCCAGATGATAATGTCGGGAATAAATTTTTCACCCATTCGATCAGGAGTCCACTCACCGCCGCTGTATCGAAAGAAGCTGTGATAAGTAACGGCGTCAACATTTCGTTGTTTTATCTCTCGCGCTAGTCTATGAGTCGGTGTAAGCACGATTATACTTGCCCGCGTTCGAAATAATTCAATTGCCCGAGTCGTCTTTCCTGACCCGCCACAGCCGCTTAAATAAACCGTCTTGTGTCTACAAATTGGATCAGAACACGATGGTGCATTAGACCATTCTGACAATTTATCACCGCGTAAGTAGTTGTTCTCAACGGTGACATCTGCTGACGGGGAATAATCGCGTCGTATTTCATTTTTAATTCTCCATGTACCCCAACTCTCGTCCGGACTAGTAAACTCGGCTACGTTTTCCTTATACTTTACGTCTATGTAAAACGAATCAACGGCTACTCTAACCGCGGTATCGGGGAATCTATTTATCATCGAGAATAAATTGATAGCGGCATATCCCAGCATAGACGCCCTCAAATGTGGATACGCCGGGCTGTCTCCATCGCTGTAGGTAACAACTGTACCCAACCTCGTTCCATTGGACAAGAAAGCTGTTTTGCAGTTCACGTATCTATTTTTTGCCACTGTGTCCTTGATTACGAAATCATATTCTGCGTCATCTATAATCAGCCGTGAGCAATATCGTTTGTAGTCGTGGTTTTTTCCACCTTGTGTGAACTTACCAATTATTCTTCTACCGAGATCTTTTGCCTCGCGGTTTCGTTGGTTAAATATCCTCCTGGACCATTCGATGATATATTCCTCGTCGGCATCAATGTTTTTTCTGGACTCGTCAATTATGCTATCTAGACGCTCCGGTTCTGGTAACCAGACTTCAGTCTGTGCCCGGTATGATATAATCGCGTCACTGACAATCAACGAAACTAGCATGCTACAATCAATCATATACCGTAGCAGCGCTATTGGCAGCCATCTCTTTTCAGCCATGTGTCTACCGATCCAAATATAACAACAGCGATGGAGTCCTGCCGCGAATTCAAATGATACTATGCGAGCGAATCCGGTTAAATCAAAATCAGGCAGTGGTCCATTAATAGCAACACGAATCATTTCATGACTGGGGTGTCCAAATCGTCTAAAGTACTCAGCGGCGGATCCATACCCGAGAAAACTCGCTGGATAACAGGCAACCATATCAACCGAGATCATAGCGTCGCGGTTGTATTCAGTGTTCCATAGTCCACCGTGATAGTATTCCAAACAACTGGATTGTACATCCGGTAGAAATTCCCTGCGCGTTGGTCTCCACGCATTTTTCCTTGCTGCAACATGAGCTACAACCGATGGAATCGTAAAACAATTTGTTAGCAGTTGTTCATCATGCTCCTCAAATTCTATGGCGGTTTTTTTCATCCTGTTGTGAAATGCTTCAGTGCGATATAATTCACCGTTTGGTCTTACAAACTGATCAAAGGTATCCGCATCGTTTTCAGCGCTGCGAAGTAACCACATTGATACAGGGTCGTTTTTACACAAGTAGGCAATAGCATCAAATAGTTTCCTCTCCGCGAGAAAACCGTCCTTGGAGAATTGTTCTCCCAGGAATTCTTCGGGTATGTACTTTACTGTTCTATCCCGTGGAAATATTGTGATCACGGGCGTCCATGCGTGTTCGTTATGATCAATAATTTTGATTGGGGCTCCCTTCGATTTATACTTCGATTCGTATAATACTTCACCGGTTATCGTTGTAACGGTTATTGGAAATCTCAGCGATGTTTCTAATCTCGCTATGTCGCTGATGGTTGCTCCACGCTCTTTTACGGTTAGTTCCCACTGGTTGATTTTGCTACGTCGTAAATCAGTCAATTTGTTTCCTCGACATGCATTTGTAAAATGCTCTATTATTCGTTCTGCTACACAATTTATCCCAGTTGACTGTTTCATCGGTTTCAGTTTTCCGATATCAGGTTTCTTATTTAACGGGTATATTCCATAAACAACTGCTGTTTCAGGATACGCTCGTTCATAGTATGGTTTGTCAATTCCGGTTAACAACCCCGGCTTGGAGTCGCGGCTGACAGTGACTGTTTTCTTGTCGCTGAGAACTGGTTCAAATTTATCACGCATGATCCAATCGCCTGATTCCACCCGGACAATGAATTTTACTCTGAAGAAATACCTTTTACCGTCAAGTTGTGATATTATCATTGCTGCGCGGTTGTCGTTCATGGTAGCATCAACAATGCCATCAATTCGAAATGTTGACCAACTGTGAGATGCGCCATCACGCTTGAATTCATTGATACAATCGCGTATTTTACTCAACAGGGTTTTATCGTTTATTAACGCTTTTGATGTGTCCTTGAGGACTCTATCGAGATTAAACCTAATATTTTTCCGGGGTTTAATTGCTGCCAATCTCTCGAACTCATCCATATAATTAAAACAAGTATTTAAATGAAAGAATATAGTATAATGAATCACTGCAAATGGTTGATGATTGGGTCGACAACCCCGTGCAATAAATCATGTAGAGGTGAATTCTGCGGGTATCATTTACAAAGCGTTCGTAATGGTTCTCTTGGCCCCCTCCCGTGCTTGGTTTGCCACGTCGGTGTAAGAGGAAAATCACAGTTGTGTATCAATTGTGGCGGAAAGCGATACAGGGAACTAAAACGCTATTATGACAAGCGAATTAAAAACGCCGTCATTGACCCCACCGCAGACTTCGTCATCAAAACTCCTCAGGACTACATTGCAAGGTTTATAATTAAACCAAATAATAAATTAGACAAGTAGTATTATTATACAAATGGAACAAGAGTTCAGACCTCACCCTGTGTTTGTTAATTACGAGGCATCTCGCGACGGTATTGTTAGAAACCGCAGACTGAAGAAGCCGGTTGGTACCGTAAATAATCACGGATACTTGCGATTTAATGCTGGGAAAAAAATCTGTCTTATTCACAGGATGGTGTATGAAGCGTTTAACGGACTGATCAACGACGGTCTCGTTATTGATCACATTGATGGATGTCCTCAAAATAACAGACTGTGTAATCTAAGAGCTGTTACACCGAGTCAAAATTCCAAATTTGGAAAAACAGGAGGGATGAGAAAGGCAAAACCCGTAAAGTCATTTGATACAATAACGCACGAGGAAAAAATATTTCGCTCTATGAATGCGGCTGGTAAATACTTCGATATTTGTAGTAAATCAGTTCTAGATGTTGCGGAGAATATAACTAAAACAGCGATCTCAAAAAAGACGGGTCATAGAATTCGATTTTCATATATAACATCAAAGGGAGATAACTCGTTTTGTGATAGCGTCGCATGACAAGAGTTACGTCCCTTGAAGTCTAATTAATGTTGCGTCCCTTGAAGTCCAATTAATGTTGCGATTAATTAATCATTTTACGATGAAAACTAATGAAATACACGCTATTATCTAACAGCTGTATTCTTTTTTTTAATGTTTTATTTGAGTATTTGGTTTCATTTAAATGCCGTGAAACACCATTAATAAGTATTTAAGGATTCAAACGATTCAAGGGAATTCAAATTAACACACACCTTGTGACTGACGCCGCTGTATTAGTCACTTTATATACAAGATGACTCGTTATAAGCCTGGGGCTTTCGAAAGCCAATTCAACTAATCAAAACTAACCCACGCTCTTGACCCGGGCGTGTGGTTGTCTTTTGTTTACAATCATGCAACCGGGTTAATTTAATTGGGTTGCTTTTGATTGGTTGAATTGGCCGTAGAGTTCCGCCCCGCCGTTTTATGTTTGTGCTGTCTTGTGCCGTCCCATCATCCATCAATCATTTCATTATAAATATATTCATCCTTAATTAAGTACATGTAGTGATGTCCCCCAAGCATATCTTCTGGGCGGTCTACGATGACGTTTGTCACCCTAGGCCTCCCTCCCGGAGATGTATGCTTTGGGGTTCCAAGATGTGAATGTCCTTAATTAAGTATATGTATATGCCTGCAATCTGCCACAACACTCGAGTGGAGATCTACGGCATTGTACTGTCCATGTATGCCTGCAATCTGCCACAACACTCGAGTGGAGATCTACGGCATTGTACTGTCCATACAAAAAACGGGGTCAAAAATGGCCCCAATAATTTTATTAAAATTTTTGATATTAGAAATAAGATGTTTTATAAGAATAATGAATATCGAAGACATCAATAATATATTAACTGAGATTTCAAAATTAAAAAATCAAGGAATTGAATTATCTGATGGTCTCGACAGTGAAAAAATATTATCCGATTATGAGATTATTAACGAACAGTCGAAACGGGGGCGTTTTACCCTGGCCCGCGAGTATTTTTTTATAAAACGATTACAACATACGATTAATGAGAACCTGTACCACAATGACGCAAATGCATTCATTGGACTATTTACTGCCGTTGAAATAATACGAAAAAAACTCGGACGTGTTTATGAACGACGCCGGGAGATTTCTAGTAAGATCAAAAACATTAGAAGGATTATAGACGAAAACTCCGTGGAGCCCCCGATGGTACACTCGGCGGAAAATTAGAAAATTGCGGATCAATTTACAATAATGGTAGGTGAATCACTTACTACTCGGCTAGCCAGAGAGCGGCTAGCAGCGCTTAGAAAGTTTATACCGTTACGAGACAGAGTGAGAGAGAAACTTCAAACGCGACAACAAATGCAAACTGATTTTGCTGTTGGAAGTGAACAGTTATTTGCCCCGGTAACTAAAGCGACTAAGGATGTTACGGCGGCAACTGTACCCGTTCTTGGTGCGCTTGAAAAGATAGCGGCTCAGACCGAACAAACAAAAAGGTCTTTAGAAACACTTCCTGCAAAAATAGCGGCTGCTACAACACGGAGGCCGCCACCACTCGCTATAACCGAACCACAAGAACCCTATGTTACAATGGCCGACGAAGAAGAACTAGGCGCTACTGCGAAAGAACCAGAAGAAGAAATACCAGAAGAAGAAATACCAGAAGAAGAAATACCGGAAGAAAAAGAGGGGAATATACCCCGTATTGTACTCAAGAAGAGCACAATAGATGAAATTAGAGGCTTCAGCAACAGGGAAGAATTAATTAATTTTACTGCCAACAATTTTGCTAAGAACATACGAGATAAGAAGCATATCAATAGCGGTTACGAGAAAAATATAAAGTCGTTAAAGGACTGGGCAAGAATAGTGTATTTAGCGAGTAAACATAAAGATGCATTACCACATCGTAGTAAATCCGATTACGACGCATTCCACAAGGAAGTTAAGAGTATAACACCAAAAAAAGGAAAAGGATACTCTGTTGGTAAAGAATCCTACGGCGTTACCTGTCCTAATAGTGTTCTCAGTGATATATCACGGCTGGAAGTACTAATCGGAGGAAAACGAGCCGGAAATAACTCTACGGAAATAATCAATGAGGCCGCTGATATTTGCAAGCGGTTATTTGCAGGCGGTATTATGGACATTAATGCATATCGAACGCTCATAGACGAACTCGTGGATGATTAATTGGAAAACTGGTGTTTTTAATAAGGATGATCATACACTACAACCACGATAAACCAGTACTCGTCTACGTGGTAAACTCACGATTGCCTGTTTACCGCGCGTACTATGGAGATGGTCTCGGTAGCACCATTGCGGGGTTATTTACAAGAATGGCTCCAAAAGTAGCGCCGTTAGCCAAACAATTAGGAATGAAGGCTATTGATGTTATTCGTGATAAGGGTATTAGTGCCATTGGAGATGTTGCCGGAAGGGCGTTTTCTGCCGCACGAGACAAACTAATGTCATTGGTGAAATCCAGGAGAAAAAAACAGAAACCACCGGTAATGCCATCAACGACAGTGATGCCTGCAAATGTCAGTAAAGTAATAAATAACGCCGTGGAAGAAAAATTAGAGTCATTGGCGACGACTCCGTCGTTGGCGACTTCGCCATCCGCCGATGCGGCAACCAACGCGCTCATGAACGCGATAGCGGGAAGTGGTTTAAATTCAAAGAATTTACGACGAAAAAATCGCAATTGAAAACATCAACATGATAAATAATAAAATGTTTGCGCGAACCGCTGATCCCGCGTTTGATATGGATGCCCCAGTGCGCAGGGATGATTCTGTCCGTGATTATCAATATTATTCTTATTATGCAGCGCAACCTGACCTACGATCGCGAATTGAACTTCAAGTCCAAGATACCAGTAAATACTTTCTGCCGTGTGAAGCGTTTATCGAAATCGAGGGAGAACTCGTGACAAATACCGCCGATAATGCACCATACCCAAATGACCATCGTGTTCGAGTTGGCTTCGTCAACAACGGTATCATGGCGTTATTTGAGAGCGCCAGATATCTTATTGACGGGCGAGAAATTGAATCAATAGAACGCGAGGTTGATGTTGCAACAACGATAATTGGGTTGGCGAGATACTCGGATGATTATACAAGATCGGCGGGCCCATCTATGATGTTTGCGAAGGACACCACCAATAACGCTGACCATATTCAGTACATCAACGTGCTGGTGGAAAGAGATACCGCAGTTGACCAGGTTGAAGCAACCAATCCAGATCGCAGAGCAAAACCAGGCGCTAATTTCAATATTATAAAAAGCACCAACAATGATTACAATCTAGGATTCGCAGCACGAGTAGGAATGTTGCAAGGACCACGCCGACAGTTTTCATGCGCGATTCCACTCCATCACATATTTGGATTCTGCAGAAATGTTAGAAAAGTCATCTATGGGGCTAAGCATACAATCGCGCTGACGCGAAGGGGCGATGATAACAATGCAATATGGCATGCTGCTGGCGTCGCTGCCGGTAAAGTCATTTTAACTAAAATGGCATTGTGGATGCCGGTGCTGACTCCATCAGTTACCACGGAAGCACGATTGTTAGCATTTATGGAACAGGGAGGGAAATCGTTGTTGAGTTGGCTAGCGGTAACAACTGATGCTAAAGAGGATAACGTCGCCGATACGTTTACATGGCACCTGGCGTCAAAACAGGGTGTTTCAGCCCCGCGTCATATATTCATAGCGCTACAGAATAGGGAACGATTGGGCAGTCAAGAACACAGCCATATGATATTTGATCAATTAGGAGTCAGGGATGTTTCGCTGAGAATAAACGGACAACAGGAACCATCCGAGGATATACAGCTTAATTACGGCGATAACCATATCGCACGTGTGTATCATCGATTGCTGTCGTATATGGGTCGTGATCAAAACGTCGACACTGGTTTGCAAATATCACAACTTGATTTTAAAAACCTGTATCCGATTTATTATTTTTCGCTGGAACATCTTGATTTAACGAGACAATCCGTCGTTGATATACACTTCCGAGCTCGTATAGCCCCGGGTGGTGTTAATTATAGAGCGGTTGCTGTCATTCTCAGCGATAAATCAATGCTGCTAGAAGGTGTTGGTGGACGAATGAGAATCATTGATGCACCAGTGGAAAACATGTAATTGAAAGCACAAACGCGTTTACAATAAAATGTCGTATAGTGTAGTCAGTGTAGAGTTGACTGATGGTCAAGTCAAGAAATTACGATCAAAGTCGGCTAAACAATGCGGAACCACAATAACGCTGAAGCCGTCACAGATGGCAGGTGGTAATCATAAGATATCGTTGACGGCGCGTCAAATAAAACATTTCAATGATGCGATGAAGAATAAAAAGGGTGTTCAAATAGATTTTTCCGCCGCAGCAATTAAAAACATGGAAAAGACCGGTGGGATATTTCCGCTGTTAGCTGCGATTCCAGCGTTGATTGCCGCGGCCGCACCAGCAGTGGCTAAGGCGGCGGCGTTGGGGGCCGTTGGTACCGCGGCGGGGATGGCATTGAAGAAGGCAACCGGGAAAGGTTACAAAAAAAAACGACCCGTGGCCGGAAAGGGTCTAAGACTACCGGGAACCCCGTATTCATGGTATTCGGGAAAGGGTCTAAGACTACCGGGAACCGTTTATTAACTCGGGAGTCAATGACTCCTGAGTCTATGACTCCAATGTCTAATTTTGATTTAATAGACGCCGCAAACGCGTTAGCGATAAAAAACTTCAGAGGTGTTTTTATGAGGGATCAATTACCGGCGGCCCCAAGGAATACTGAAACAGGCATAATTAACCTCGATGGGTCCTCCGGAGCGGGAACTCATTGGGTTGCGTACGCGATTGATCCGCGTGCAATCGTCTATTTTGATTCATACGGGTTAGCCCCGCCGAAAGAGTTCATGCGGTATGTCCGGGCGTGTTCAGCCCCGGCGTGTTCAACCCGGGTTTTTTATTCCACGCTGCCAACACAGCAATTGAGTGACCCACCGATATGTGGCCGTGAGGTATTGAACGTACTCGCGGCGATTTCATCATCGCGAAAACCACCTCATGTGGTTGTAAACGAATACACTAGTGGGGTCGTAGAAGCTCAACGGATTTTAGAGAATAACATTTACAATAATAATGATTGATATCTGGGGACGACCGGTTTCGGCGCTGAAAGAATACACGGAAACGGCCGCCGCCGACATAAAAAAACTAATTGAGGATGAAATCGCTGATATGTTGAATCTAACAAGTGTTGACCCGGGCGAAATAGTTGTATTTCAAGACCGCCAGGGTAAATTGAAATCCGGTAATATGTCACTGAATGACGTTTTAATACGACAGCGTGATGCCGCCGAGGACACTATCGCGCTGTATACCAGCGACGGACGACTCAAACCGGGTGGACATATATCAGCGGTGACGGATAGGGTAACATTAGTCCAGGACGGTTTTACAAGGTTAGATAGATCGGTGACCGAACTTGACGTGCAGGTGAAAAAATCTGTCGCCGAGGTGAAAAAATCTGTCACCGATATACAACTCACTACCGCTAGTTTTTTTGGAACCCCGACGGTAACCGAACCGAATCTTGCAACAATAAAAAATACTATTTTGGAGTTTACGACGCTGTCGGGCCAATTTACCTCGTTACGAAAAAATGTTAACAGGATCGATGACAACTTTGATAAATTCCTTGGTAAAAAAAATGCCAAACCGGATGAAATCACAATAACTATAAATGATATCACTGCGTATGGACAGGAAATAAAAACAATCAAAACTGATGTTGCAACAAACAAAAGGAGTGTAGACGCGCATGAACGGGAAATAGAAATAATCGACGCTAATGTTGCAACGATCATAAATAATGTAGACTCGCATGGACGGAAAATAGAAACAATCAAAACTGATGTTACAACGATCATAAATAATATGGACACGCATACACAGGAAATAGGAACAATCAAAACTGATATTGAAGCGAACAAAAAGGGTGTGGACGCGCATACACAGGAAATAGGAACAATCAAAACTGATGTCGAAGCGAACAAAAAAAATGTAGACGCGTATTGGCGGGGAATAGGATTAATCAAAACTGATGTTGCAGCGAACAAAAAAGGTATAGACGTACATACATATGAAATAGGAACAATCAAACTTGATGTTGCAGCGAACAAAAAAAGTATGACCGAGAATACACGGGAAATAGAAACAATCAAAACTAATGTTGCAACGAACAAGAATAATATAGACGCGAATTTGCGTAGAATAGAAATAATCAAAACTGATGTTGAAGCGATTAAAGACGGACTACCGAGAATAACAGAGCAACTCGAAACTAATATTGAAGCGAACAAAAAAAATGTAGACGCGTATGGAGGGGAAATAAAAACAATCAAAACTGATGTTGAAGCGATTAAGGACAAACTACCTAGAATGACAGAGCAACTCGAAAAAATGAAAACACCTCATGGGATCATCGGCAGTGGCGTATACACGGTTCAATACGGATCATTCGATTGGACTCCTACGCGTAATGCAATAGATGTCACCGCAATTGTTAAGGGCATTTATCGATTGACATTGATTTCGGCGATGCAGTTCAGTATATCATCGCCTAGTTCATCCGGGTTTAACAATACAATATCAACAATCATCGACAAGGATACAATCGAACGGTTTATAATTAAAGCCGTTGATAGCAGTCTATTTAGGGCAAACATCACATGGTATGCGGAATTTGTAGTGGATCTAAGTAATTAAAAACACTAGCTCTTTTAAAATAAAAATGACCACCAAGGAAATTGAATCAGAGGTATCACCGACGTCACATCAATATCGATTCGATACCGCAAAAGAATTTTCCGCGAACTTGAAAACGCTTTCCGAACAATACCGTGTAAAAATAAAAAAATACCGTCGTAAAATAACCGCCATCGACGCGGTCGTGTACTCGGTGTCGGGTATAATAGCCGGTACCGGTGTTATTTTATCCACGGTAACCACGATAGCCCCGATCGCTGTTCCAATCGCTGTCTCCGCAATGACAACAGTTGCTGGAGTCGCCAACGCAATCACTAAAAAGATATCATCGTGTTTTCAGAAAAAACTCAACGAGTATACAGTAAAACATCAAATAGTATCCGACGCATACTCGAAATTATCCGGGTTGATCTCGTTATCGATTGATAATTTGTTCGTATCCGATGTTGAATTCTCCACGATGGTCCAGTTGTATAGCTCCGCGATGTCAAAAATCGAGGATTTTCAACTGGAAGCCGGAACCACCTCAATGGGCTCTGGTTATTAATATTAAACACTAAAGACAACAAATAATAATAATGTCACTGAACCCCGAAGGGTTTCAATTACTTCAGCGGATCGCGGAGAACACCACTCCGGTACAAACAAATATGATATCGATAACATCAACGAAACCCGAATTCAGTGTAAACTTTCCATCACCGGTTCCAGTGAAGGAAATAGCGCTGGCAAAATTGCGAGTATATCACAGTTGGCCTAATATTCGAGCGGACGCATTTAACGGACAACAACCTAATAACTCGCTGGTTTTTGCACGGAAAAATAAACCCGATGGAACCCCAAACTGGGAGGAGGTTACAATACCAACTGGGTCATACCAAATAGAACAAATCAATAAAGAATTTCAACGCAGGATAAAATCGATCACAGGAAAGGAATCAAAAATCGCTATTACGGTTCATGAACCGACGTTATCGTCGACGATTGAAATAAGCACACCGGGGTATATGGTTGATATTTATAACAGTTCAATAAGAACCATACTAGGATGGCCTAAGAATCCACCTTATGAAAACCCCGAGGGCAAACAATCGTATCATGAGATTAATCCCAATTATCGAGATGTTTTGTTTGTTATGAAAAACTCGTCACCCCCCGACTGGTTTACATTTCAAGACAGGAATACCATGTATTGGTATTTTAGGTACGAGAAAACTCCTGGATCGGTCGTCGAGGTCGAAGTTAATTTAAATGATATCGATAGGTTTTTTATCGAGATTAATCGTATTTACCAATCACAACTAGAACAGCTACGGGAAACAAAAGCACAAAAACACGTTGAGGTGTTAAATCAACTTATATCAGACATGGAATATATCAATGAAAGAATCATCGGGGTAATATCCACTAGCAGAATTGATAATAAACAAAAATTCCTAACCGAGTATAATATCGCAGAAGCCGATTTACCCGATTTTAAGTTTCCAAGATACAACACGCCAGAACTAAGAAAGTCTCTTAATGATTTTATCGGTCCATCAACTTATATCCTCAGACACGATAACGGGGATGATGGTAGGCATATTGCTCCATACAACGTAAATATCGCATCGGTGATAGCAATCAATCTAGTGTGTGATGTTATCGAAGGGAGTTACCAGGTAGATACCAATCAATCAAATCAAGCTCAACAGGGATATATCCTTTATTCATTTTCACCAACAGCCCCTCCGGGATTTTTAATCGTTGAGAATCCGATTAATCCGGTCTATATGCGATGCCATGATCGGTTTTTAACGAGAATTAATTTTAAACTCACCGATCAGTCAAATAACCTAATTGATCTACAGGAGGAGGAGTTAGTGATCACTCTGTTTGTAAGATCATTGTAAATAACCACTTAGCAGCAGAGGGGGCGATGACATCGACGCGGTCGTCGATGTGCTTACCGGACGCTGACGACGCTGGGGATCGGCGCGCAGAAGGTGTTAATTAAACCAAATGACGACGCGACGATCCCCCAACGACGTCGTCGTTTTTTTTTTACCAGGCGCTGACGACACTAGATCGTTGAGTGCAGAAAGTAATAATTAAGCAAAATAACGATTGGACAAAATGTCCGATTCGCCCCCTCTGCTGCTGTAGAAACATGTGATGATTTAAGCGGGTCTTAACAACCTTGTGGAACTATATTATAAACGTTTCTTTCTTTGTTGTGGTTATTTCTTTTGAAATATTTTCAAATTCAAAATTGTAAAATACGTTTACTAGTTCTGGCTCACTGAAAACGAATCTTCATTCGTCCTCTTTTATATGATAGTCAAGCCAGGACATATTGTAGTTTAAATAGTACTTACTGTGTTTCGTACATAGTATCCTGGTACACGCCGGCAAGGCCTACTTTTGTTAATGCCTCCTCATCGTCTATTCCGAATTCCATAATTCCAGGTATTCCTAAATTAATATCACCATTGGTAGGTACCAATTGTCAGGCAATGTAGGAATAAAATGTGCGATATGATTTTTATGTCGCTTCTCGATCAAGATATATTGCACCGAACAACAAAGAATAATAGTGGATCTCTATATGTATTACGTGGATCTCTGTATTTATTCATCTGCATTTTTTATAAACAAATGTTTTGCCGTAATTGTGTCCCAGGATGAGAGTTCTATCTATTTCAAATTTACCAGACTTTGGTTTTATGAAGAGTGTATAAGTCAGTGAGTTGTTTTTCTGTATAACAAATAATATAGTACACTTTATGACTAGATGATTTCTTGCACAAATAGAAGAGTGTTTAGCATTTCAATAACTTGCATTATTTCATATGCTGTCTTATGTTGGCGTGTGTTACTTGCTTTTTCTTATGCATTCGATATTTTTATATTTCGGATTTGCTTCATATTTCTCAGAGCTAATGAGGAGTCTCCGTTTATTAGTTCGTCTGCATGTACTTCTTTAGGCTTCTATTATATTGAAACGGTTCCCTGTCTCTCCATCTTCTCTGGTTTGGTCAAAACAAAAACCCACTCTGTAATACGATTAGGAGGAAAATGACTTTTTTCTAAGTTAGGATCGTTAAAAGATGTAAACCATGTCACTCTCCTTCTGTATTTTGGGTGTAAACTCTAAATATCTGTCGGTTCGTGTTGTGGTTCTACGGGCGACCAGGTGTAAATACCATTCCGCCTGGGACGTGAAAAAGTGCTAGATCATTTGCGTCAGAAGATTAAGCGTATGAGCAACAATAAGGGTGTCTTTGAGTTAAGTCCGACCAGTTACTCTGCATTTTAGCCTGAAAATTAATATGACAAGCGTCAGACTTGACAGAACAATCAGAGTGACATCAAGAACAGAAACATTAAAATGAATCACAAAAATGAATAACCAAGGTTACAGTGCATGTAAGGGCAATTCCTATATGAAACCTACCATTTAAAATAAATGCAACAAAGTTAAGGCCGATTATTCAGCTCGATCTGATTCGGTAAACATAAACCAGTCAAACTCAATGGCCAGTGTACAACAGGAGAGTAATGACTAATACTGGTACCATAAAATCATCAAACTTTGTTGGAATTAAAGCATAATGAGTAATTATATTCATTGGAACTGATGCCAACGTGACAGTTTTGAAAAGGGATATTGTTCATAAATTTGCTCGCTATATCTGAAATGAAACTGAACTTGCAGATCTGAATTTGGTGACTTTAGTTGTTCAAAATGTTAAAGTTCCCTCCTGAGATTGAAATCTTTGTGCCTGGGAATATACTGACCATTTGGTTACTATTAAAATTGGTTTTGTTGAAGCCATGCCCTGGTAGATACTCAGACAGGTGTGGTTCCTCCTCTTATTCTGAATGCTTCCAGTCAAGTCTGGATGTATATACAAATACAATTATAGCTCAGAAAGGCATAATGAGCGATGTTTCTGAGGATAATATATGTGATGAGAGCATAAATGTTCGCACCTTCTGAATCTTTTTACCTTCACATCTGCACAACAATGTTTGTAGCCAGATGTAAGGAGATGAAAAAAGACGAAAAGAAACAGTTGTGTGCTGTCTTAGTTAAATATCAAGATATATTTTCAAAAGATTCCATAGACTATTAGCTTACAAATGTATTTGAGCATATAGTCAATACTGGGGAAATTGCATCCATATGCCTGACAACTCATTGTATTCCACTTGTGAATACGAAAGAGGCAGAGGAAGAAATCAACGGCGCGACTAGTACATTTGTCACTGAACAATCTTATAGCCCATGACCTTCATAGGCTATGTTGGTTTTCATGGGGAAGAAAGATGGGTCTACACACTTTTGTATGGACTATCACATGTCGAATGATGCGTCCATTACAATTTCCTATCCCCTTCCTACAATATATGAGACTCTGAATTTATTATCAGGTGTTAAGCTATTTTTAATTCCCGACCTGAAACGTTGCTACTGGCAAGTGAAAGCAGCAGACGAGGATAACTCTGATAAGCATACTTTCAATCATTGGTAATGACTTATGGCGGTTTACAGTAATCAGATTTGGTTAATATGTTTTCAAAGACCTTTGCCAGTACATATCAAATTTTGAAGTCAAATATTAAAGTGTATTAAACAGGTAGATTTGAAGTTACGTCTTCAAACATTCATCAGTTTAGAAACAGGTCACTTATCTACAGTTACCATAAAAGATCCCCAAGAAAAGATTCATGTGTAATGTGTTACAGTAGGTACCAAATTGTAAAGAACCTTTTTCCAGTTTATGAGCACAAAAGGAGTACAGACAGAACGTTTTATTTCACAAAAGAGATACAAGCTTACCCCGCTTTCCCAGTCTTTGAAAAACAGTACGTTTTCCTTAAAAGGCCTTTCAAGTACCTAGCGTCTTGAAAATATTACATGATTTATTTTTTGTGAACAAAGACCTATTTATTATTTATGCGGTAAAATAATTGAATGGGAGCATATCTTTTTAAAATGGATATAGCAACCTCAAAAGTCCAACAAGCATCATTTGTTGGTCCCTTAAAGGCCGTTATACACGCATTAACATCAATACGTATTATCTGAATGACTGTGACACATACTTAAGTCATCGCTAACGTGTCTCAGACTATTTACCTTGTTAGCTCACTTCGCTATTGAAATTATGTTTGGTAGTACACATCGTGCAGCATCTCTTGTCAGCAATACAACTTTTGATGTTGTCATCATCTGAAAGGTTGCGTCAAAATGTTTCCTCAAATGTTGTAAGCATATTGATGGCATCAGGCTCATTCAGATTAGTAACAATTGATTATTGTTGTCAAATATATAAATATAAATACAGTGCTTATAATTATTTTCATGAAACAAAGAACACAATATAAACATATTTGGTAGAAAACATTTTATTAACAAGCAACGTCAGATTTACTCGGATGTCACCAAGTAAGCCTCATAAATGCATGCCGTTAGTTAAACGTTCACAAGCTTTAATAAACATCTCTCAAATAGCCAATGAGCATAATTTGGGCTTTGTCTGATACATAGTTGCCTCGCCTGCATTAGCAATGAAAATATGTGCTATTCAATTTTTCTGGCAAAGGTATCCCCACTTTTATCAGTTGTAGTTTTGTGGTTTAAGTTTATCTGTAGTTAAATAAATCGAAAACTCAAGAAGGGTATGTTATATTCTATTTGGTCAATACACCATTAAAGAATAATACTTAATTATCCTTTGACATATCCAGAAACCTACAACAATGGGCCAAAGCGAAGGCAGTGTTTTTAAAGTATGGGTGTTTTCGATCAACAGATGCGACATAATTCCTTAGGATTTCTTTGGAGAGATAATGCCAATGCAACAACAATGTAAATTTGGTGGGAAAATGCCACTAGGAGAAAACCTTCTGCTTTGATTGCTGAATCTCACTAAATTTGGAAACTTTGTCTGCAGTCTTTCTATATAACTGCTTTAGGACAGAATGTGAAGATATTTCCTAATTGATATAAATGAGGAAAAGTAAGGAATTTTGTACCGGCAAAGATGGAGCACAGAGATGACGCTAATAAATGACCTTCGAAAGACACCAAAATACACTGATATGGTCTCAATGCAGCACCTCTGAGCCATCATACGTGGTTTGATCACTGTATCCCTTAATTATAATTGGATTTTAATATATGTTTAATGGAGGTATTTAGCGTTCAGTCATCATCTACTAATCTGTAGAGATGATAAGCTTTTGGTTTATACGACTCAAGGAACGAAAACAAATATGGCAGCATAATATTCAAAACGAGCA
This sequence comes from Sinohyriopsis cumingii, assembly GCA_028554795.2. Classification (NCBI taxonomy): domain Eukaryota; kingdom Metazoa; phylum Mollusca; class Bivalvia; order Unionida; family Unionidae; genus Sinohyriopsis; species Sinohyriopsis cumingii. The sequence goes on from CM068828.1 coordinate 76,685,330, forward strand.
TGCGCTGTGGGGAATTTGGTAACTTCTAACATAATTATCAGAAGTGACATGCATTTGCTATAGTTTTTAGCTTGAATATTTTTTATCTGCGTGCACACTCACGCACACATACAAACAAACGTTCTCCTTAATTTATCAGTTTTGTCTCAAGTCCTTTTCTTTTATTGGTTAAGTTTACTTTTCTGGAATTCCCCTTTGCAAAATGCTTTCCTGCACGAGTTCAAGGTTACAAAATCTTACATTCCAGGCCAAATACGATTAAAACTATATACTTTACAATTTTGTTTGAAAATTAATCCATTTTGGAAGAAATAAATAAATGATATGATAATTCATTGTAAAGTCTTCATTTAATCTATGGGGCCCTGGAAAACAGTTGTATTTCTCTAATGCTCCAGACCGAGTCATACCAAAGACTTATACAAAATGGTACTAACAGCTGCCTCGTTAGGCGATCAGCATTAAGAGGTTAGAGTTAGGACTGGTCGGCCTGGTGTCAGGATAATGTGACTGGGTGGGACATCATGCTACATGTCTGCGACATGATGTTAGACATCACCATAAACTGCCATACTGCAGATATCGCAGCAATATGACTTAAAAATTGTTAAAGCTACGTTATAAATCTAAATCACACACACACACACACACACACACACACACACACACACACACACATTGATCCATTGAGGGAATGGTCCTAAAAGTACTAGACTGTTCAAAAGCTATATGGTACACATTATATTACGTACAAGATGGCATCGTGTAAACATTAATCCACTCGTCTAGCGTACCTACATTTGTAGTAGGTGATATCTTACATATTAGTATGCAAAACCGGTCAAGAGATGAGTTTGAATCACAGTCATCTTAGTCTGAATTGAAGTTAAAGTAAGATTTAGCAAAAATATTGGAGGTTACTCAAACAAGAAACGTACTTTGTACGGACCTAAATTTAGTGCGGCAGAGTTGAATTTTATTGAGATGCAATCAAGTGCTATTTGGATCAGGGTATGATACTAAGTATATAACGAACAAAGGGCTGCTAATGTAAACGCGACTCGTTAAGTATGACTTGGTCACCTTCGTTGTGATGTATTCACATACAGTTTGGATGCATGTATATAAACTTTATTCAGATTTTTAAAGGATAGAAGGAGGAAATGGCAATAATTGTGAAAATGATATTCCTTCACGATTCGTTTGCATATACACAAGTAAATTAAAGAGCAATATAATTGACCACTTCTTTTGCAAACTGTGTTTGTTACTAAACAAATTGTAAAATGGAAATTCCAGGAGAATATATTCTAATTATGATTTACATTTTAATGAATAAATGAACTTTAGGCTGTCAGCCTTTCCATGAGCACTAAACTGAGACAAAAATTAAATCAAAAAGTCTTTATATGTAGCGGATGGAACACGTAGACCTAAGTTTCTCTTTATTTTTATGTTTTTAGAGGGATTTGTGGGTGCGTGATTCCTTTGCTTACATGCAACTTAATTATTTGATGAGGCACGAAAGCAATATGTGTGTGGTTTTATATTACAATACATTTTTTGAAAGAACTAGGGTCTCTGACTGGTTCCAAATAATTACACGTAACTTTGTTTCCGTGATTTTCGCGCGCGAGTGTGTGCATCTGTTGTATATATATATATATATATATATATATATATATATATATATATATATATATATATATATATATATATATATATATGTATGTATGTGTGTGTGTGCGTGTGTGTATGTATGTGCATGTGCTTGCATGTGTCTGTACTTCTGTGTGTGTATGTTTTTATATGTGTCTGTGTGTGTATGTGTGTGTCTGTGTGTATGTCTGTCTGTATGTTTTTTATATGTGTCTGTTTGTATGTGTGTGTATGTGTGTGTCTGTGTGTATGTCTGTCTGTATGTTTTTTTATATGTGTCTGTGTGTATGTGTGTGTGTCTGTGTGTGTATGTGTTTTCGTCAGATGACGACTATGTATACATAAACTTACACGCATAAGAAGGCTTCAGATTAAAGTCATTTTTGTGGTCGATGTCTCCGCATGATGTGAACTGCGACAGACTTACGTATAAGGGTTGTCTGCAAGAAAAATATTTCTAACAAACTATACACGCTGCATATCATTTTCATCCTTTTATATGTTTGTTTCTTATATTTCTTTCCTTGGACGGAAGCTAGATTAGCCGGTTTTACAATGAAAGTATATTATGGTTACATACATACATACATACATACATACCTGTACGTACCTAGCTATAGTTTAGTCTATTAGCATATTAGCACGTTCATTATTGAAATATATTCGGAAGACAACTAAAATTCACTCGGAACTCTATACTTTTGATCTTGAGATAGAATGTGTAGGAATATCTATGCCATAATTAACAATACTTTAAGTTCTTTCAAATTTCGTTTTTGTATTTTGTGGAAACATATATTTTGTTGAAATGTAAAAAACGTATTGGTTTTCGCTCTTTTATGTAACTAACTTAACACCATAGAGCCGTCACAATACACAGTGCTATATCCGGAATCTCGGAACTTGGTGCTGGCCTACATCTTGAAGATTACTACACCGCCATAACTGTTAATTGTATTTTACGATGCACTGACCTTGTAATGTCATATTAACTGTTCTTGTAGTAATCGTTAAACTACATAATTTTATACATCTCTACTGCTACCAAACCCAGTCGTTATGAGGGGATGCATCTTGAGAAGTTCTACACTCCAAAGAGAGGTCTATGTGACCCATGTTTCATGCCTTCTTGATTTTATTGAATTTGTGCTCAGTAGGAAGCATATTTATCAGTACTACACCCTTATCAACATAAATGTCATTGTGTCCTATATTTTGGGCTTCTGCTGGACAAGGAGACATCTGAAAGCTTTTCAATTGATTATTGCACCCAATATGTTATATCCATACAGCCTACTCCAATAGTTAGGTGGTTATCCATATACGTTTCCACAATCGCTTTCAGGTCACTTACGTTTCCTGCCACAAATTTTCCAGTTTCTTTAGCATGATAATTGTCTTATGATACTTGGATTATTAACACATGCTTGAAATGTGGCACATAGTTGGAATAAGATTATTCCTAAAAAGTCTTGATAAATCTGTGAATGTCTACATAATGTCTTGCGTTGAGCTTGAGTTGGATTTTGATGCTTCACACATTTCCAGAATACTGCCAGATAGTCAGTGATCAAAGGCAAATGAAACATGCAAGCTTTATGCACCTTTACAAATCTGAATTATTGGATTATATCTATTAATTATTACATTTATTATTGGCATGTTCGCGCCAGTGGATGCATATATTTGTTAAGAAGCGTATGATATGTGTGGTCACTATTGTTTCGGACATGACTTAAGTAGTCAATGTATTTATCAGCAATATTTAATATAATGTTAGGGAAATAGCAGTATAAGGAGAGAGAGAGAGAGAGAGAGAGAGAGAGAGAGAGAGAGAGAGATTGTTAATAAATATGTTTCCCAATATACAAGTCTCGTACGATTACTTTAACAGAGAAAGGAGGAAATGCAATTTAGTTCAGTACATGAGGAGCAATACACAAACTTCAAATGTTCCAGTGGTTTTCAAAACATATCACTTTTTTGAAATTGCGAACTACAAGCAAGAATTTCTTACCTCAGAAAATTTGAGAGCTTTATAACGTGCTAGACTAAGTACCTCCAGAAAGGAAGATTTGACAACGGAATCGCTAGCTCCCCTCTTAGCTCCTATATATAAACATTACCTGAGTTCGGTCTGGACTTGTCGTTATAAGCTATATAATTATTGCCTTTGGTAGACAAACACGTCTCAAACATAATCTTAACTATTACCTAAACAATTATCATTACTGTCGCTACTGACTATGTTAGGGTGCTAGTCTTTGTTAATACCCTCCCCTCTATGAAGAATCCTTCGCATCTTTCACGAGCTTCCAGCATCATATTTGGTAAAAGTATACCCATTTCTTGTCGAAGTTTCTAATTTATGTATCCCCCTGTTCTGAAACATTATTGGGCTTGTTCGTACATTTATTTATTTTTAAAAGTAGAATATGTCACCATCAGACGTTCGTCATGCGAATACATTTAATGTAAATATATGGGATTATAAAGATTTAATGTAAATATATGGGATTATAAAGATCAGATAAGATTAAATGTTGCTGCAGTTTTTATATTTGAAACTTCACCAGCAGATTCAACTCCTGCATGGGCTTGGATTTATTTAACTGTTAAGAATCTTTGATACTGAAGCAAAATTTGCCATGCTGGTTGGTAATGATAACTCTTTGAGAAGAGAGCGGCAAATTCACAGGTTTTAATCATAAATTGGCAAATAAAATATCCGATGTCAAGGAAGATAATTTCCGAAGACTAAAAGTCTGTATTAAAGGGAAAATAACTTTATATAACTTGAGCCAGACGAAAACAAATATCTTTGAATGATAACAACAAGGTGATCATTTCAGAGAGTAAGATATAGCCAATGGGTAATTGAGAATATGTAATGAGACAATTGGTCTCGGATTTGAAAATGCATCTATCGCATTTTTTTTTGAAGAATGACATATACTTATTGCGGCTGCTTTCGTTTAACAGTCTTCCTCAAACTGGCAATAACAAGAAACGTTTTGGTGCAACGCAAACGTGTCTTGACTCCACTATGGCAAAAGCTGTATTATGATTGACATCGCAGAACTAATACAGAAATGCAAAGAGACATTCCCTCAAACTTCAGTTTGTTCTGTAACCCAGTTATATGGAGGTGGCTACGCATATGAAACCAATGGTTACAAAGCGTGACTTTTTCATGTGTCTGTTTCACTCCTAGATATATTAGCAGGCATTCAAGAGCAACATATTCTAGAGACATGTCTCAACACCACTGCATGATCTCCGTTATATGAAACACGGCTACAAACCTTGATTTGTTACAAAGTCACTGCGAAGGTTGTGTCACAAGTCAAGAAAACCAAAAACTTTCTTGGATACCTCTTATCGAGGAGATAAGACACAAAAGTTTAGAACAATGAAAATGATTCCATTAAAATTAATTTATACAGTAAAAAAGCATATAACAGTAATTAGCGTCTTAGTGTCATAAAGGTAATGAAGCTTATTTTCGGATAAAAATGAATTCTGACCCTGGTCAAGTAACTTTTGATAAAAGTTATTTTCAGTTGTAAAAACATACTAGAAACTTTCTGAGGATTTTTTATTTAAAACATGTGAGTTTAAACATAAGGTAATATCCACCCATCATCTGTCTCGACCTTTAAATCAGCGGTCAAGTGACTCACCTAGTAAATCGGCTCTAATGACACCATGAACCTTAATTCGTACCAGAATGGTCTTCATATGATGCAGCTCTATATACTGGTATTAAAAATAAACATGGTACATCAGTGTGACCAGCTGCAAGTGGGGAAGAGCGATGGGTGGCGGCCTGTGTAAGCGGAATAATAGTGAATGATCAGTGCATACTATTTTGCCCCGAACTTGTAATCATTCTTGACATTTTATATTGTTATAATTTTGTATTTGATTTCCCTGAATAATTTATTTGTTGATTTGAGATGTTGCCACTAACCTGATCTTGAAGCATTCTGTATCTATACCACTGAGATTTACTGCTTTGAAACTTTACTCTATTATAATTTCTCATTAAATTGCTTCGGGTCACGTAACACGGCTATAACTGTTTACTGATGTCTGGTCGATTAGGAACCACCGCCTAGTTATTAGTTGTCTTCTCGATGCGATTGCTATGTAGGGTTATCATCAAAGGGTGTTAAATTCACTCTGTTTCTACTTGAGGTTATTCATTTAGCTTCCAATAAAGATGATGTTCAGCCAATATTGATTTATGAGGCGCTGGGTACAGTTTGCTGAAGGGTAATACCTAAGCAAATCATCAATATATAAATATAATATATCAAAGAACTGAAATCCGAATCACGCAAATTATGGGTTTCAAGCGTTAATGGTAGATGACATGAGGCAAATTGATTTTACGATATCGAATAATGTTCCAGGATCGCACAGATTTCGATCTTCAGGCGTCCGTCTTGGAGATTGGAAACTTCGGAAGGACTCTTTTCTCTAGCACTTTTTCAGAATGCTTCTTCTTTGATTAGTGATTAAACAGTAGGTGAAGATACACTAGATAATTAGTTTAAATGCTGTATTTGTATGTCTGTATGTATGTATGTATGTATGTATGTATGTAGTTTACACGGATAAAAGTGAATGAATGTAAGATTTGTATTTCGGAGAAGACCGATAAGGGTTGGTAAGAATGTGTCATTGTACGAATATAAACATGACATTTATAATCTTCGCTTCTCTGAATCATGGATTGCCTGACATAAATCGGAAGGGATGAGGTCACGTGGTTCTATAAATTTTGTAATAAATAAATAAATACATGATGTGCAAAGAGATCGTTGCAAGCCATTTGGTTATTTAAGCACTTTATTCGACCTTGTCCACGGCAGAATTTCGTTAGTGATCCTTTACAGTATTCAAATAGGCCTTACAATCAGTTAAACAAGCGTGCAAGATTCAAAACATGTTTTTTTACTTTAATCTAGCACTAATCGTTTCGCTGGAAAGCATATTTATCATTTTTTGCTGGTTTGTGCTTTGCAAAACGGATATTTTAAACATAAATGATATTAGTTAATGACAGAAGTGCTCTAACAGTATAGTTTTCATCAAAGAAGTCTTAAAAATTGACTAGGTCAGTTAGATTAATCTCCCCTAGACATGTTTAGTCTTTACTAAAACTTAAACCTGCAATGCAGGAAGGAGAACTTATCAAGTATAAATGATGATCGTGCAACACATGGTGCAAAGATGGGTAATGACTGAGTCCAACAAGACAGGTGCAAATACAAGTACATTTTCATATGCTAACAAGACAGTATAAAACCACATTCCGAGTTAACTTTCAGTAATTATATCAGACTTACTGGCTATATAAATGAGATCAAATCACAGCGGTGGAAAACCCATTACCAATAAGAGCAAGTTGTTATCTTTTCCCTTTCATCTGACAAGAAGACGAAGAAGGTCTAATGCAAGAGTTTAATGACATCAAAGCCATTAATATAACACGAATACTAGAATTTCATCGGCTTAGCTCTTTGCTCTTTAAACCTGTGAGTTTTAGTTATTGTCAATTGATTATTTTTACGAAGCTTTTCAATTTCTTAAGAGGCACTGTTTTGTTCCAGAACCTAATGTACGTTTTGTGTAAGAGAACTATTTACCCTTATGAAGATTGTCACTGAAAACTATCGCCTTAATTTGTTACTTGTGCTTTCTTTTCTATTCATAATGACACACACAACACATTTTAATTTAGGCTGAGGCAATAGGAAGTTTTAGAGCTATCATAATAAAATGGCTACGTTTTGTCTGTGATCTTATTTAGCAAAGACTGCCTCCATACCTTTGTTTCTTTTCATTGATTCCGTACCCAACCCAGCAAAGAATTGATTCATGAATAGATTGACGCTGCCTAATCCACTATTCCTTTCGTACTCACCAATTCAACAACAATTGTAAATTACGATTTATAAATATGCACATATAGTTATAAATATATATTAGAGTATGCAAGTTCGATACATATACAAATAATATGTCCAGTCTTTCATATTTGGCTTCCGGAAGTAGAATTGCAGTACCCTAATAAAATATTCAAGATTTCTCCCGATAAGACAAATTATACTGAAATTTTCTAGAATCTCGTATTTTACTCTCATGGTGAATATTTAGGAATCAAGTAATGCAAAAGATGAAACCGTCTATTCAGCTAAAGAGCCAGCAATTACACTAAGTTAAGGAGTAGAAGAAAAATAATGAAAACATTCTTTGAAAAGCTTCTCGTACTAAAAGCCTTTTTAGGATTATGGTTATCTGAACCATTTTATTAGATAAAAGCCTACAATTACTTATGGATTCAAACAATTGCTCCATCAAGGCTTGGAAGAAAGAATTATGGAACATCGGTGATTGCAGATCACAATCAATCTTTCTCTGATTATTTTCAAGATATTTCGAGTAAGAGTTGTATATGTCCCAGGTGCCCCATCAACATCTTAATGTTGATGGATACGTAAATTTGAGCTTGACTGATGGGCCAACAGGGACACGTCGAAAGAAACCATTAGTTGCCTAAAAGAAGCGCCATTGTCTAAATTAAGATAGAAGCTATCCTTTTACTGGAACATGCCATGCTCCAATACGTAATCCAATTCATGTTAATTGACCATTAAAACGATTACCCCTGATGAATTTAAAATTTGTTATGATATAGTTAATTGCTAAGTTTGTTATTTTGACGAACAATCTCGTCTCGGTTTATTTAAACAAGCAAAAGCAAATTCTAACATATTTGACCAGAATAAGTACACATATATGCATCTGCGTTGTAAGCACGTGCTATAATAAATTATTCTGATCTAGGTATGTATTGCAGAGCTAATCCTCAGCGATGTTATCATATTATTAAATGATTCCTCTAATAATCGGTCACTCTTCAATTTCACCACCGTTCACGGGTATAATAACATATGAAAAGAAAGAAATATGCATAACAAAAATTATATGAGCTCGCCCGTGTAATTGTAACTTTGTCGTTAGATGTTATCTCTATGGATGTTTGACTTGAACAAAGATCTTACACCAAGCAAACACTAAAATTGCAGATGAATAGTCTAATTCTTGAAAATAAAGACTGGCACCCTTGATAAAACTCAATGAAACACGCACTTTTTCTGCGTGTTTTAGTACCCATTAACAGATGTAACCTCTTTTAAATAAAGTATCATATAGTACATGTATTACTATAAATGAGATGTAGGATTTTATACCCAATGATCGTGAAATATTGAATTTTCTGAACGACTGCTTAATATATATTTATTTATAGGTGTGTGAAGAGGGGAGTGGTGGTGAGTAGTGGAAAAAACAAAACCAAGAACTAAATAAAACTATGCTTTTACAAGCTTAATGGCACAGTGATTTCAATTGCTGTAAGCTACAGATATAACTTAGTCTGGACAGCTTTCCGATTCGTGTGATAGGCGTTTCATACAAATGAAAGTGCGACTGTGTTTGGTCTAGTTTTGATTTCTCAAAAAATAGAACGAAGACACGACCAACGGAAACTGAATTCCTGTTGCCAAAAACATTCATCCTTCAATGCTTAGTCTCTTTCTTTAGTCGTCCAGTTTGCTTTGCCGCTTATTAATGTGTTACGTTAAGCGACATGCACTGTTCTCTTAAGTGCAATCGAGTAAATAAATGTTGTCGCTTTAGTTTAGGTATTACACCATAACTGCTTCCCAAGTTTTATCATCAACGGACAAAAAGACCGACACATGGTTTATCATACGACAGTTCCTTTAGGGAACGAGAAAACTTTTCATATATCCAATATTTGTATTTAATTTGCTTTGCTTTTTATTCTTGACTTTTGTTATTGGAAATAGACTTTGATATCCGAGAGAACATATTAATTTAATGTCAGGTAAAAACAATACATACGCTGTAAAGTTTCTACAAAAATGATAACCATTGAATCCAGAATGTTAAAAATATATTGATGGTATGCAATAATAGTCACGGCCCTCACTCATATTACTTAGGTATCATGTGTACTGTTAAGAAATGACATGGATTATCTCTTCAACCACCAATGAACCAGATCAGAAACTTGCTGAGTTGTTTTCGTTTTATTAGTGTATGTATATGGTCTGTGTCAGGTTCAGCTCAATAGGAGGCAAGGTTAACGACAACAAAAACATAACGAAATCAATATTCGATTGATGTTATGTATAAATGTATAACACAATACTTACCAGTTTGCATTTCGCCACTGACTTCATAATTCACATAACTCCTGAGTACGCTGTCATATTTCTTAAGTCATTATCGTCTAGTGGGAAGGAAAGTACCTCTGTCTATATTCGCTCAAGTTGTTTCTGCTTGCGTTTTCTTAACTCGAACTACGTTTTCCCAAGTACGGTGCTGCAAATCGTACTGTTTTATTTTGTATGCATGTTGTTTATTAATATTGTATGTATTTAAGAAGAGGAGCAATAGACCCAGAAAGAAAGCATCCTTGACTTCATCCTTTGTAACTTTTCTCTGCATTTTTCTGGAATGGCCAAATGTCCTAGAGTCGTTTCACTAGTATCTGCATGAAAGTTCAATTTCCGTGGTATCTAATGTAAGATCCTTAAGACTTTTATCTTGCAAACTACTACCATAATGAAATGATCGGCAATTTCCTTGTCACTGCGCTGACTGGTAAATCAGTGCAAAAGCAGTACAACATTAGCAAAATAAACTATTAATGAATAGCTAAAACATGATCCCGGGTCGCTCAATTATATGACTGTGGCTTTAGTTAGGATTTGAAGAGGCTGCCTTATATGCATTGAATTAGCTTGTCCAAGCCTAAGACCACATAATTGCTTATATCTGTATACGTGCTGCTTACATTTTAATGTTGATGATTGAAATGTATATGTCAATATCGAACGTATACAAGGTATTTGGTATCTCAATAGTATTATCCAAATATGCTTCATCATATTAAAAAGTAATCGATTTCAAAGTCTTTACCGGCATTTCTCCGAATAAAATATTAACAACACTACAACATGGAATTTAACAGTGGACATGGTATCGTCCTTTAGACAGTATGCAGAATTTTCAGAAAGTTTTGAAAGTGTTTAACATAGATGAAGTATGTTTCTTTGGTTTTCTAAGTGTTTGGCCTAAAACATTATCTGTACAAATATAATATCTTAAATCCATTTACTTAATAATACAAATAAGTGTCTTAAACTAGAAAAATTTATACTTCTCTAATATATTATAGCAACACAAAAGTGGTAATAGTATTATATTTTACTCGACGTTAATTCCAAACAAAAAGGCGGATCATAAAGTCAAAGCCACTAAATATATTAATACTATCGAATGCATTTTATTAATTCACTATACGAATTATTTTGAGACAGATGACTTTTGTATTCATATTTGAATAAGAACTCCATCATTGAAAATCAATGATATTCGATTCGTGTAGCTGATGAAATTAATGAGTTTAATCGATTAAATTTCCTGTAATGTTTAGGTTCCATATAGGAATTGATACTTCGCGAATCAAAACTATTGCAGTATTGAAGTGTATGGGCTTTTCATATAACGTAGTAATGCATAACGACAATGGTACTTTACACAAAAACATGTATGTCACATAACCTTTACCCTCATATAGCCTTTTTACTGGATTGTAAGGATGGAAGTTCAGTTGATTTCCTGTTAGGCATATATATTCCAAACATATGCATATGCCAGCTGCATGCTTCCTGAAATATACTGCTGCCCATTTTTGGTGTCATATGATGTGTGAATCTTATGTGCTGTGTGAAAATGGGCGTATGAAGTGCCGTATGTATTCATATGGGTGTCAATAAAATTATACAATCTATCCGTATAGGGATGTCGTTTTATAGTCATACGGAATGTCATAGTAGTCATGGGTTATAGAGCTACATTAAAATCCTATAAGGCATCAATGAACAGGGTTGTGGTTTGTAACATAAATGTTTGATAAGGTATACTCAAATGCAGTTAACCAAATAATTGTTTAAATTATTTCCTGTAGAGATAGATGCAGAGACTCTGTAAGTTTGAAACTTTCTCGGTATATACGAATGGAAAGTACGTTTATGCTCATTATTATGAAGATATACTACATATCACTAGATTTGAAATTATTACATTAGTTTCATTCTAAATGCCCAATATATTTTGTCTACTAATTAAAATTGATATTTCGACTGTTTTATAAGTCTTACTTCCAAAAACGCTTCTTTTAACACCCTAAAATTGCTTTCTTGATAAAGTTGTTTTAATGCCCCAATACTCTTTTGTAAAAAGAAAAGGAATATAGTGTTTATTTTGTATAAATGAATTTCTACCTTTTGCTGTTGTTGTTGTAGGGTTTGACGACATTTTCCAGCACACTTTATATAAACCTCAGTAGTCTTTAATTGAGAATTTAAAAATGTTGATAATTATGGAGGGAAAAAACAGGTTTTGTTTTCGTATTGACAATTGCGATTCTTGTGTAGATTATAATATGCCGAAAAGTCCCACTAGAGGTAAAATATGATGTCCTGGATCAAGAGACGCTTTTCTGACTGGAGGTTTTTAATTTATTCAGAATTCAAATATATAACTCCACTATTTTAGATTTCATTTAATATGTGAATGATTTAAATTAGTTCATGTGCATAAGGCATCAAAGGCTGTAATACAAACTCAATAAAATAGAATTTATTGCACGCAATGGCATTAATCAAGTTGTAAAGAATTATAATTTGCAATTTACTGATTTAAATAAGCATATGTTAAGAGACTATGAATCAATCGATTAAAATAACAAATGAATTACAGATTAAAATGTGAAATTGTATGATTATATATATTCTGCGATACTGACTGTGTATTAAGCGAGACGCAAAAGTCAAGTTTCATTTTACCTTTACCTTTTACAGCAAATATTTTACAATTTGTATACCTTTATTGACGTTGTTGTTTTGCGTTTAACGGTATTTGTAGGGCATGATAGGCTATGTATGGTTTGCCAGTGTAACTGATGAAGCAAGAGCCCATGAAACCCAAATATGAAACACCAATCTACGGTAAGCTACTGGCAAGCTTTCTCGCGACCTTAGACTGGCTCTGCTCGAGAGTGAAAACAACTCGGACAGAAGTGAGATGACATTGATCGGTAAAGTTGAGCGCTTGAGACCACTCGGGCCACCTAGGGCCCCCTCAACTTATGTATGTATGTATGTATGTATGTATGTATGTATGTATGTATGTATGAATGTATGTATGTATGTATTCTATGTATGTATGTATGTATGTATGTATGTATGTATGCACGTAAAGGCCTTTCTCTATGAAAATTGCGCCATGCTGTGCAATTGCAAAGTAAATAGGATGTATAACCTTTTTCATGACATTAAAGGACATTTCATCTTTTTTATTTTATTCCATATATTAACATGAACAATTTTATTTCATTTGCAAAATGCACGAATCATTAAAACATGTGCCATGCTGGCGAAGAAAATTGTCTATAAAAGGGGCGAGTAAATGGAGGAGACAGAATCGACGTCAACTGTAAAACGTTTAAACAATTTCCTGAGCGTTATTATGGCAATAATTCAGATGCTAAATATCCCATATTTTCTCATCTGAAAGTGTTACAAAAGATTTTATCTTAAAAATATTACTTAAGGCCGGATTCAACAATTTGTTTCATTGTGCTTTGAAGACTTGCTTTTCAGCTTAAACAGACCTTGAAATCCAAATAACCCAAGAGGGTTTAACGAATGATTTATTATTATGTTCATCTAATATGCTTTTTCCCTTTCAGCAGGACCGCTTAGGTGGCCTAAATGGTGAGGGCTTCCACCTAGGATGTGGGAAGTTGTGGGTTCGAACCCCGGCCGAGTCATACCAAAGAATGATAAAACTGGTACTAGCAGATGCCATGTTTGGCGCTCACCATTAAAAGGATAGTGTTAGGACTGTTCGGTCTGGTATCAGGAAAATATGACTTGGTTGGACATGATGCCACATGTCTGCGGCATGGTTTTGTTACCTGTTAAGTTACATTTGAAACAACATGTGCAACAACAAGCTTCCGATTTACAAATTCTTCAACGATATACGTGTATGCAAAAATATATAAAGAAGGAACTCTAGTAATCATATATCAAAGAAGTCATGCATTAAAAATAGTTTAAATATTGTTATTATTTTGTGTCATCGTTTATTTTCCTCTTCTTATCTATTGCGTAATTCCTCTCTTTGTACTATATTTACTCCTTTCTAGATGTTCCTTTCTGTGATTTTAACTTCGTTTTCAAAATATTACGAGTCTTCATCCATACACATTTGATGTTCGCTTAATTCAAAATGTTTTAAAGACCAGCTGACAGGCCATACAAAGTCACTAATACTTATACTGTCTCAATGCAATTTGGTTCCCATGATTTTAATATGATCATTTATAATTACTTTACCTAAAATTATAATGTGGAATGTGTATTACTTTGTTGAAAATCACTCTAAAATGAAACGTTATCTTATTTTGTTAAGAACACAAAAATGACATTGATTAACGTACATTTTCCACACACAAAACAATACAGTTAGTACAATTTTAGATTTACACAGACGAGATGGGATATTTCTAGGACAAAACCTGTATTATAATAGATTAAAGGCATGAAAAAGGTCTATATAAAAAGGACAAGATAACGAGTTGGGGAACTGAGAAGTCTGAGATCAGTAACATCTTAATGTTTATACAAAACAAAAAGCTTTTATTTCAATGGATTCTGTTTTTCAACTTCATTGTCTGGGTGTCAAATGAAAGAGACAGCACATAAAGATTATACCATTCTTATGGGATTTAAATCTTTCTGCAATATACCACAATTTGCGTAAAAGTAAAGTAACACGAAATGTATTTAGAGTCTGTTGTTAAGATCGCATTACTGGTAAATGCTACTATATCTGTATTCGTCAGTCAGTAAATACATATTTTTGCAATGATTCGTCGAATGTCAGTGGCTTTACAATATACGACATACTTAGCTAATTAGTACCATTTAGAATTACACCTAAGCATAGTAATTATGACCATTCCCAATGCTTGTTTGAACAGTACAAAAACTCGTGTTTTATTGTACTTTTCCTCGTCCATCAGAACCTATCGAAGTTCAAAGACATTCATCGTTCGAACAGTAATATGGAAGGTATGGACGACAAAAATAAAACAAATAAAAAGATGAGTTCAGAAATAATATTGAGCTAATGGGTCTGGTAAGTTGTGCCATTTAATCACTTGGGCATCGGTTGATATGGATTCGCATTTAAGTATGTGCGCAACACAATGTGATGTGGAAATCTGTTGAAAGATGTTATAACCTGCGAACGAAACTTTTGTAAACCCGGTTCAGTTATTCAGCTGGCATGTTCTGTTAGATAGTTAGTTTGATGGTTGGTGAGATACGTCGATGGATAGTCATTTTATTTGTTATATATATTTTATTTCTATTGTTCGTTAGTTAGTTTTTCGATTTTTTTTATAATAATAAATATTTCATTATATGCAAGTGTAATATAACATTGAATAATAGACTTACCCTTGTCCAAACGTTTTTCTCTTCTACTTGACCTGAATTGTTGTTTAGTTATCTCATTTTAGTATGGTAGCAACCTATACATAGATACAATATACTCTATGTGTATGGGTCTGGGTCCAGGTTATTGGAATTCCCCCACAATTTACCTAGTTTACCTGGCATTGTCCAGGATATATATTGTAATTATAGTAACAGACATTCTAAAAATAACTAACATTTTAATTTGCAAACATTACGAAATTTCTAGAAGGTTATTTTCAATTAGTTAATTTTTTTCTTTAGAAACTCTTACTTGCGACCTGAGGACAAGTAGATTATATAATCTTGTCAATGGAACGGGTATATATTCTTCGGTTAACATTTGGCAGAATCAAGTTATATTGTTGTGCAGTATTTTGATTTGGGGCGAAGTTATTTCCAAACATTCTTCTTGGAAATTTAAAGTGCTCTGAAATAATAGGACACAGAGTATTGGATTTATAGTGAGATAAATACAAAAGGAAATATATCTGGGTTGTATTATTTTATTCAACAAGATACTGTTGGTACATCAGTACTGTACAATCCATCAAGGCACATCCTCACCTTCAGCGTTGGAATTAATTTGGATTTCCACTAAAGTTTATTCAGCGCTTCAAATTATCAGTACTTGTGTCGGTAGTTCTATGATTATATTGGAATTTAATTCGCAATACCTTAAGCTCTTTTGTTTCATTTTGATCTCGATAGATAAATTATTTGTTGAATTGTCAAAGCTTGTTGCTTTTCACTCTTTTTTAGTCATGAAATGTACTTTTTATTGAGTAAATAGAACACTACAAACACGTTAGCTTTTTCTGCACACTGAACGCTCAGTCGTTGACGTATATATAGGTTATGTTAAATCTAATAAAAGAAGTAAAGAAAAGAATCAATGACATACTCAGGTATCCTCGCACACTAAGCGCATTTTTGTTTTTCTTTTTTTTTTTACAAATGAATGAATTTCACAAGATGAAGCCGTGTTGGGACTGGATTAGGAAAAACACCAAAAGCAACTGCGTTTACAAGATGTTTATTTATAAACTTAATTTAAATATTAACTAACCTGACACCATTATAAACATAAAGATAAGGAAAATTATAAAGTTCCTAACATGGAACCATCTACAACAATTAACTCAACGATAAAAAGCTCAAACATAAATTTAACAAATGGAATTTCAAACAAACGTGAAATAAGTCTTATCACCGATCAACAAAATAAAAGTATATGATCTACACCCAAATATAAACAAAGTCTTGAATGTATCGTTCATACAACGATATTGAAAAGCATGTAAACTTGAATGTATCGTTCATATAACGATATTGAAATGCATGAAATTATGAACATATCGATCGTTCATATAACGATATTACAAAAGAAATGAATGAAAATTTGCTCAGATAGCAATAGCGAAAATAACAATGTGGAACACACACACACACACACATATATATATATATATATATATATATATATATATATATATATATATAACTATCGTGGTGCCCATTTGACGTCCAAGATGTAACTCCCGTTCCACCCGCTCTAGTCATTGGCCAGAGAAGCGCCCATTCATGGTCCGCCCCTCTCAGTCTGTTGAAGGATCCCTCGAGGGCGCTCCCATCAATCACAGACCCGATAGTCGCGAAACATTGGTCCCTCGCATCGAGAAAACCAGTACACTCTTCCGATCCAACTTTACCATAACACAGCGTATACGTCACATGAAACCACACAGAGTTCGGTGACTCCACATCGAACCTTTATAAGGCATGGCAGCATGTATAAGGCAGCTCTACAGCTGGAGATTTGCTCCCGTAAAGGGTAAGCTTCCTGACAATACTCGCCGTAATGTTATTTGGTTATAGAGAATTTGCTATATATGTACACTAGCTGTGACAGATATGCGTAGCTAGGTACATAGGTTTCCCCGCTGCATGTAATTCGCACGTGCAGCATGGTCTGAGTTTCGCTCAGGATTTCGAAATAACTAGAGCTGAAAAAATATACCACCGTCGGGTGACGCTGTACGCGGCAACGAAACCAGAGTACATTTTTGACAACATATACATATTGATATAACACATAAACGATTCCGTGACAATGAATATGTCTGAATTTACTATGAAACATGCATATATTAACACTATTCTATACAAAGATACATACTTTTCAGCTTAAACTACGCCATATATACATTTATTGAATAAGACGTGGACATATTACTTATGGACACAGTGAAAAGTTTTTCTATTCAGAGGCTTTGACATACCGTTCCTGATTGTCAAGAAAGAATGTATGTAATTATATTTTAAACGAAACAAAATGAATTTTGGATTACGTATCCTCAAGGGTAAGGAATTCCATACAGCAGATGCTGATAAGTGAATGAGATTCTGTAATGGTTGGCTTTCAACCACGGAATCTGGAGATCGTTGTGAGGTGTCGATCGGAGATTACGATCAGTATTTGATGATCTTAGTACACGTAGGTTAGAGATATAATCTGTAGGAAAATCGTTTAAAGACTTATATGTCAAGATTCCTTTAAAATAACGAATACGTTTATGTTTGGGTAGCCATTGTAGACGTGAAAAACAAAGTATTCTAGGTAGTCATGATAGTAATTCTCAGTATTATTATGGCTGACATTATCTGGAGTACATCAGTTCTGGATATATTGTAATTGGATGTGTTTCCCCATGTGGTACAACCGTAGTCTATCAGTGGTAGTATATATCCCGAAAAATTAAGTTCAAGTGACTGGGGAAATCTCGAAAGCAATTGTAACAGAGTTGACTACAGTTGCACATTTTGTGCATTCCAGCTGAGACTTCGATCAGTGCAGATACCAAGACGTTTTTCATTTTTTACAATAGACACGTCCAAGCCATTTTGGGTTAGAAGTAAATCCATGTAAGTAGATATGCGTACCTTGTAAGGATTGACACTTCCTTTTGGAGTGGATGGGTTGGCTGGGTGAGGT